>CM072998.1:177150225-177502725 GCA_037038555.1 Rhynchonycteris naso
CTCAACTTGCAGTGATGTAACACCACTGCTGATACGCCGGGCATGTGAAAATAGTGTGCAATATTACTTTCTCCCGTGCACCGGATCAACAGAAGAACCCAGCTTCTATGAGAAAGTGACCTCTGGATGGCCAATGACACCACACATGTTGAAATGTCTTTGGAGGGGAAAAAAATTGTGGACCCAAAAAAACTAGGTGATTGATCCTGGAAAAAAAAATCCATATTATTTTTTTAAAACACCCAAAGACAGGTAATCAAAAGTGACTACAATATGGAACAAGTCAATTTTGAAATCAAGTTGTGAATAAGCATCGGGTGAAACCTTCGTGTTTAAGTGCATTTGCATCCCCCTCTCTGATCTTGGTGCATTAATTGTCTCATGATGGTTCATGATGCAACTCAAAGGGGAAAATACGGATTAGAAATCAACATTTAAAGTGCTGTATATTTTTTGCAGAAAAAAAATATAGCCATATCAAAGGCAGAATGTCACAAGAATAAAAAACAGAGATGTGTGAGAGGGAATTTTGCACTTTAATTTAGGTGACTTTTGTATTGGAACCTATCGAAATGACAGGAAATGAAGATAGTGCCTATCTGGCCTGATATATGTGAAGTTTGTAATTGAAATTAATTATATGTTCTCTACATTTTCCATTTTCCTTTTAAAGTTGGACAGGTGGAAATTCTTTAGCTCTTAAGTTACAGAGTCGGGTTCAAGCTTTGTAAATCCTTTACAGTCAACCCTCAGGCTTCCCAAGAGCCCCTCAACTCTGCCAGCCAGCTCTGGGCTGAAACATTCCTTTCCAACCTCATCCTGCTTAAAATCAACGGGCCCTCTCCCCAGGTCACCCTGGCTGCCTGCCCATCCACACATTTATGTCTGCCTTTTGAGTGTTTTCAGAAGCCCATTAAATTGTGCCTTGGCAGGCCAGACACCTTCACCTTGCCCTGAGACCCAAAGAGAGTAGGTTATCAAATTCCCACATCACACAGTAAGAGCCTGCATTCTTGAGCCCTGCAAAGAAGCTATGCAATTGCACAAAGTAAGATGTTAGGATTTGTAAACATGTCATACAATATTATAATATGCCTGCGGGGCATGTTAAGTACAAAGGTTGGGCGGGCCTGGGGATACAAAGGCTGGCCTTCTCATGGAGCTGTCTTAAGGCACATTATTTTCTGGAGACAGCCCAATATTGTATTAACTTCCATAAAGGGGCTGACACTCACTCTTAAACTGGCTGGCCCCACAATGTTCTTTGAGATGGCTGAAGCTTCAATGGCTAGAAAGTCAAATAGGAAGTCAAAAGGGGTACACGACCCTTCCTCTTCTGCTGGGTGAAGGCAAAAGGCTTTGCCACTCCCCCCTCTGCCAACCCTCCCCCCCAGGAAGGCTCAGGGCTCTCACTCCACCCTAACTCTAAGACCCTGACACCCTGAGTGAAGTCAAAAGCCAAAGTAATTTGAATCAAGGGACAAAAGTACTGTCTAGGCCTGACTTTCAAATCTTTGTAACCTGATATAGACCTGGCTGATTCCTTTTTCTACCTAAAATTATCCCGCAAAATTTGCTTTTGCAACAAATGGATAGTTTTGTGATTTGGGACAATTATTTCTAACCCTGGCCTATTGCTTTAAGGCAGAATTAAAGTAATGGGTTGAGTAATAAGCTCCACTTTCAGCAACCTTAGTTCTTGTCTTCGAGCTGAGATAGAAATTGCTGAATTAAAGGAGAGAGGAGCAATACTGGCCAAGATTTTACCGCACAGAACTAAAGTAATTCCCTCCTTCCTTCCTTCCTTCCTTCCTTCCTTCCTTCCTTCCTTCCTTCCTTCCCTCCCTCCCTCCCTCCTTCCTTCCTTCCTTCCTTCCTTCCTTCCTTCCTTCCTTCCTTCCTTCATTAAATTATTGCAGTACCATATACCTGCTACAAGAAATCTGATGGGATTTACCCTACCATGTGGTTTTGGACCAGAAGTACATCCTCACAGAAGAAAGGGGGCAGTGGGGGAAGGGAGGACTGATATTTTATAACATACAAAATGGTCAGGACTGCTCTGGACAGAGGATAATGCAAACTAGCTTTGCTGGAAATGAGCTGCAAAATACCTTCATTTTCTACTATAGTGAAACCCTGATAAAATCACAACTGTTAAGGTCATACAGTATATCAGGTGGAATCACAGTCTTTAGAACTCCATTATTAATGCAGACAACCTCACAATCAAAGAGGATGAGAGCACAGTTTCCAGATGCCAGTGATTTGATCCTATCTTATTTGGCTGTTTACATTTAAATAATGCGACTGTATAAATTTAAATAATACAAACCACCAACAGATGGATCCCACTGAAAAACTGCCTTCTCTGAGACCCTGAATGTATACTATATGGTGCTTTACAATATATTTGAGCAGAGCACATATAAAAAAAAAAATAGGGTGGGGATAAAAAGAGAGAGACTCATTTCTTCTGCCATTACGGAAATAAAAGGACTACCGCTTTAGTTGGTGGCCCACTGTGCCAAGGAAACATGCAGGCCTCTAACCTCCGATACAATGTACCCATAAGGTACCAAGCATCAAAGCATATTAAAAGATATTAACTGCATATTTGCTTATGAACAAGATAAAAAGCTGTAGGGCCTCCAGGTTCTCAAGCTGTGAGTGGAACAGCTTTGCAATTTGCCTGCAAAACTGCATTTTGATCTTAATGAATATAAAATGGCTGCCATTAAAAGTAAAACAGATTATTTCGGGTCTTCCAGGGCCCATAGCTCTTTGCCGGCCTTGGAGGGCCACTATGATCTTTCATTAAAATCTCACAGCAGGGCTCCCTCACCAGCAAATCAAGCCTTGCAGTCTAGGAGATTGGCTACATTTAAAAGTAATTTTCAGAAATCTACACAGATTTTCAATTTGGTAATGAAAGCCATAAGAGAATGCGGGCGGCATTTTGTCGAATATTGTTACTGATCCAGTGCTCACATTCGTTAGAAATTAAACTGCCCCCTAACTATCTCGCTGGTGGCAGCTTGCCATGTCGGCTGCGTTCTAATCTCCGTTTGTTAATGAGTAGCATGTGCTAATTGTTGTCATCCTTATTGTGGAGCAGGCCTTCCCTGACAAACAGATTTTACCTGCTCAAAGGTGAAACCTTTCACTCTGTCACCGAACAGGTTAGAACAGAGTTGCTGCTGTTGCTTTGTAAAGAGAGACAGCTGGGCATCCTTACCAAAAGGCAAGAGGGAATCAACTCAGGAACTGGGTGCTTTTATTTGGACCTGTCCATTTGTCTATGAGTGGAGCCTAAGTTTTCTGAAGTCCTGTTGACAAAATATTAACACTTTCACGTTATCCCCCTCCAAACAGTCACACTAACAAACTGGGGAGACCTATGGTAAAATCGGTGATACTGCAAAAGGAGGGAGGGGCTTACATTACAGTAAGGAGACATGGAAAGTGTGTCGAAAGGATCTTGCCAGCTAGCCAGAGGCAGGTAGGCACCTAAAGGATGGAAGTAAGACTGCCACTGGCTTTCAAAAGGAAGTTTGACCCTTTAACTCAAGTCTTCAGTCTCGGAGGTGAAGGCTGTGTTACCCCAACGTGGATAGTTCATGAGAAGAATCAGGTAGGCCCACATAACGTGGTTCCTAGTGAGGAAGAGCACCAGAGAGAGGGAAAAACTAATAATCACAGAATCTGGGGGTATGATGCAGGCAGACATCTGAATACAGAAAAGCATATAAAATAATTATGAATGAAAACATGATTAGATGGGGGGGGGGAACGACCTACGTATGCATCCTAAGACAGAGTATTTTGGGGTTTGCATTTCCTTACAATTTATCTAAGAACTGAGTAAAGTTACTTTTCTGAGATTCTAGAAACAAAAATGTCAGATTGTGCTTCCCTTTTGGAAATGCATGCAATAAATTTTCCCCACTTGGCAATTCTCTTTACCTGGCACCTTTAGGGCAAAGCACGTCTCTGCATTAAAACGGAACAGACAACAAGAGATACTCTCCACTTCCTCCCTGACAACTGGGTATAAATTCTTCCTGCTGATAAAGAGAGTCTCCATTTCAAATAACAATTCTTGGCGAAGCACTGGTAGCCACAGAGCATATATGCAAAAGATATGTTTATTTTCAAGGGACTGAAGCAGGCATATTGTGTTTCAGTGTAAGCCCATCTTAGCTCCTCCTAGCCCACCAGAGTTTTTTCGGACCACCCGGCTATACTCCTTTGGTTTCCACTAAGTACAATTTTAATTGGTTGGAATGTCTATGATTTTAAGGGAGTGACACAGGGGCACCTAATAAGCTGCCACTGCTAACATGCATTAGTTTTTGAAAACTCAGACCAATTCCTTGTCTCTGTGGCCTCAGGAGACCAATGGGAAACAGATACAAACAACTTAGTAAGCACTTTTGAATCCATTCCACCTGTAGTTGCTATTCTAATTGCAGAAAGCATTCATGTAATATGTTAGGGGTTTAAACGCCCAAAGTGACACTATAGGAAATTCTGCTGAATCCTCCTGAACTCAGAAGCCTGAGATTTCTTTTATTTCACCTGTCGTTAGTTGTTCTAATATTCCTCTGAGAGTTTCCAGGTACATTTTGACAACTGTATACTGTAAGGTTTCTTTTAACATTATTTTTGCCTCTGCTAAATTGTGGGCAAGGTGATGACACGTTACCAATTCTCACTCTCAGGTATTAAAATATAACAGATTTTAATATCCCTCTAATTACTGGAGCAAGAAAAAAGCTGTACTTTAGGTCATAGGAGTTAATATAATTAGTTTCCAGAAAATCTAGTTAAGTTTTACTAGTTATAATAAAATGTAATTATTTATTTGCTTTGTTCCAGAAACATAATTCTATGGAAATAAGCATTGTCCTTGCTTGGTCACTTTGACTTTATTAATTCTGTTGAAAAACACACACACACACAATATCCATACATATATATTAGGTAGAATATTTTATTTAAAAATAAAATGAAAAATAAAATAAAATGAAAGATAAAACATTTATGGCCTTTTAAAGGGAAATAATACAATTTTTCAAGAAATATTTTTATTGCAGTATGGATTTTGTTTTATGCCTCCTCCACTGGAAATTGCAGATATGCCACTTTTAATTTTCTAATACAATTAGTTTTTTTTTAACTAAATGTAAAGACAAATATTGGGGGGCATTGTGGTTATTTGAAAGCATGCATCTACTAAAATGTATACTCCTCTTAAAATTTAATCCTTAAATATAGAGCCCTACATTAAATTTCAAAATCTATATAAAATGCATTTTTTAAAAAACTTTTAGAATATTATAGATATGGTTTTGATCAACTAAAGTTTTTTATTTTGTTATTTTGACAGTATAATATACTATATTGTATGTTAGATCAAACGACTGGCTTGAAATACAATATTCTATCTAGTACATACGAATACTTTTGTATTTGCTTAAATGTATCTTATAGTGTCAACCCCCAAATGACAAATGTTTTTAATTCCAAAAGCTAATTGGTAAATTGCATTAAAATTTGTAATTATTTTTTTCATAAAATAATACTTACATAACAGTTAGGTTCCAAACCCAGAACATAAAAAATGAACTAGTTATTATGTAGCTGAACTAAAATCCAAAGTGCCTTGGCTTGTTCTTTGGTTCTAGAGAACAGAAAAGCATGAAAATGTGAGATGAGTTTGTAAGGGACCAGATGAAGAATAATGGGGAGGAGTGTACTTTCCCTTCCCTGTTTGAACTCTGAGTTTTCCCGCCTCCAAACGCAACAGACCCTAGACCCAGACGCTAACCAACTGAACTACTCGGCCAGAGCTCCACATGTTTTTATAACTCCTAAATCAACTACTTCTCATCTATCCTCCCAGCCATCTAATTACATGCCAAATGCTTTTAAGGAGATGTTTGGAGGAATGAGGAGTAAAAACAAGTAAAGGGCAATGAAGAACACAGATTTCCAGGTAGGCACTTCTGCTTTGGGTTTGAACAAGGAAGCTCAGTAATTGAGTGTTCTATGCAACCTGCATATTTAACCCATGCAGAACATTAGTTAACGGTGGCTCAGAAGCACCCCACTCTATTCCCTCCAACACACATAATCCTGTAGTAAAGTCTAGGTGTGACAAAGAACATTAAAAAAAAACAGTTTATGAAGTAGCTGTGACAGGTAGCAGTTAGTGTTGATGCCTGGGAGTTAGGACCACAGATAATCCTGCTGAATATTTCTACAAGGTCTGTCCTCCTTCCTGAGACCCTCAGGAATATGCATCCCGTAAATGGAGCATGGGTGTTGCTCTTGAGCAGAAACTTGAGGCACTGAATGAGTGACATTCTATGGTTCTAGCTTACTGGAGAGGATAGAAGTCCTAGAAATGACAAATGAAATAGAACCCAACAAGAAAGAAAGGAGAAAATAAATATTCTAAGGAGCCAGAGACAGTTTGAACCTGGTATCAGAAGGGAAATTTTGCATTAGCAGGGCTAGGGACTGTGTATAGAGCCACTCCCACAGGTGGTGAGTGGGGACTTCCCATAAGGGCAGTGACAACCTCCCTCTTGTTCCACACAGTGCAATATTTCTCAGGAGCGTCATATTGGGGGAGTTCTATCAGGTTCTCCAAGAGGCAGAGGTAGAGGGAGGGAGTGGTTGACTCTCTACCAAAAAGTTCACAGGTTCATAGTTAGACTAAAGGCGATGCACTTTTTTCCTGGGATATAAATGCAAACTGTGTGGGAAGAGTCCATTCTCCTCTGTGAATATATGTGGCAATCAATGCTGCTTCTTGGAGATACGGTCAGCAAGAAGCTGAAGGGCACAGATATATAGGTGGTAGTTGCAAACCCATTGGGACTTTGGGCAATAGCTGGATTGTACTTACAAAGACTTTTTTTTCTATACTTCGTGATGGTAGAAAGAGGGCCAAGGGTCTTTTGCACAGAAAGAAGTAGTCCTTTGAATACTGGGGCAATGCACGTGGACAAAATGCCACAGCCAAGCAAATAAATTGGGCTTAAACTTGAATCCAAAAAATGGCAAAAGGTAAATAAAGCTTCATAACCTGGTATTGGGCTGTATCAAAAAATGTGATTTAGAGAGTTTTCAATTGTAAATGTGTAGGCTGGGCTATTTTCAGAAGAAAACAACAGCAAAGGTGGGCAGAAATCATTTACTTGCCCTATATGTTCATATATAACACTTAATAGACAAAACAACATATTAAATGTGGAACTTGAATATAAAAAGCTAAATATGACCCTCGACTTATATCAAGTCTTGTGAGGTGTAGGCCCCTTCCCAGCAACCCTCTCTACATCAAAGGGTCCTTCCCCTGCTTATTTTTTTTCTAATCTGTTCTGAACTAAAAGTTTTGAATAATGCATTAAAAATAAATAATTAGAAAAAGTTTAAAATGCATTCAAGACTTGATTTTTATTATTCATTTCAACATACATAAAATTATTTTTGTCAATCTGCTTTAAAAGTTTTGACATGCTTACTTTCCATTTCTGTACTTAGCCTTTTGCAAGCCAATAATATACAGCTCACAGACTGGCACTGCTCTGAGCCATGTTTTGAATGGGTATAATTGGCCCAAAAAGAGTTTGTAACATGGATGTGGTGGTTTTAGTACTTCCATATTAAGGAGGAAGGGACATGAATGGGCCTGTTGAGGACCTCTGATAGAATACATTTCAGTGAGGTTCAAAGGAGAGGGAACTCTAAGTGGTGTCATTTCAGAAGAGGAATGACTACCCGTCCAATGCTGTCCTAATGCAGATCACAACAGTCACAGAGAATGATGGGAAAATTTTCTCCCAAACAGTTGCCAGAAGACTCTTTCAAATGATAATTTCCTAGTAAGTTCTTGGCTTGCCTTCTGCTGTTAGGTCCCTGAGAAGGATGAGAGATCAATTTGGAGAATTTTTATTTTGAATTTATTTTTACCAAGAAGGAAGATTTGGTTGGTGAGCTTAAAGTGATATGAGAAACTTGGAAGGAAGTAACCTGTCATCAAAGAGTCTGCTATATTCATGGGGAAAAAAAAGTCTGGACACAGATATTTATCCTAGAATTTATGAAAGCAGGCATCAAAATAGAAAAAATGTAGACATGATCCTGTGGCCAAATAATTAAAGGCAAAATAAGCTTATTTTAAAAATTCTAACAAAATAATCACAATTTATTCCAAAGAAATTTAAATATATATATATATATATATATATATATATATATATATATATATATATATATATATATATATATATAATGAAAGAAACATTCTTTCCCCCTTTTTAAAACTATTTAATGCAGAATATAAAGAGACACATACCCTAATGGAAGGCTGAATAGATGATAAGGAATCAGTATAAAAAAGTGCTATAAGAATGTTGTCAGGACAGCTAACACTTGGCTATAGACTGAAAAACTGCCAAGGACAACAGAAAGCTATTTTAAGCTCTGTTTGTATAGAAGAACAAAGGGATAGGTACACTGATTGGGCACGCAGCAAAATGTTAACAGATGTCACAGTGAAAACAGAACTATTCCTATTTTGATTCTATGGTCTCTACCATGAAGAATGATCTCCAAACTGAAGAGGGCAGAGCAAGCAGAGACATGTGTTAAATAGGGCCCAGGATAAGTCGACACAGACTAAAATACAACCTAGTTGCTTCAAATGAGTTCAAGGCTCCAGACCAGACAAATACTTTCTTCAATTGCTAAAGAATCTGAAAAAAAGGGGGGGGGGTCTAGATATAAATGTGAAGGCCCAATCAATGATTTTTTTAGTATCACGATCTAATCATGGAGAGCCAGGTCGATAGAAGGAAAAACTTTTAATTTACAAAAACAAAAAAATATCACAAACAGACCTCTAGCAAAGTTCTAGAACAGATTATCACACACATGGGTTGTGTGTGCTGAAAGAAAGAAGCAGTGATGAGCTTCAACTAGTAGGGGTTCCCTCCAGATTATACTAATCTCTCCCTCCCTTCCTTCTTTTGTCATTTCTTCCTTCCCTTCCTCTTATCCTCCTGTTCTCCCTTCCCTACCTATCTTGTTCCCTTTCTTTCATTCCCTCATTTCTTTTATTCTATTTTTTCGTTTTATAGAATGATTAGCCAGATAGTTTGAAGGAGTGGCTCTCAGTTTCATCAGGACATATGACACATTACTGCATAACATAAATAGTAGGCCAAAAAGAAAAAAAAAGGAAAGAAAATGAAAAAATGGCTTTTAGAAGAAAAACTGGCATGTAATTAGGGTGACTCAAAACTGGCTGAACAAATGTTTCCATAGAATGCTTGCTAATTAATTGGGGGCAACCTGGAGAGTTCTCTTGTGATATGTGCCTTTTGAACTTCATTTCACCCCTAGTTCTTTCTCTTTTTGTACATAGTTTTACTCCAAGACTTGCCATATTCCATGAAAATACATGCTCCTGTGTTTGTCTCAATTAGACTCCACAAATATGTATGCATTTGATGTTCTCTCTGTATGAATCAGATGGGCACTGGCAATATGAGCAGGGTAAGATCCAATGCTTTCCTTTAAGTAGCTCGTAGTTCAGTGGGGAAGCAGAGGAGGAAGTCAGCAGTTACAATGCAGTATTCAGAAAGGATAGGAACCTTTGTTGTGGTTCAACCTTTTTCTAGGCATAATGCTAAGGACTTGACACAATCCCTCAAATCCCTTTCAGAAACCATAGGAGGTAGTTTTGATTACCCCAGGGTACTGATGAATGAGACAAAGCCCAGAGAGATGAGTTCACATGCTACAGAGCAAACTTCAGCTGAGGTCTGGAGCCAGAATTCAAAGTGAAGCACACTGGATTCCAGAGCGGATACTCTGGTATACCCCACAACAATAGCATCTAAGTCAGGAAGATGGTGCACTGGTGGTGTCCAGCCCGGGGCAGTTCTCTGAGAGCTCTGGAGGAGGATGCCATCTGGGAGAATGCCCCAGAGCAGGGGAAGCCTGGCATGAGAGAGACAGGGATGGTAGCCACAGAGGTTGTCTGGGTGCTGAGGAAGGAATTTTAGGCCGAGGCAATGACCTGCAAAATCAATGAGGCTTGAAAAAAAAGAGAGTGCATATTGGTTGCATTGTAGGTGCAAGTGCCAATGTCTGAAGGACTTGGGAGGAATCAGGTCACAGCCAAATGGAAAGACAAATAGAAAAGTGATAGCAGGCTTATTCTCTCCCTCCTTCCCTCCCTCCCTCCTTCCCTCCCTCCCTCTCTGTCTCTCTGTCTCTGTCTCTGTCTCTCTCTCTCTCTCTCTCACACACACACACACACAGAGAATTAACATTTTATGAATTTGTACTAATAATTGTTCATTACAAACTATGAATTTTCAGTGCATTACGTCCCCCTGCTACTATAGTTTTCAAGTCATCTTATTCCTTTCTATGTTCTCCTTCGTTTTACTTCAATTTTCCTCTATACATTCAACAGATGTACTTCAATTTATGCACAAAATGAGTTCTTGCAAAGTTATGTGATTTTTTTTTCAGCAAATGAAATATTACATTAAAGATAACTTCCCTTTTAAAGGAACCTTATGCCATATAGCTTTGTAAAGCAAATAATGACCCTATAACCAATCTTGCTCTAAATCTAGATTTCCACATATCAGATTTGACTAAAAAAAGATACATCTACACTTTATTTTTACATCTCTCTGCAAGCAGCACTGCAACATAATGGTGTGCCAATTTGATATACCGTAATTTTTATACTCATTCCGTTCTCACAATGCAATCTTAGAAAATGTATTATTTTCCATAACATGCCCATGCCTGTGTTCTTTTCCTTAGTGGAACTTTAGGGTTTTCTTCCCTCTGAGTTTGGAGAGGTTGGTAGGAAGCTGCAAAGTTAGATAATTACCCTGTGCAGGGCGAGCCTGACATGCTATGTCCGGTGCAAAGTCCTCTGAATGCATTTTCACAACTGACTTCTGAGGGCTGAGCAGTTTCCTTGGCCACTTGACAAATCAGCTACCTGAGACTCAGAGAAGTTGAGGAGCTTTTACCGGTGACCAGGCTGTGCTCTGACCCCAGTTCGCCTGGCCTGAGAGCCACATAATAACTAGCACGGTATGCATCTCATTATTGGAAATAATGGATCTTAAGAAAAATGTTGTTCTTACAAGAGTTGACAAAGCCTTTGTGGGATGTCTGTGGTGAAAAGAGCATTTTTATGAGAGTGACAACAGGCTGTAGCAATTGCTGCACTGTCCGTTGTATGGACAACACATTTACTTGCTCAGCCCTCAGTTTTCCCATCTGTGAAATGTAGTGCCTAAGGTCTTCTCGGCCAGGCATGTTAGCATTCTACTGTCCCACTCCAATGAAACACTGTGCATCCTGTCTCCATCCCTGATTTTTTTCCTTTTTCTTTTTTTCTAAAAGGTGAGTTTAAATCAACATTTTTGTCACAAGGAAACCCTTTCACTGGCTAACTAAAAATTTCAAAATTTTAAAAAAGAAAATGGCAAGAAAAATTAATTCTGCCTTTTTTGGCTGTTAAAGGTCAGGATGCTATTCCCAGGCAGCATTGTTCTTAAACCAAAGACCTTTTATCAATGGGGAGGGGGAGAGCAAACAAACAAATAAACAAACAAAAATAAAACAGTTTATAGCTGTAATCTCAAATCTAGGAGGAAAGATTCAAATTTTTTTTCTAATGCAGACAGACCACTGGGTTTTAAAAAGCGGGAAGAGTTTCAGAGATGAAAGTCGAGCTCAGTCCAAGCTGTTAACTAAGTCAGTGCCATGGGCAACCCCCTCCCCCCAAACCACTCTGTCTCCAGCATCTCAGAGCACAGGCCTTCCCAACTTTACTGTTTACCGAGAAAAAAAATGAGCTTCTGATTACCTCTCTTTTGACTCTTTTCTTTTATGATCAAGGAGACTTATAAACAACTGCCATAGAAATGATTTTTTTTTCATAAACGTCTCTTCTCAATAATATCTCCAAGACAGCGGAAGGCCCAAAAGATGCGTGACATTCAGAGATTTTACCCCTAAAGCCACAAAATCCACACGAGCAATTTCTTCATTTGACCAAAACGAATGGTCATCACAAAAACAAATGTAACTTTGGTATCCTTGATTTGGCTGCGACAGCTTAAGGGCTCAAACTTAATAGACTTCTGCTGACCGATTAGGATCTCAGCGCAGCCTGCATCATCCTGTCAGAGCCAAGAGCCACGTCCGGACCACAGTCACGGAGCTGCCCTTGATCCATGACCTCAGCATACAAAATAACGTGTGAGTGAGTACCATAAGACTCCCAAGGAAGGGACATGGAGGACAGCATTCATTTTGCATGGCGGTCTTTTACAAAAGACAATTAGCATTAACACTAGATGGATGCTCAAACAAAATGTCTGCCAGGAAAAGCCTATTTCTTTATTCCAAAGGCCCAAGCAGAGCTGCACCTAAGAAGGGATTAGCTATTATCAGATGATATTACGACTGGATTAATGATGTTTCATATTCACTAGATTTATAAGAATGAGGAGAAAAAAGAATAGGCATTTTTTAAGGAGCAGATAAGTGATTTCTAATAAACCTTAGAAGCTAAAAGAAAAGACTTAAAAAGGACAGAAGTTATAATAGCATATTTGTTGAAAAATCCTTAATTAGAATTTTTTCTTTAAAACATGGCCCTACATTTCAGGTAAATGCTGTTAACATAGTCTGTGAACCGTGCGCATGTGCATACGTGGTGTGTGTGTGTGTGTGTGTGTGTGTGTGTGTGTGTGTGTGTGAAAGAGATAGAGAGAGACTCTTGTATGAATGTTTTATATTCCACCCAGCATTTTAAACCATTCTTATTTTAGGCAATTGTTTTTGTAATAGGTACACTAAAGGTGATCATTTTATTTTATTGCTAGTCATTGCTGACTGAAATATTTTGCCAGATGAAAGTAATTACTATGACTATATTACTTTTCAAAGCTGTTCTTGTGTATTGGATCCTGGGTACCCGTCGTATAAAATTCTGTTACCTTGTTTAAAAAGAAGTCCTATGATGCTGTGCTCTGACCTTACATATATAAAGACATACAACTGTTATTCTGCTGCTTTTTTTTCTACTGTCGTATCTTTACATCTCTAGAGGTTGCAGAAAAACTCTAACCTTGTGTGGAAATATAAAGATAAGAAAAACTGAACAATGCAATAGTTAATGTCAGCATCAGAGACAAGAAAATGCAACAAATGTTTTAGGTCAATAATAAATAAAAGCAATTTATATTGTATCAAGACAGGGAGGAAGGATAGAAAGAAGAAAGGAATCCTAGAAGAAATGAAAGTAGAAAAAAAAAAGGAAGAAATGAAGAGAGATGGGAGACAGGGAGGGAGGAATCAACAAAGCACAGCTAATCTCAACAAAGTCAATCCCACCAATAATTTATCAGCTAACATAATTTGTGGATGATATTTACATATTGCTATCATGTGCTGCCTATCTCTTGTCCTCTAGAAATTAGTCCTGTATACAGAACAGCACTGCATCCAAGAGCTTTTATTTGGAAACATGGTTGAAGAAAAATGCTACTGAAAAAAAATAGTCTGTTAGCTTTCTGACCCGTTAATCATTCAGCAAATTTCAATGGGAGCTTCATAGCCTTACATTGAGTCTGATAGAATAGCAGTGGTGGACCCAGAAGCACCAATTACAACAGCAGGGCCCATGAAGAGATAGTGGTTGAGTTTCAAAAGAGAGAAGAAAAGAGAGATCTCCTGGCTCCATTGGTTTTCCTTCACAAACTCCCATTCTCTCATCCTCTACCCACACCTGCCAGCCTATCATATTAGCCTGAGTCCATGAGTTTTCCTCAAAAAAGCCCTTCGGCTCTCCATAGGGATTTGGTATTGATACCAGAAGGAGGTGGGAGTCAACTCATCTCAGCTGCCAAGTTCAGGGAAAAGCCATGCTCTCAATGACACAGCTGAAACATCTGTGGTTGGGACTTGAACTTTTTTTGCAGTGATGAAAGATAGCACTAGATGAGGCTCTCATCTCTCAGGAGATAGTTGGAGCTTTGCCACAAAATACGGTGGTGTGATCTCACCTGAGAGTCACAGTGTCTTGTGATTTTTTTCTTCATTATTTTACAACTTTATATTTATTTTTTTAATTGAAAGTATAGGCCATTTTGGCCTGGGTCAAAGTCCTCCAAAGAGTTTGGCTTATTGGAGTCTTGTCAATGTTACTGCCAAGAATTCTTAGAGCTATATTTGCTGCCAGGAGGAAGAAAAGAAAAATCTTAATCCATAAAACGACTAACAGACTTGTGAGCTCAGTCCTTCTAAAAGTCCTCAACCCTTTCAGGGTATCCCTGACTGTGCCTAACCCCCCAAATTCCAAAACCATGCTGGCAGATTGTGGCTAGAGTGACTCCAAGCCCCCGCTGTAATGAAAAACAATGTGTAGTAGGATATTCTATCACAAGGCTCCAACCGAGTCCGCTGGGTCTCCACTAAAATCACAAAGAAGAAACAACTTCACAATTGCCTCAATCTGTAGGAATTAAGACCCTACTTCACCTGACTCTAAAGTAAAGCTTCCTCAAATCAGCCCCCTCTGATAGCTACAGTAGCTCCTGCTAGTCACAGAGCTCTGCACAGCTGCAGCCAGAATTGTGTTTGTTTATGTTCTTAGGAGAAATTGGAGGTGGAGGTCTGAAAGGGAGATCTGGCAGAATAAGAGGGATCTGACTGAGTCATGGAGCATCCTCTCCAGGTGGGAAAAAGAAAGAAGGGGAGCGGGAAGCAGAGTGGATGGCTAACCGGGAGTATGTGGGTTGCTCCAAGGTCAAGTGCTGCAGACAGGTCAAAGGCATGTTTGGAGAAGTGAGCGCTGGTCACTGCAGACTAATGCAAGGCCCGGGTCAGTGGCATGGCAGGCACAGACGTCATTCCAGGAGGTGAGGATGAAGTGGAGGTGAAGTTCAGGGGTGGTACCTCACTCTCTGAGATGCTGGGAAATGAGAGGACAAAGTGTGAGTTAGTTACCCAGGAGAGGTAGCGGGGCCAAGGGAGGGCAACAAGTTAAAGTGCAAATTATTTGCATAGGAAAATATTACGAAGATATTTTTAGCCAGCACTGGCTTAATTTATAGTGAAAAAGAGTCGCATAAGTAAACAGTAATCGTTTTAGATACTTATATGTGAAAAAAAGGTTATGATATGAATATGAGGGGGCAATTTGGTGAAACAAAGAATTTTTATAATAAATAACATTTTTCATAGGTGCTATTGAAGTTTACCTAGTTCTTCCAAATATCTTTTACAAGTCTTATGAGCTAGAGCTTTTGGTTGTTCCTAGTTTACAGATATAAACAACCTGCCCAGGGGTCTAATGAGTGGTGGAGAGAACATGCCTGGTGTGTACCCTCCTTTTTCCATCTCCCCTTTTTAACTTCCAAACCAAATTAATTCTTCCACAGAAGAAAAATGACTAAAATTTACGTTTTTACAAGTCTTTCAATAACCACAGAAGTTTTCTTTAATATAAATAGACTTTCTCATGAATATATCCTACAACCATTCACCTTAGCTTTACCCGGGAGTGTTCCCCTACCACCAGCTAGCTTAGAGCTCCCCTTCTCTCTTCCAACAATTCCAAAAGCAAAAGGTGTGCCACTCCCCTCTCTATTGATCGCAAGTGACAACAGGATTAAAAGGAATGCTAATGTACAGATGCCCAGTGCCTACTGAGATTTGTTCTCCTATGTGACATATGTAAAGGCCATTTCCTAAGATATTAAGTCTCCTCAACACATCTACACATCAAGACTGACAAACACATTGCTGGTCTGCCAGAATCATCATATCACCCTTTTTTAATATAAAAAAATCTAAGGGTTTTGTAAAGGATAATTAAGCAAGCTAATGTAGTAATAAATGGAATACACAATAAGAATATGTACTAAAATATCCACCTTGCGCAACGCAGAACTGGTGTTTTAGAAGATTAACAATTATGATCGCCGGTCCTCTTCTGATTCGATAATACCTCACACAATCTTTTTTAAATTACTTTATTAACCTTTCCTCCTACCTCAGAAGTGCCCGATTACAGATAGTATTTCAAAATCATCTGAGGTGTAAGTGTGTTTGATTTGCTTGGTAATTATTTGTCTACCTGATCGCACTGGCCGAGCGCACACTCCTCGACCAGCTTTACTTGAAGCCCAGTTAAGAATAGGCTCATATCATTTTGTGGATCACTCCCTTTTGGCCCTGACGTACGTGAAATTTTCATTATGGAAGTGGGGATGGGGCATAGAGGTGGTACATTTTAAACATGAAGAAATCATCCCCTGCCCTGTCATGAAAGGTTTCAGGGCCCAGCATTAATAGGAAGAATGTTGTTCATAAGTGAGTGGAAGGTGTTTATTTCCTGCATGACTAGGACACAGGGCACTGAAGTCTAAGTGTGCAAATATCTGTTGATGAAGTCTAAAAGCATATCAGTCAGCACCCCTCAGGTGGCCTTACATAGGGTCTTTATAATCTGTCCCTTGTCATTTGTACCACCCAGAACAACACTTTGAGTTTGATGTAAATCATGAATGCATTTCTAGCAGAAAGGAATGGGGAGAGGCCAACCCCAAGGGAAGATCCAAAACCTGGTTCTTTTAACTGGAGTCTGGAGGAAGGAGGACCATCTACGAATCACACTGGATTGTGCAGAGGGGAAGTTTGCCTGCTCCAGCTTTAAAACTCAGGGACAAATGGAACTGATACTTCCGTGTTCTCAAAGATGAAAATGCAGTTAGAGGAAAGGCCACCACCGGGATAAGAGCACAAAGCAGGAGGACTCTGTTTATTGTCCACAATCAACAAATTCTGAAATTTCCATATGTAGCAGCATTCCAGGGCTCTGTTAGTAATACAGGATTTGGCTGGTCAGCTCAGTCACCCATGGAATTACAGTGTAGGGTATGGATGCCAGTATTTTAGACCCAAACCGAGCATAAAAAACACAAAGTAAAATTCAGTGTCAGCACAAAGTTGACAGCGAATGATTATAACAGCTTCGAAGCTTGAAAAAGAGTGTAAATAACTAGGATCCCCTGCGGGCTCACTGAGCCTGCATACATAACAACCGTGATGGACAGCCTCTGTGGTCGAGTTGGGGAAACAGGCACCAGAAAGATGCAAAAATTCCGCCAGCAAAGAGCCTTAACTGTCACCTTTCTGACTAAATCAGCTACTTTCATAGAGAGAGAGAAACAGAGCAGTAGGCTACGCCTTTGGAAGACCAATTGCCCCTTTGCCTAGGAAGCAGGCATGTTAATTATCAGCTTTTCTGTGGTTATCAAGGTTCCGCAACCCCACCAGCTTTTGCACTTCAAGAACACTCTTCTCCCTGATCTTTAATCTTGGCCGCTTTTAGTCCACAAAAGATTGTTATTCAGAGCAACCATGCTCATTTATAGAATGCAAAACTAAAGGCAAAAAGAATAGTCTGCCATCTCCCACTGAACTGTTAACTTATTAGATGGCTTTGACTTGACATTTAATTTTCTTTGCTTTTCGTATGCTTATGCACACCAGTGTGTACATATACATGCCTTGCATCCAACAATGAATGGTTTTCAAGCCCTGAAAAATGAGAAGTACATCATGGCATACAGCGCCCAGCCTGGTGAACCAGACTCCGGCTTTGTGAGCCCAGAGCCCTATCATCACTTGTACTTCAGAACTCTAAAGAAATTAAAGTGGGGTGTTCTGCACACACCTAGTTAGCACACCACAGGTTTGTGATTCATTTACAAGATAATTAATCAATTAGCAAATGATCCCGTTCCCCTCTGTTATTTATGCTGCATTAGAATTGCATCTCCAAATGAAATGACAGTCCACTTGAATTGAAACTTTGCCCTTCAAACACATTGGTCTTATTTATCTGAATTGAACAGATGCTTTGCAGTGCCAGCCCATTGTAACTGGACTGTTTGCTATTAGAACCCGAATAAGATTTAAGCTAAACAGAAGAGCATAAATATGACATCCTATAGACATTCACGATGATCAACTGTGCTGTATCATCACCAGCCCTTGCTACTTATTCATATAGGGAAAGAGGGAGGAAATACACTTGACATTGCTAAAAGGGGAACTATAGTCAGTCACTGAAAGAAAAGGTGAAGATGGGACTTACATAGTTATTGGCTCTACAGTATAACTCTGGGGTCTTAAAACATAATTAAATTGTTACAATGTATACATTATGCTTACAGGCTCCATAATTCCCACTTCTTTTGGAGCTTCATATTACAGATGGCACATCTTTGAAAGCAAAGATATTAGGAAGCATTTGCTTAGGGACCAGGGTGTTTATCGGGTGTCCCAGATATCCGTCACTAGAGAGATGGTCTGAGCAACAATGAAAATCCCATCAGACCCCGTCTCCAATCTGAAACTGGTCCAGAGAAGTTATAGCTGTGAAATTCCTTTATATTTCAAGGCCTCAGATGTCTCCACTGCAAAGTAAACACATTGAACTATATGATTTATTTTTGCTTCCTTCCACAGCCATTGTATTATGAATCTCTGCATCCTTCCATATTAATACTGCTGCCAGGTGGGATAATAGAAAACATCTTCCCCTCGAGCCAGGGCATGGGGCTAAAAATATTTTTAAAGCGAAGAGGAAGGTCCCCAGATTCATACAAACATTTCAGCAGCCAAAAGAAAAGAAAGTCGGCTTTTCTGTCAAGTGTTTTTAAGTCAACAATTATGTATTAAATTACTCCTGTGTACATGGACAATGACGGCATTTTGGGTCCATTTGTACAGGTGAGAAAATGGGTCAGCTATGTAACACTGGACCCCAGGTGTGCACATGGCAGAAACATTCTGTCAGCTATTGCGTCCACAGAGGACTTCTGGGACAAGCGCAGAACCCCATGGATCACTTGCCAAGGCTTTAATAATAAAACAGCTCCAAGGAAAACTTCTCTAACCCTTCACTTGGTGGAGAAAGGATTTAAGAATAAAAAGCATTTGAATGTTTTAAAAGGAACTGTGAAACTCAGTAGATGAGAAAATTAGAGAAAGGTCATTGTAATACAAATGAATAATCTTAAAAATAAACAAACTTGCCCCAAACCTTACCTTTCTTTTTATCTTTAAAAAAAGAAAGAAAGAAAGAAAGAAAAAGAATGGTCAAATGTGTACAGAAGCAAAGTCTACTTAGCCTTGCTGAGCAAAGCTGGATTTGTTCGCTCGCAGGAAGGAGTAAAAAGCACAAGAGCGAATCTTAGAAGCATTATTTCTTCACAGAATTAGCATAACCCAGCACATCAGAGTATTAAAATTTAAAAAGGATTTCAACTGTCCTCGTATCACCAGCCCAGTCATGTCACAGATTTTTTTTTATTGGTTCGGCAGGCTAGGTGTAATTGTATCAATATTTTAATGCTTGATGCATATTGCCTGTGATACATGGCTTGCATAAATAAAAAGCAGCCATATTCAATTGCCAATGAAATAATCAGACATGCTAGATCTTTATTATATCATGCATTATTTAATTACAATAATCAGAGTTCTTTTGAAGGTAAAACAAGATTAAAAAGGTTTTGTTTTATGGGATCTATATATTTGATTTAAACTTTACATGTTAGCTTTACATTAAGAATTTATAAGGCGTCAGTTCAAATGGTGCTGGTATAAGAGTTTATTTCTTTTATAATTAGTACAGTGCTCTTAAAGTACTCTGACTACGAGAGATAATATTTCAGTATTTTAATGAGCTTTTTAAGTGTAATTGATAGAACAATCATGGAATTACACATTTCTACCTGAAGAATAATGAAGGAAACATTTTAATGAGAAATTTAATCATTATTAGCAAATGATCTACTAAACTGCCATTTGCTGACATTTAAAAGCTTAATAGCAGAAAACTGTATTTTCCTACATCTGTATCAACATCGATGGCGATTACTTTTCTGTTACTCCAATTTCCCAGGTTCACTTTCTACCGTCACTAATTTATTTATAAATTTGAGAAAACTTTCTTTAACCCACAGTTGTCAGACCCTTCCAGAAAGTGTGGGGCTTGACACTTAGAGGGATAATTTAAATAAATTAGCCCCTTTTCCAGCCTTCAGCAGTTTTCAGCACAAAAGGGCTCTTTCCTTGCGAGTGTTCGTGCTTGCATCAGCTTGATTTTGATGAATGCCCCGCAAATTCCCTGATAGTACCTCAGACAGACAGAGAGATCTTAGACTGATGTCAACAGGGGTTTTGAAAGCTTCCTCATTTCAAGAACACATCAGCATTCAGAGGAGGATAGACACGAGGAAGAGGAGCCTACTATGCAGCTTTGTCAACTTCTGGGGTTGAGTTTTACTCCTGGGTAGAGACATTTCCATGCCGTGGAGGCAAGGTTAGAATGGAGACGTCTGGTGATATCCATTTACAATGTGTGTGGGTGGTAGAAAGAGAATCACAAGAAGATACTAGGGAGGCAGGAACTATGTGACCATTTGAAGGTCAGGAGAGTCAGAAGAAGAGCTCCACCTCCTAACTGAAGTATTGGGGAGCACTAAGTAGGAGTCAGGGTGCAGGTAGGTAGAGGCATGGCACCTGAGCAAAGACTACCACATAGGACTTTGGCTGCTGCATTTCCCATGATCTTCAGGTGTTTGCCAGGTATCCGTGTGCCTTGTTAGTTCTGTGAAGGGCAGTTGTTTCCAGAACTCCATAATGGGATGCTGCTTGTCTCACTGTGTGATTGTATGATGCAAAAAGTCAATCTAGAGGACAGAAGGAGGTTCAGATAGAAATACACTGTTATGTGTCCAGTGCACGGTGAGATATTTATTTATTTATTCTTTAAGTCTGAGTGCTGATCTAAAGACCTGGCATTGAGTGAGCAGAAGGAGGAAAGAGAAAAATGCTATCATTTGACTCACACCAGTCTCTTGATCATTAAGACCCCTTTCAGTTCAGATATACTATGTTTAGCCCAGCTGTCAACATTTTCTATTTTTTTCTGTCTCTTCAAGAACTTGGCCCTGGACAGTGGCTCAGTGAATAGAGTGTCAACTCATTGTATAAACATTCCAGGTTTGATTCCTAGTCAGGGCACACAGGAAAAGCCACCATCTATCTGCTTCTCTTTCCCCCCCTTTCCCCCTTCTCTCCTCTTCACCTCCTGCAGCCAGTGGCTTGACTGATTCAAGTGTGTCCCTGGGCACTGAGGATAGCTCCATTGGAGTGTGTCAACCTCAGGCATTAAAAATAGCTTGGTATTTGAGCATCAGCCCTAAACAGGAGACTGCTTCATTACCTCTCCTCCTCTCATTGAGAAAAAAACAATGGACTTTCCCTTTTTACTTTGCTTGCTTTAATAGACTAATCAATATTAGTTCCCCCTCAGATTCATATGTTGAAAATTCAACCCTCCCACCCAATGGAATAATATTGAGGGCTGGAGCTTTGGGAAGGTGATTAAGTCATAGAGTGGAGTCCTCATAAGTAGGCTTTAGTGCCCTTATAAAAGAGACCCCAGAGAGCATTTTTGCTCTCCTTTTCCCCTGTGAAGTATGATAAAGAGAAGTTTTCAACCCTAAAGAGGATTCTCACCACAACCTGATCATGTTGGCATCCTGATCTAGGATTCTAGCCTTTAAAACTGTGAGAAATAAATATATGTTGTTTATAAGTCACCCAATCTATGATAATATGTTATAGCAACCCAAACTGACTAAGAGACATGCTCTCAAAAAGATCTTTAGAATAAAAAAAAATCATTTGTATTTTCCCCATAACTGAGGGAGTGAGGTTCAATAATTGACTCTCAACAGCATATTGCTAACAGCTTGGCAAAAGCTTCAGCCCTGACAAGCTGTGCTGGACACTGCACTTGGGGTCCACTGTCAGGTCTTCCTGTTGCTTGTGAATGAGCAGACAATGATCATGTTAGTAAATGACTGACAATGGGGTTAAAGCACCCAGGAAACTGTTGATAGAACATATTTCAAGTAAAGGACAGACCTGAGAAGCAATACCTCAGCTTAATTTTTGGTTTGGGTGGTCATGATGCAGCAAGGATTATTGATATTATTTATTAAGGAAGATATTATTGCCACTCAAAATATAACAAGACTGGCATACTGTATTGGACTATATTTTTAAGGTTATTTTCAAATCCCTCCTGATCTTACAATAAAAATAAATTTTGCAATGGACCACTAATAAAGCAGATCTCTTTGGCTAAATACAGTATGATAGTTTTCTATATATGTGGCCCATGTGTCATGTCTAGAAAGGAGAAGGGATGACACTGACATTTATTTATTTTTTTAAAAAATTTGAACTTTCTTTTTAAGATTTGGATATCATTTGTTCATAACTATAATATGTGTTTATAGAGAACAGGTTATTTTGGACAGCTTTAAAATTATAATTTAGATTGAAATATGTATAATTTTTTCCAGATCCCTTGTATCAGAGGGAAATAAAGATCAACATGAAGGGAAACATTAGTGAATATCTGACTGGAAACATGAAGGGTATTTTCAGAGAATCTGGGTCAGGAATAGTTATTAAAAATTTTTACCAAAATATTATTAGGGTGGTGTTATTGGGTTGTTGTGATACCACATATGAGCTTCCACAAAGCATCCCCATGTGAGCTACTAAATTTCTATTGGTATACAATTTTTTTTTGTCGCAACTGAATTATAATGATATCTGTCCAATAGAGCAATTTCACTAAGCTACTCTCAGGATAAGAAGAAAAGTATACCATAATTTTCTCCAAGATAGAAAATAAGAAGGGAGGGAGGGAGGAAGGGAAAGAAGAAAAGAAAGAAGGAAGAAGGAAGAAAGAGCAAGGGAGAGAGAAACAGACTACACGGTGCAGCCCTGAGCCTATAGTATAAAAGAAATATGGGGGATTTTCTAGAACGTGGGAGAACTTTGCTTCCTTAGGGCATAATGGACAAGGAAACCCAGAGCAGGAGTCAGCTCTACTTAAACAGCAGCACAGGGATAGAGGGCAACCACATGAACTGGACCATAATTGTAGATGTAATTTAATTTTTTCACCAGTGCTACCAAATAGCCTGGTGTTCAAAAGTACGCTGTTAATGGAAAAGGGCATATAGATGGAAACAGCAGCAAATTAAAACAAGAATTAATTCAAATGAAAAGTACTATTTAAACAAAAGCCTCAGTATTCCTGCAACTATTTCATGATTCTCTTTTCCCTGATCACTTTGGTTTTTATCTATTGTATTGGAATCCCAAAGACTTGAACTCTACCAGTTAGCAAATGAGTTATAAACAAATGCTACTTTAAAAAAAAACATTTTCAAAAGGATACAACTAAAGGTTGGTGGAGCATGAGATGAAAATCACATTGAAGGTTAGCAATGCCCCCTCAGGGCAGCATCCTGTTACTGCCAACAAAGGGGTCAGTGACAAGTTTTCCCCACAGCTGCTAGGGCCTCTTCCCAACTCAGGAGATCCCACCAGTTACATAAAAGCTCATAAAGAAGATCAGAAAGCAGGTTCAGTGACCTGAGCTCCCCTTCTTTTGGTATCATTCAAGGAAAATTTTATCACAAAAAAAGAAAAGCCCTCTATGTAATCCCAGGTAAATATAAATCCAACTCAGGCTTTAGATCTGCTTCATTGTTCATCCTTCTCAGTTTTGATAAAAATAGTTGACACATATACACACACATCTATACTTAGCACACACCCTAAATGCATGTAAATTTGCTTGAGATACACAGAACCAATTTTTTTTTTTGGGGGGGGGGGTAAACTTCTATCCATTTACAAGTAAAAGAATCATGATTCAGACTTTCCTCACCCTTGAGCTTAAATGTTCTTGTTCTCCTTATCTGACTTACTATTTCCTCCCCACTCCATTTCTGCCTCCTCGTGTTCTATCTTTTTCCTTCAAGGCAAGCCCAAATCTTACCTTCTCAGTGAAATATTTTGCTCACCCACTATTGGAAAAGAACTCCCCTTCTTTTGGAAATGCCATCGGACATGTGGTCTGTACAATTTACACACATACTGCACATGACACAGTATTTACTGCCTTGTGCCAGTATTATTTTTTAAAATATAAATACCTTTTGTACAACTAGATTGTAAGATCCTGAAGAGGAGAATCATGCTATACAGGCACAGCTCAGAGATATTGCAAGTTGGGTTCCAGACCACCGCAATAAAGTGAGTGTGACAACAGAGCAAGTCACAATCCTTTTGCTGGTGGCAGTTTTTGCTTTCAATTTGTAAAACATGCAACATCTGTGAAGTGCAACAAAATGAGGTGGATATGCCTGTATATTATATAGTAGCTGTTAAAGGGAAGGAATTTACTGCTTATAGTATTCTCTGAGTAAAATGCCCCACCCTTAGTTTTCTTATCTATGATTAGGGACAATGGCAGAATGTGCCTCATCAAGTTGATCTGAAAATAAAATTAGAAAATCATAGGAAGCATCATAGGAAGGGTTCAATAAAAGTTAGCTGTTGTCATCATCGTTGTTAGTTACTCTGTTTGTTCCTCGGTGCTGCATGTGCTCAGTGCAGATATTTTGGATGGCTTGATAAGTAGATATCTAGGGTGTTTGCCATGCAGTATCTGCTTACTGTCCCTCACTCATTAGCTCTTCCTACAACCTCACCTCAAGCAGGCTTCATGTGGCCTGGTGCACGCCCCTCGTTCCACTGGCCAGAGGAAGGTTTCAGAACCTACATGATATGAAGGGATTGCCTTCTTCTCAATTTTAGTCTTACCCAGGAGTCACTCTAGAACACCATGTAAGCATGTAAATAAGTACTGAGAAAAACCGCGATACTACCGCAGCCCTCGACACTGGAAAGGAAGGGAGCTCTCAGGACTGGTCCAGCTGACCCCTCCCTCTCATAGGTGGCACCATTTCTCTGTCACTGGAACTTTTTCACTAGGATGCCTAGTAAAGCTATTTGAAGAGTAGTAGGAGTTCCATTTGAACCAAAATTGTGTAGATCTGAGAATCCGGGTACATTTAGCTACGTTTAAGTTCTGGTGGTACACATTTCTTTCCAGTATATTTATCTAAAAATCCAGTCCTCCTGGAAAAGCAGAGAGGCTTGTGCTGGAGCAGCAGTAGATGTCAAAAGAGGGTCTCCACTGCCACGGAGAACACCTGAACCCCAGTACTGTGTGGCTGCTTTCTCCCACATGGGCTCCAGTCACAGGGCTTTCTTTTCATTTCCTTTTTCTTTTTTCTCTTCTTTTTTTTTTTTTTTTTGGTATTTCCATGACTAAATCTTGCTTTCCCCTATTTATCTTCAATGTATCATTTCAAATGTTATTTCCTTTGAGTCCTGGGGTAAAATGACTACAACAGGAGAGGAGACAAAAACAAAGAACAGCTTCATAAAATCTCCCTGAGTTATTCAGGGTTCAAGAGGTCAGCAGCCACGGTAATAACAGTCCCTAACCTGGATAACGCTCCCCTTGGCAAAGGCCACGGGGAATCTTGGCACAGGTGTTGTCTGGGCATCAGCTGTCACGGGTTTGGGGTGTTTTCAAGAGGGGAGGCTGTCGGGCATGGGTGAGCCCTGCTGCACACAGTGCATCAGACATGAGCATTAGACATGGCGAGGATGGAGTCCTTTGTCAGTGTGCATGAGAACTGTCATCTTTACAGGCACCCTTTTAATGGTGACAGGAGACAAACTCACTAAAACAGAAGTGGAGGAGAAGAAAGAGATATCTGATGCTAAGAAGACTAGATTGAGGAGCATAAACTGAGGTGCTCCCTAGAAATCTCCTGCACCAGATATGTGAAGCAGGCTGAAATCATCATAAAGCATATGGGGAAGAAATTGGGGAAAAAAATCTCTGGTGATTGTTACTGTGGTTCTGATCTACCTCCAGACAGTCAAGGTGTGAGAGCCCTGTGTTACACACGCCCGGAAACATGGCATCCGTGTAAAGGTGCAGAGATGTGACTCTGCAGGCCCTGAAGTGAAAACATTAATTTTGGCCTAAATTTAAAAAAAATAAAAAGTGCTCTTTTTTCTTTTTTCAAACCTGACATCCACTGCAATGTTAACAACCTAAAGCCTTTCAAAACACGATGTGAGAACTTAATGCTGTCTTTTGTAATTGCTGAAAATTTTATTGAAAATGTTTGGTCCTAGGATCTGCAGATCAGTCACACAAAAGTGAGCAATGAATTTAAAAGGCAAATGATCCTGTGTAATGTTAGGGCTTGGAACAATCTGAGGCTTTAGTTGGCAAAAAGTGACAAAATTAGTATTGTCTGTAAGCAATAAAACTTTTCACCAAGTCCTCCCAACTTTACACAGATTTAGATGTTTATCTTTCAACTAAAAGCCATGGGTTGTTAAGAAAAACCTATACTTGTTTTTATGGCATAACTTACTATTATTATTATAGGGGCACAGAATACAGGTGGTCCATACATAGCTTTCACCCTAAGTGCTACAAATAGTAGCTGAGGTCACTAGGACACTGGGCTAGATGAGTGGTTAGTAGTATCAGGACAGGATCTCTAGGTGATTGCCTTGCACACTCTGTTTCTGCCAACAACTACCAATTGCTTATTCCTAGCAAAAAACCTATAGGTTATTGAGATAGAGAAAGCTTCTGGACTATCAGTCAGTACTCATAGTTTAAAACAAAATATTTAGACACTGGGTACTGGATCTTATTTTCCAGAAAGAAGTCCTTAAGTGAGCAACATGATGTTAACTTGTCATTTTTTCCAACCAAGATAGAGTAAAAGGTACCACATTTAACCTCTGTGTAAAAAAACTAAAAACACCAGATAATAATAATGTTTTTTAAGACACTAGATATCAGGCAGAGAACAGTGATCCCTAAGCAGTGAGAAACAATGAGATGAGGCCTATGATTTCCATTAATATGGGCTGAATTCCCAGGATGTGGTGAAGGGAGGAAGACCCAGGCAGAGCCCAGCTAAAGCCTTATTTGAAGCAACAGTGCTGACTAGGGTTGACACAGCAGCTAGAGTTCACAGAATAGAGTAAGAGAGAAGAGAGGGCTGTACCTAGAAAGAACCCTGGAGATCTACAGAGGGGTCTCTGGGGCATATAGCAGAGCACTTAGCAACTTAAGTCTGTGATGAAACTACCAGAAGCTGGGGGGAAAAGCAATAGAAAGCCATAGAGAAAACTCTCCCTGTTGTCTAGGCTGGAAGGGTGCTTGTTCCCACCAGCAAGACTAATAACCTCAAAATTCACAGAGTATTGTGAAGAGTTCACAGAAGTTTCTTGCCTCCCTGGTGGAAAATAACTAGCCCTAGACTAAATTTTGCTTTGGACTCACTTAAAAAAAATTTAAAAGACCCTCTAAAATTCAATTTTCAAGGTAATTTAGTTATGTCCCAAACAAAAAGAAAAATATTTATGAAAATACAAAAATAGTTAGCACCCAACAAGGTAAAAGATTACCAAATAAGCAAAGATTCAAGAAAATACAAACTTAATAAGCTGTGAAATCAATAAATTAAAATTAACCCAAAATAGACATAGACATCAGTATTAGAGGGCAAAAGCATTAAAACAGTTATTATGGCAGTATTGTGTAAGTTCAAGGATTTCAGAAGAAACATGGAGGATAAAAAGAAACAAAAACAAAAAAAACCCAAACACTCCTAGAGATAAGAACTAACCTGGATGGGATTAATACCATATTAGTCATTGTAGAAGAAAAGATTAGTGAATTTGAAGACATTAAAATAGAACCATCTAGGCCTGACCTGTGGTGGCACAGTGGATAAACCGTCGACCTGGGAACACTGAAGTCGCCAGTTCAAAACCCTGCACTGGTCTGGTCAAGGCACATATGGGAGTTGAGCTTCCAGCTCCTCCCCCCTTTCTCTCTTTCTCTCTCTCTCACTCTGTGTCTCCTCTCTAAAATGAATAAAATAAAAAAAGAAAAAAAAAGTCTTTTTAAAAAAATAGAACCATCTAATACAAAACAAAACAAAAATATTTTAAGTTTCAGTAAGTTGTGGGGCAACTTTAACTTCCCTAATATACATGTAATTGGAATTTTATGAGGAGAGAAGAGGCTAGGGCAAAAATTTGAAGTAATAATAGCTGAAAATTTTCTATATTTAATGAAAAGTATAAAACACAAGTCGAAGAATATCAATGAACCCAAATACAAGAACATGAAGAAAAGCTACTCCAAAGTACATTATAAACCAATTTGCTGAGAACCAATGATTAAAAGACAATATTAAAAACACCCAAAAACTAAGTCACACTGCAGACAAAGGAACAAATGTGAGAATTACAGAAGATTTCTCCTCAGATACAACGTAAAGGAAAAGCCAGAAGAGCAACAATTTTGAAGTGTTAAAAGAAAAAAAACAAACAAACCTATAAATTCAGAATTCTATATTCAGGGAATATCATTTTCAAAAATGAAGAAGTGATTTCTTTTTCCAGATGTAAAATGACTGAAAAATTCAAGACCAGCAGTTTTCCATTACAATAAATGTCAAAAAGAAGAAAAAGTCCTTTGGAACAAAGAAAAATTATGCCAGATAAAAAATATGTCTGTTTACAAAAAAATGAGGAGCACTGATAACAGTAACAAATGGGTAAATAATTATGAGATTTTTCTTAGTATTTAAACTTCTTTGAAAGAATATTTTTATAATATATGCATAAGAGATATATATGACAACAATAGCATGAAGTCTGGGGAGGTAGACACTGGAAGTATATTAATTTAAGGTTCTTATACTCTACAGGACATGGTATAGTAACACTTTTATGTAAAATATGATAATGTGCCTGACCTATGGTGGTGCAGTGGATAAAAGCGTCGACCTAGGAACACTGAGGTCACCAGTTCAAAACCCTGCACTGGTCAGGTCAAGGCACATATGGGAGTTGATGCTTCCAGCTCCTCCCCCCTTTCTCTCTCTCCCTCTATCTCTCTCTCTCTGTCTTTCTCTCACACTCTGTGTCTCCTCTCTAAAATTAATAAAATAAAAAGAAATTTTAAAAAAAGTAAAATATGATAATGCAAAAAAAAAAAGAAATCAACAAAGAACAGATGGGGCAAATAGAACATAAATAGAAAGATGATAGACTTAACCCTAACTATGTCAACAATCACATTAAATTAAAATGATTTAAACATCTGAATTAAAAGGCAGGTTGTCAATATGGCCTACATGATCATTTATCAGAAACCAATTTAAATATAAAGAAGCAAATAGTTTCAAAGTAAAAGGATGAGAAGAGATATCCTATTCTAATGACAATCTAAAGAAAGTTAGAGTTACTATATTAATATCTGGCAAATCATATTAGAATATTAGCAAGAGTAAAGAATGTCCTGTCATAAAAATAAGAGCCCTTTCATGAAGAGAGCACAAGAATCTTAAGTGTTTATGCACCTACTAATTGAACTTCAACTTACAGGAAGTAAAAACCGAACATCCCTTGGAGAAATAGATTAATATATAAGTTAAAGATTTCAATATCCCTTTCTCAATAATTGATAAAACACATAGACAGAAAATCAGTAAGGACACAGAGACTTACAATAGGATCAACCAATTGACCTAATTTATTTATGTATAAAATACTCCACCCTATAAACATTAATACAAATTCTTCAAATGCACACTAAATAATTACTAAAATAAACCATATTCTGGGCCACAAACCATATCTGTCTCAATAACTGTAAGATATTTCAAGTCTAGCAAAATATGATTTCTAATCACAAAAAGTTAAATATGAAATAAAAACTAAAATATTTCTAAAATGTCCCCAAATATTTGGTAATTTTAACACATTTCTAAATAAACCATAGGTCACAGAAGAAATCAGAAGAGAGACTGGAAAGTAATTTGAACTGAATGAAAATGAAAACACATGTATCAAAATTTGTGCAGTCCCAAAAAGTAGTTCTGGTAGAAGAGGAGGATATTTATACCATGAATGTCTGCATTAGAAAAAAAGAAATCAAATAAACTCAGCTTCTTCCAAAAGAAACAAAAACAACCAACCCCATACAAAACAGAATAGATTAAACAAAGTAAGCACAAGAAAGGAAATGTGATTATCAGAGCAAAAATCAGTAAAATGAAAATTAGAATAAAAAGACAGAAAATCAATGAAATCGAAGGTAGGTTCCTTGAAAAATAAAAATCAATAACATTGGTAAACTTCCAAACAGACTAATTAGTAAAAAAAAAAAGAAAAAAAAGAGAGAGAAGATACAAATTATTAATTTTAGGAAAGTGAGGGTAACATAGCTAAGATTTTCAGTATATTAAAAGAGTAAAGGAATATTATATCAACTTTTTGTCAACATATTAAACAACTTAGGCAAAACGGAAAAATTTGTTGAAGACACTTGCTACCAGAACTCACTCAAGAGGAAAAAAGAAATCCAAATAACCCTATTATATTAAATTTTTGTTGAAATTTAAAACTTTCCCACAAAGAGAATTCCAAGACAAAATGGCTTCATAGTGGAATTCTTCCAGACATGTTAAAAAAAAAATCATACAAATCTTTCTGTAAAATAGAAGAGGAGGAAGCACTTCTAATCTTATTTTAGGAAGTCAGCCTTACCCCAAAAGAAAAAACAACAGATATTACAAGGAAACTACCTATCAATATTCCTCATGATCATGATGCTGAAACACTTTTTAAATTAGCAAATGGGATTAGCTGAAAAGATTTTGCTCGATGAACCAAATACATCAAAGCTAATGAGACCACAAAAAAAGTAGGGTCTATTATTGTGCCATGTTGTCAACTACTTCAGTAAAATACCATTCTATATAAGTTTCTCATTTTCACAAAGTCAAATAAGCAACTATTTTTTTTTATTCACTTAAATGACTGTGCTTTGGATATAGAAGAGGTATAAAAGAGTGTTTCGAGCACAGATTCTGGAATTAGACTGCCTGAGATTGAATTTTACCTCCACCTCTTATTACCTTTAAAATTTGGAAACATTATTCAGTGTCCCCGTGCATCAATTACATCTGCCATAAAATGGAGATGATACTATGACTTTCTCATTGGCACTGTGAGGAACAAATGAGTTAAGTCTTATAAAATGTATAGAGAATTGGAGTTGTGTATGGAGAACTTAGTAAGTGCTCACTAAGTCTAGCAAAAACCAAAAGGAGAAACTGAAGTAACTATCATATGGATAACTATAAAAGCCATATGTTGAACTAAATAATTATTTTAATTTTTATTTATTGGTTTGAGAGAGACAGACAAAAAGGGAGGGAGAGAGAGAAAGACATTGATTTGTTGTTCCATTAATTTATGCATTTCATTGCTTGATTCTTGTATGTGCCCTCACCGGGAAGTGAACCAGAAACCTTGGTGAATGGGCCAATTCTCTAACCAACAGAGCTACCTGGCTATGACTTAACTGAAGAATTTTATGCTTGGTGGATACATCATGAAGAAAGTGAGAAATAAACATACCCCCAAAAGTCATCAGTATAAAAAAAACATTTAGCAACCATAAAGCTTGTTGGTATTTTCTAGAAATTGTGATTAAGAGAATTTGTGTTGAGTGTAGAATAGATTTTTGTGGAATGGGTGAGTGTGTTGGGAGGGGGGTTGGGGAAGTTGCGGGGGGTTGGAGAAGTATATCAAACAACATAGAAGTAAAAGATGGAAACTGAGACCATATGGTAAGGGCCTTGTGTGTCATGAGAAAGCAGTACAATTTGATTCTGGTCAAGATAGGAAACCATTGAAGAATTTAACACAAAATAATGCCATAACCAGATATTTATTTTTAAAAATTATTTTGAGAAAAGTAAGGAAAATAGATCCAAGAAAAGGAGCTGAAATCAGGAAAACGTGCTATACTGTATTAGTTTTCTATTGCTATCATAACCAATTACCACAAACTCAGTGTCTTAAGATAGCACAAATTTATTATCTTTCAGTTCTTGTGTTAGAAGTCTGACACAGGTCTCACTGGCTGAAGTCAAGGTGTTGGCAGGATTGCTTCCTTCTGGAGGCTCTGTTGTGAATGCACTTCTTTATCTTTTCCAGTTTTTAGATGTCACCTGCTTTCCTTGGTTTGTGGCCCCTTCCTCTAACTTCAAACCAGCAATGGAAGGTAGTGTCCTTCTCACATCAAAATGCTCTAGCCTCTTTTATGCCTCTTTTTATTCTGCATTTTAAGACCCCTGTGGTTAAACTGGATTTACCCTCATAATCCAGGATAATCTCTGTATTTTAAGGTTTTAGATGATTAGCAACCTTAATTCCCTTTTGCCATGTAATGTAGCATAATTACAGGGTCTGGGAACTATGATGGGGTCTTCTGGGGTGGGGCATTACTCTTCTTACCACAGAAGCTATTACAAAATCTCAGTAAGACATGATAAAAGCCTGAACAAAAGTGGTGTTAGTAGACATAACAGGAGGATACATATTAAAGAGTGTGTTTAGGTGAATAATTAAAAGAATACAAAGATTTATCTGGATGGGTTTGGAGGGGGCAGAGGACATGAGGGAGAGTAGAAAATTCAGAAGGTATTCTATCTAGTTGATTAAGTTTTTAAAAGTTGGTAGAAGAACTATTATGAATTCAGTTTCCAATAGTGAATGTGAAGTTCTCAGAGAATATTAAGGACAGAACATCCAAAAAGTTGCTGGAAATTGGGCCTGAAGTATAAGGAAACAGTAATGATGATGACCAAGATCTGAGCATTGTCGTGTAATATTTGGAGTCTCAGAGTAGTTTTTTTGTTTTTGTTTTTTTCTTTTCCAGGGACAGAGAGAGAGTCAGAGAGAGGGATAGATAGGGACAGACGGACTGGAACGGAGAGAGATGAGAAGCATCAATCATTAGTTTTTCGTTGCCGTTGCAACACTATAGTTGTTCATTGATTGCTTTCTCACATGTGCCTTGACCAACGGCCTTCAGCAGACCGAGCAACCCCTTGCTGGAGCCAGTGACCTTGGGTCCAAGCTGGTGAGCTTTTGCTCAAGCCAGATGGGCTGGTGCTCAAGCTGGCGAGCTCGGGGTCTCGAACTTGGGTCTCCCACATCCCAGTCCGACGCTTTATCCACTGCGCCACCGCCTGGTCAGGCTCAGAGTAGTTTGATGTAAGGCACCAAGTGCACTAAAGACATGCACATGTACTAACTCTCAATATTTGGAAGCTCTCATTGGGACTAGCTGGTATTCAACATAAGAAAATAAGGTGTGTTTTAAAAATAAAATGTGAATGATTTACTATATCTGTAACTGGATCTTGGCAGGTAGCTCACAAGAAGAGCAAAGACACCTATCTAAGGGTGAAATCCTACAGAGGTGGCATTCCTATGCCCAAAGAATGTGGAAATGGTGGTAAGGATCTGTTCTATCCTAAGAAGCAAAGAATTATGATACTGGATACACTTGTGACTTTCTAGCCTCGGTTCTCATTTTTTGTCTTTCACAGGAACACCTATTAGAACATACAATTGTCCCACTGGAAACCAGGTTTTTATTTAAGATTTGGGGCATCTCCCCATTTTGTGAGAGACTTCCACTATATATATATCTTTCATAGGCATTGCTGCATATGGGAAAGCTCTGCAGCTTTCATTCAATTTACACTGAAAGTGAAACGGCTCTAAAAAAAATAAAGCTTTTTTAAAAAAGGTTAATAACTAGATGCATGATAACATCCAGCTGCAGGATATTGCTCCCAAAGCCCAGTGATTTTAAAATCAAACAATTTATATTAGTAATTAAAAATATATATGGCCTGACCAGGTGGTGGCACAGTGGATAGAGCATTAGACTGGGATGCAGAAGACCCAGGTTCGAGACCCAGAGGTCCCCGCTTGAGTGTGGGCCCATCTGGCTTGAGCAAAAGCTCACCAGCTTAGACCCAAGGTCGCTGGCTCCAGCAAGGGGTGGCTTGGTCTGCTGAAGGCCCGCGGTCAAGGCACATGTGAGAAAGCAATCAGTGAACAACTAAAGTGCTACAACGGCAATGGAGAACTGATGATTGACACTTCTCATCTCTCTCTGTTCCTGTCTGTCTGTCCTTATCTATACCTCTCTCTGACTCTCTCTCTGTCCCTGTAAAAAATAAAAATAAAAATAAAATAAAAAAGAAAATATATGTGGTATGATCATGTCAATATACAAACAAATAAGGGTGATTTTTAAAATTTCTCATAGAAAAGACCTGAGATATTATACAGGTCTGTTAACTCACAGCAGTGCACATGGCACACCAGACAAACCAGGAGTACTACAACATCCTGTAACAAAAACTTAGAATTCCATATAAATGGCTAGGGGGAGGGGCGGGGAAGGCAGGATGGAAATGTCCGTTTAAATATAGGACCTTGATTCATTCTCTTCTATAGTGGAACCATAATAACCCAAAATAAGCTCACTGATGTAGCTGTGGTGACATATGAGTTGGAACGCATGGCGTGTACAAAGGTGAGTAATAAAAGTGAAGCAAACGAGCAAAAATATATCAAAAGTGACTAAAATTATGTGTTTTCATTGTTAAGAGATGTAGTGAAATCCTCATCTGGTGAATTCCAATTCAGCATTTACTTGATATATCTTTTATAATTTTCACTCTAATTATAATGAAAATCATTTTTCAATGTAATTTTGCAATAAAAATGTTTTTTTTTATTTCTCATTACATAAGAACATGATCTTGTACAGTTACTGAGCCAGCTTACAATTTGCACACTGTATCTTTCCTTTCTTACCATTTAATCTCTTCATAGTCCACAGATGTCAAGAGGTTTAGATTAAGCTTGTTAAAGATCTGCTTCACTCGAACTCAGTGATGATTATTTATTTAGCAGTTTTATGTAACCCTGTCATTGATAAGCACTCTATTAATTTGCCGAGGGACAAATCAACACTAGTTATTTTTCTACTGGCTATTAGACTCAGTACTGCTGTTTGTTACAAACCACTTGCCAGTTAATTATAAATTATGGGTCCTCTTTGCCTATATTAATTGATATCTTCTCTGCCTTTGTAGTACTAGACAAATAAATTGAAGGCAAGATTTATTAAGCAGTGTATGTCTTGTGTGTCTTTATTAGTATTCTTTACTATTTTTTTTTAACATTTATACTTGTTTATACAGATTTGACAGACCAATGCATTAGAGAAATAATCTTCGGGGTATATTGTAGTAAAGAAAGAAAAAAGATTTAATAGGCTTCCTACAAATTTATTCCAAATGACCCACAATTCATTGTAAGCGATTCCTAAAATGCCTTTTGACTTTGTGCTACAGACTGGTGATGGCAGCTTCCCAATTATGCAAAAGTTAATACTCAAATGGTTTGAAAGTCTATGCATGCAATTGCTGTATGGATAAACAAATGTGATGTGTAGAAACTTAAAATCCTATCACTTTACACATGCACTATCCAATGTCTCTTTCCTTCACGTACTGCACATATGCATACATGCTTTTGCATAAACACAGAGCCCTTTTTTCTTCATTTTCATCATTTAAATAATCTGTAGGTGTAATCCGTAGTGACAAAACAATAAACTATAGCCATTTCTAATTTTTAGAAGCATGAGTTATATAGATATCATTTGCCACAGGACATGCACTTTTCCATTTGCAGCCCACAGAGGGGCTAGAGTCAGAATTTAGGCTAGGTAGGAAGAAAAATCATTTTACAAAAGAAAATCTTAATTATTTGGTCCCTAGACAGTATCAGACATTGAAGAATTGCAAATTTAATGGGAAGGATTATCCCCGAGGGTTATTGGATTATTCTGATTTCAAAAGGCTCCAGAGCCTAGCTATCTGCCAAAAGATCCTGGTCTCTGAAATCCTAATTGTGTATATAATTTCTCCATTTCATTGGCAGTTTGGAACCAAATTGTGTTTGCAATGTTTTGGATTCCTAACCATTCCCTATCTGACATAAATTCGGCAAAATGGACAGTTAGCTCATTGAGACAGGTGGATTGTTTTTCCATTAGTTCTCACAGGTAAGGAGAAATACATTGGTCAAGCAGATCTAGTCCTCTTTTCAACTCACACTTAATTGAATCCCTTCTCCAACATATTCATGTTTGACGATTTAAAGACTCCCCAATTAGAATTTAGAGGAAGCCTTTAGAGTAAAATTAGCTACCTCATTCAGAAAACATGCACTCTGCTAATGTGATGTGAAACTGACCTTGAGCCACTTTTTAATAATGAGATTTCAAGAATCATCTTCTCCTATATACCATGCTACCTTTTGTTAGCTGTTTCTGGGCACACCTCCCAATGGATGTCATGAGCAATAGAATTTTCTGATAGCCTTGATTCATTTGATTATGCAGAAAATATGCTATTAATCATTCCTCATCAATTTATTATCTTGTCTGTATATCCTCCATGTTATCCTTCTTACCATTTACTATCTTACTGCTCAAAATCTCTGTCCCCTGTGGTCAAACAAGATCTGAGGGAAGTGAGATTTAAGTTATTAGTTATAATGTAAAATTACTTTGATTAGCAGTGGATTGGAGTTGACACTAACCTCTCAAATAAATCATTTTTGATTATTCTCATTTCACATATTCACATTACTTTTGAACCCAATTACATGGTTAATCCATTGTTTCCTGAACTACAGTGTACATTTTTAATGCCTCATACTATTTTACCAGAACCCAGTTGCTCTAACTGGGGGCAATTTTACTCCCCAGGGAACATTTTGCAATATCTAGAGACACTTATGGTGGTCACAAATGAGGGAAGATAAGGTACTGTTACTGGTAACTAATGGGTAGCAAACAGAGATAATACTAAACATCTTATAATGCACAGGACAACTCCCACATTACAAGAGTACGAAATCCTACTATACCTCATCAAAAAAAAATCCTTTCTTTACCAAAAGGGCATTAGTAAGTAGAACAACTGGGGAAGAAGCTATAGAGCTAATTATGACTATAACACAGGGTTTGAAATGTGCACACCTGGGAACTGAAATGAATCTTCTGTGAAGCTTGCTGTGTATTACTTCATGAAAACATTACCAGGAATACATTGAAGATAAATATTAAATCCAGTCCTATTCAACTCAAATAGTTGACTTAGAAGCTCTGAGTTGGTCTGTGGGAGAAGGGGAAGAAGCTATGAGTTGTATGGACCATTGAGGTAATCTCGTCATGGAGGCAAATGCAGAAGAGGAAGCATAAGTGGATAAAGGCCATGGAGTGGATCTTAGCACACTTGGGAAAATACAAAGATTTATTAACCTGAGATATAAAACTTCTCATTCAATAATTGTTTACTGACATCCAGTGGGTATAAAGTACTGTGTTCTGTAACAACTGTTATCAAACCTTGATCTCTCCACTTTAAAAGTATGTTTAGCATCTAACAATGTATAAGATATATATATATATATATATATATATATATATATATATACACACACACACATATTCATTATTAGAAAAAATTAATTTCTCATTGAAATATAAACAGATGTTCTGTATTACCTAATATCGCCTGATGTTCTCACACTACCGTACTACTGTGCATGACCTTTCCCTGCCCGGACGTTCCTGCACCACCGTGCAGGATCTTTCCCTGCCCTCAGTGCACGTATCCCACTTTGGAGACTGCTGCTGGATAACACAAATCTAATTCTTTGCATGAACCACCCAAGATGATGGTCTTCTTGAGGTTGGCACTTACGTCTTTTTTCTTTTCCTCTGTTTTACTAGTGCTCACAAAGAAGCAGGGATTTGACGCCTGTTTTACTTTTTGAATAAATGGAGTTGGCCTGTAAAGGAGCTGGTCTGGTAGGATTGAATACGATAGAAACACGCATAACTACACTACAGGGTAGAATTACAATGTAGTAATGGCTAAGAAAAGCAGATTTGCTTCTGTCACAGACTTTTCCAAGATCTACTCTGATGCTTGGCCAAGAAACACACAAAAATATTTCCTATTATAAATATTTCTCATTCTTAGGTGGTCCTTGGGTTATGGCTACATTTCCTCTTGTAGAAGACTGCTCAATTAAGCTTTATAAGGTCCAATTAAGCTGATTCCATACTATTCATAAGTTTAATGTTGAACCCCACTGGGGTTCTAGATTTCTCTAGGATCAGAAGAAAACCATCCAATTAGAAACCACATAAACCCTTCTCACTCCCAAATGAGTTTTGTGTTTTTAAGACAGGCAGGTTCTTTGTCCTCTTCCTTCTTAAACTAATAACTTTTCTAGTCAATCTATAACAATGGTTAACATATTTCAGGATACATTTATCTTGCCAAAACTCTGGCTACCCTCTTAGCACATTTTTAAGGCACAGTGATAAGTGCTACCCTACTTCTGCAACAAAAATATTTTACTGACTTATTCATTGGTTTAACTCTCAAGTATTTTTGTAATACAGAAACTCCATCGTCAATATTAATACTGAAGGGAGCTTGGTTAACTCTTGAACAACTAGTCCTCTATTAACTGAAAAATAAATTAAAGGAATAACCTTTTACTAATAAAGCCTCTAGCTTTCTCCCTTACCTTCAAGGACCAAGCCCTTTATAAACCACATTTTCTCTTTCCATTATTTCCTTTATACTTTTGTGATATTCACTGAGCACATACTATGTTCAAGTTGAGATTCCATAGATTCTGCCATTACTGGAGAAATGGCTTCCTAAAGGTGTTTGAACCCCCAGGTATTATCCAGCCATAAAACCTTAAAGTCAAGTTTTTCCCTTTGTATGGCTTGTTGAATATGACTATTAATGACAGGATTGTAAAATTATATCACCAAAAATTAGCTGAACAAGATCTACTTATTTAACAAATGTTAATATAAATTGAATGCCTAGCACATAGCACACTCTATATAATAACCCTCCAAGAAAAGATACTATTTTTATCTCCATCTTAAATGTAAGGAAACAGATTAAATATCTTGCTATAATTAGTCACAAGGTCTATGAAGGGACAGGTAAACTAAGGAGCAGACTCAGCACTTGTTTAGAGATAGATATAATACCAAATCCATTATTACATAAGAAGCTGGTCCACTTAAAAAATCAGTGTATATCTGATGGCATTTTAGAATTTCAGTGCAGAATTTTCTGAAAGAGGGTTGTTTGGTATGCAATTAACATGACAAACAAGGGAAAGACACAAGTTTAGCAAAAAGCTCACTTTGAGTGGATAAATTTCTCTCTTTCCTTTTTCAAATGAGAAAGGCTGGATAAAAGGCACATAAAATAACTGCTGACTGAGTGGAGCTCTTGAGCTAAGGACTTGTGCTGTGAAAATTCTACTTTGTCTAGCAAACACTATCAAAAAGGAACCTTGAAAGAAGAACATTTATTTTTCTCATTTTCTAAAAACAATAATAACAACAAAAACCCCAGTTTTGACCCTATGACTTCCCTGACAGTGATAAGAGTCACACGTGATTGGAAAAATAGAGAATCAGAACTTCCACGCTGTGAATGGGCTTCCTCATCCCAGAAGCAGAGTTTAAATATGGGCACTGAGTGGATGCAGGGATGACACTAACTGAGGCACCCGTGGGTGGTGAGTTCACAAGTAACGCAAATCCTCTGTATGTCAGTCAATTCCAAACTCCTCCCAAAGTAAAGGCAGAAGTTTCATGTCAAAGCCTCTTGACACAAAACCAAATAAAACTCATGAGAGGTACATTAAGGAAAAAAATCCAACATTGACTGGTATTAATATGATTTGGAGAAGATTGCAGTTGCTTTAAAGGGGCTATAGTTCATGATAGAGACCATGGTTTCTGGAGTAGAACAGAGCCTTCTTCAAATGGTAACAGCAATCTCCTGCCTGTATAATCCTGAGTAAGTTTTACCTCTCTGAGTAATTGCTTTTCCTTTTATAAAGTAAATGCATCTATATCTTGGGATTTCAGAGGATTAAATTAGAAGGCAAGGCAGCACATTACTTGGCACATAGTAGATGATAAAAAACAATGTGAATTTTATTATTTCATTAGTCCAGGTCCTCCAAGAAGCAGATACCAAGATGGGTATATGGGCAAGAAATTTATTCGAGGAAACACCTGTGAAATAAAATGGAAGAGGGAGGCAAGAGTAGTTGGGAGAGCCTTCAGGTTCTGAGTGAAGAAAAGAGGGGAGGAAGAAGGATTGAGCAGAAGAATTTTAAATGCTATGGCTTCATTTCTAAGGAAAGTCTGGCAAGGTGATCATGCAGTCCTTTAGCCAAATTTGCCCATCAGATAAATCCTGAATCTCCTAGAAATGAGCCTGTCTCAACTGTGGCATAGCAAACATAACTGGTACCCGGGGCACGGCACTTTATTGGTGCCCCTCTGAGGGCATAGTAGGCTTTTCTTGTTTGTCTTGGAGACCATTCGGCGCCCTCTGTGAGTGGCGCCTGGGGCATAATAGACCCCCTTGCCCCACCCCCCCCTTTCTATGCTACTGTGTCTCAATAAGGATGCCAGACTCACTCATAGGCTGGAAGCACAAACCCACACTGTGATGGATCTCCAATGTAGCAGGTAAAGCCCTGGGTCAGTTATGTTCCTAGCAATCAGAGAGGCCTGTTCTCCTGGTGACCACAATTATCATCCAATGCAAATCCTTTGCAAAGTGCATGCTATTGCTTTTGAAAAAGCAAAAGGTGACCACAGATAGAATAATAGTATCCATAGGATAGTAATACAAAGTCTGGGCATCTTTTAGGTTATATGTTTATTTTAAATACACAAATGAAGTCACAGGGATGGAAAGGGATCCTATTTCAAATTCTACGATGATTCTTGCTCTGATTAAAAGCAAATTATGAAAGCAAATAACTTTTAAAATGGCTTTTAATAGATCCTTTCCTACTTAGATATGACTTTAATGAACAACTAGATCCTAAATTTTCTTAAATTTATTATTGTTCATTCTTTCCTTTTCCTTTAGATTGCATGGTTAAGTGTTTTTCAGCTTTTTTCTGGTTTTGCACCTTTGAGGAACTGAGGGAAGCTCATGATCTTCTCCAGCACCTCCAAATGCACATACATACATGCAAAACAAGAGGTAAAATTCCAGAGGATTTGGGGACCCTCTATCATCCATCTATGCAAGGCTTACCCTCTCTTAAAGAGTGCTTAAATGTATAAAGCTATTATATGATTTTAAACTCTCTTGCAATTCTTAGACTACATTCTTACATGGATTAAGTCAATCAGCCATGATGACTTTTTACTTTTTGAGTTCAAAAACTCAGTATGCACCAAGGCATCATTCAACCAAGCAACAGTAAATGGAGACATGAATATACATTAAACTCATAAACCAAGCGCTTTTTGGATGAGGAGTTCTTCTTTGTTTCCCCATACAAGGTGTCCAATTTGGTATAGGAGGCCACATGCTTATTTAAATTTAATTACATTTTAAAGTCCTTCATTTTAATATGATTTAGTTTAATATTACACTACAATTCTAGGTCCAGCACAATAAATATATATAAATATTTACCTCACACTTGGCTCTCTTTTCCTTAGTTAAATGTTTATATTTTAGACCACCCTTCTCCTCTCGTTTCCCTATATCTCATGAATGCGTCAACCTTTCCAGAAGAAATTATAAATTACATAGATAAACTTGGACAAAAAGGTGCAGACACCAATTAAAATTCGGTCACCACTCTGCATTCACTTGAGCCTCAATTCTCAGGCCGAAGCTGTGTGAAATACAACGTTCATCACATACCTGGTGTTGGACCCACACAATACCTGTGTGCGAGGGGGTGAGTTAATTATTTTGCAGGGAGCCACCTATTTTTCCAGCAGTGGATACCTCCAATTATTCAGTCTCCAAAGTGCCTGCCTAGCCTTGCTGCCTTAACTCTTCATTTTCTTTCTTTCCGGGGTTAGAGCCAACACATCAACCTGGTGGGTTTTTTTGTTTTTTGTTTTTTGTTTTTTCACTAAAGAACATGGTAAATGACAGAGGTCTGGAAGAATATATTTTCTCCAAAGCTGGTGACCAATTAGGTGCTTGCCATTGACTGTCATTTCACTGCTATGAGTGCTGTGTTCTTGTAGCTTGATGATAGACACCCTGTTTATTTTCTACTTTACAGTCTTTGCTGGTACTCTGAGTCCTGCACAGCTGCCTTTAATGCTGCAATGCTAGATAGCTTGTGACAGGGGAAAGATAAAAGGTATGCGTGAGTGGCAAAATGGCAACCCTGAGCAAACTTATCTAGGGTGCAAAGGCAAAGAGAAGAGTTATTTTACTCCCTCACCTTTTATTTTAATGCTTCTAAATGAAATCGTGGAAAACTACCAAGTCCGTGAGGTTAACGCTCAAAGACATAATAAGTAGTGTGGCTGAAGACTTTGTGAGGGTTATTAAGCTGTTGACAATATGAGGATCCGACACATTTACCACTGGTTCAGTAATTGTCTTTCATCGAGGAGCAACTTCCCTTCTCCCTCACCCAACTTTTATGATTCATCATATTTATTTTTTGTTTCCTCAAGCAACATCTTTTATTAGTTGCACACCCACTGCAGAAATTTAATTTCTTCAAGAGAACAACAAAGCAGTTGATTATTATTATTGAGAATCTGGTACAACATCGAGTGAAATAAAATCTATAAGGCATTAAAATGACAGATTAGGCAAGAGCTGTATTCATTTACAAGTGGTAGAACATCATGCTAATGCCTCACAAGCACAACATAAAATGAAAATCAACTCTTTCATGCTGCTTTACGAACGAACTGACGCAGCGGAGCGCCCTGGAACAGAAGCCGGAGTCTCTGTTAAAGAGGCACTGTCCTTTTGTGGCGTGCTCACTGGTTCATCCACGGCAAAACACAAATGAAACACTCCTCTCACATGCGAAGCAGACACGCCCCATGCTTATCCTTTGGTCATCCTACTTGAAACACAGCTAATCCCGTAAGATTAAAAAAAAATTTTTTTTTCTGTAAATGAATAGTAACACTTCACTTATTAGGCAGCCTCATTTTTAATGTCCTACCTCGAACCAAAGAGAAAGGAGAGAGAAAGGTCCCTTGGAATCAGCAATTCGGGGTTATTATCAGACCCAATAAAGCCCCTATAATTTATACGTACTGTAATCACTCGGCACCTATAAACTCTTTAAACATAATATTTATGCTTTTATATCATGTGCTGTACTCCAAGTCAGATAAAGAAGAAGCAAATTACAAGAATGCTAGAGAATATCAGGGTGAAACTTCTAAAACATTGAGTTGTTATTCTGATAAGAGATTTAAGCATAGAATGTCTTAAATAATCTCCAAGGCCACCACATGTTAGGGTATCTTTGCAAGAAAACAGAACAAATAAGTTCCGTTGGTAATACTGACACAAGCATCCAAAAAAGGATGAAATGAGTTTAATTTTTCTCTATTCTTCCTAAAAAAGAAATATGTATAACAGTTTATAGGAAATTCCATCAAAACACTTAAAATATTTAAAAAGTGAGTGTTTAGATAAGGAAGTCAAAATTTCACATATGTAGAGAATTTATTTTCTGATGACGCTGAATTTAAAAATGTGTTGCTCATATATTTTATACATATAAATGTGTATATGTGAGAATATATAATGTACACTGTATTTATAAAAACATAGACATATAACATACTTAACACTATATTACTACTTATGTGTGTCATAATCCCTCTGCTAGATAAACAAATAACAATTTTTAAGAATGAACTTTAGGAGATTTATTTAGTACTTAAATCTCAGGAGTCAACATCAGAAGGCAGACCTTTCTTCCCTTGAACCAAAAATGGAGATTATTGAACAGTCTGATTTCTTGGGTTCTATCATGGGTGGCATTTAAAAAATGAGGATCATTAAAGGTGCCCCATTGAAATAGCTCCTCCTAACACAGTAGCCAGCAGTGGGTAACATAGTAAACATTTCTCAAATTCTCATCAATAAGGTCTCAGACACCATCTGTGTGCTACACTTATTGCCCTGGATACACCATCATGCACCTAGGTAGCAGCAGGTTCATGTGTCACTCACAACTCCCAGTACATGTGTGAGATTTCCATCCTTTCTCCTCTGCTCAAAAAGCATATTGGGAATTAAGTGAGAGAATGGAACCCTGACATGCTATAATTTATAAAAATTTAGAAAGATAAGTAATCAACATATTTTGTTACTTCTGTTATTAAAAACAAATTCCTCGTGACATAGCTTGGTAATTGAGTTGGGGAATAAATGACAGGGAGAAAGGAGGATGTGGTTGGAGGCAGGAGACATGTGTAGGTATATGATCTTGGGCAACTCATGTTCATCTCTAGGGCCTATAGGCTCCTGTAAAGATGGCACTGCAATTAATTTCTGCCTTACACACCTCACAAGGTGTTATGAGAGCTAATTAAGATCTTATGATGCAGGGAGGGCATGATAGAGATGAGAAATGGTATTCATGTCAAATAACTGGCCATGATTTTTCATAGTTCTCACAACAAATATATTTTCTTATGGCCTGTGACTTCTAGATAGTCAACAAATACCCCCCATTTTAAAGAAAAGAATAAAATTGGGAATGCCTTCTACCTGAATGTTAAATGTCTTTGGAGCTAATGATGCAATATACCCTACATGTTGAGACAAAGAATGAACTGGCCAAGTCATGGATTTTAATATACTAGCCTGACAGACAGGCTGAATGAAATGGCTAGGAATGTGACAAAACCCCAAATGGAAAATACATACAAATTTCAGAAATATGTTTGCACCTAAAAATTTAATAACGCATCAGCCATCCCCTAAGCTGTGTAGAAGATAAAAAGAAAAAAGAAAAAAGAAAGCGAGAACACACATAGATTTGGGCTCTGGCCTTCTCCCCACTGACGGGCTGCTAATTTCTTGAACTTCACCCAGGCTGTGTATCCAACAGACCACATGGTGATTGCTAAATTGCTCAATGACCACAAGCTACAACCATGAGAAAAATATTCATGAAAATTAACATCCCATTTAATACTTACCACATTTCCAGCCAACGCTTTGTGTACCAGAAAGTCCTCGAACTCGCTCCAAAACTTTTCAATTCCTGACAAATGCACTGGCCCCTCTCCAAGGAGCTGGGCAGCAATCTGTGCTGTATGCTGGTGCGTGGTAGCGGCAGCACTGCTGGGGGGACAGCCAAGGGATGGAGGCGTTCTTCTCAAAGAAGACAAATCGGCAGACCAGTGGTCTTGGGGACTTACCGAGGCACCAAGAACTCTTAATCTTGACCTGGTTGGGGGGGGGGGAGGTCTTAATTGCTTGCAATTTTTCAAAATGTAAGACATATAATAAAATCTGGAACTTTGAAATAGTAAAAACACCTAATTAATTCTGTTTTCATTGAAGAGGAAAATTCAAGTTTGCTTTTAGAATATAAAGGGCATCATCCCTGGGAGCAAAGTCTCTAAAATACGACCCTGGAGAACTTTCTTAAAAACAAATATGAGCACATTTAGAAAAATAAGCACAATAAAAAAGTTCCAATGAGCTTGTTCATATCCTCTTATTTGCCTTTCCTATATTCCTCACAGCAAATATACTTTAATCATAACTCTATGCCAATAGCTTTAAAAAGAAACCTGTCTTCATGTTATTGAACTTACATTGCTATGACCCTTACTCATAGGTGTAGCCATTCAATGCCTATCTCCCCCTCCCAGTCATACATGCTGACTTCCTTGGGCAATGCTAACAAAGCCTGGTTATTTGCATTCTTCAAATATTTTCAAAATTTCATTATACACATGTTCTCCTGAAAAAGTTGGTTTTAGGAGAGACTAAATGCATTCAAAATCTATTGAACTCAAGACCTGATTTTCTTTTTCTTCTTCTTTTTTTTTTTTTTGTGACAGAGACAGAGTCAGAGAAAGGGACAGAGGGACAGATAGAAAGGGAGAGAGATGAGAAGCGACAATTCTTCATTGCGGCATCTTAGTTGTTCATTGATTACTTTCTCATATGTGCCTTGACCAGGGGCTACAGCAGACTGAGTGATCCTTTGCTCAAGACAGTGACCTTGGGCACAAGCTGGTGAGCCTTGCTCAAACCAGATGAGCCTATGCTCAAGCTGACGACCTTGGGTCTCGAACCTGGATCCTCTGCATCCCAGTCCGACACTCTATCCACTGCACCAATGCCAGGTCAGGCAAGGCCTAATTTTCTTTAGGTTGCATTAGGTTTTGTGAAACAGTAGGTTTGCATAAAAGATTATTTTCAATGGCACCACCACAAAGTAAAGTGTGGGCTGATGTCATAAACTCCTTTACATCTTCCCTTGAGCCCTAGACAGGGGTTTTGCACACACATATTTGACGCTGATAATGATGCAATCTGTGCTGTAAATCTTACCCATACAGGCCTAGTAGTGTCTGTATTTGGAAACAGAAAAATCTAACCAATATTAAAGGTGGAATAGTCTAGCCTCCCACCCTCCTGTCACCTCAGAACAAAATATTCAGCCTGACATAACTATAAGAAGATTCAAACAGAAGCAGAACTGTGTTTCATTGCTGTACCCAGAATGAGCAACGTGACTAAGACTGGCCAAGTCATATCCTCATAGGCAATCACGCAATAGACTAGTTCATTTTCAAGGTCCCTTTCACCACCAAACTCCAAGCTTAAGATAATCTTTTCATCATCTAAAAGAAAAAGAAATCTCAGGAGTGTCCAGGTCACTCTACCCCATTTGGGCCATTGGCCAAAAAATATTATGGCTTTGTTCACATAACACCAACACTGAAAACACTTAGCTGTTGAATGTTAAGATGTTTGGATGTCTAGAGTTTTGCACCTTTTTCTCTTTTGGTTTATGGATGCATAGATCAGCCCTGCGAACTTTGCCATGAGTCTCTCAGTCTTTTTCAGATCCTTGTGCACTCCTTTTTAGAGCATTTAAAGAATGTTTAGGAAAAAAAGGACTCTGTACCATCTCACAGTGACCCCAAACCAGGGAGCAGGAGGCCATTCCAGGTCTGTCAGCAGCTTCTCCAGCCCCACGTGTGGAGGACTCATTGGGCTTCATACCAGCAGAGCACCATTTTTAAAGAAGGCAGAGGAAAGAACTACGTTGTTCAGGTAAGCCCACCTCAGATGTTCTGAGTAAGATAAGTAACAAAGACAATTCTGAATCATATTCTGAAGATCATTCTTTAGAAGCACCATAACATTGGCTCTAAATTCCCAGTTATTATCAAAATCTTGATTTTATATGCTTTAGAAAAATGAGCCCATTTGGTGATCATAGTGTAAGAACTTTCCAGAAAGATACAAACAGGAGATGAATAAGCAATAGATTATTATTAAATGTTCTGATAAAACTAGATTACAAAGTAAATATAAGAAGCTGTCCCAGCAATGGCAACCTAATTAACAAAGCAAAGATAAATTTAGCTCTGTCCAAAGAAAATACTTAAATTGGTGGTACCTCCCTTTTCCTTTAATTGGCTTTAATGGATTTCAGACTTTGTCCATTACTGATCTAAAGCTATGAACCCATTGGCTCATATATGTGAAGACAGCCCTTTAGCATTTGTGTAGAGAGGCAACACAAGAGAATGGTTGGGAACTTGTATTCTGGAGACAGAAAGACTTCAGTTCTGATCCTGCCTCTTGTTTCTGTAATTTTGTGCAAGTCATGAAACTATTAGTGATTCAGTATTTCTACCTGTCAAATAAGTTAACAATTTCCATCACATAATGCTTGAAAACGTTTAAAAAATAGAAGCTTTGTTAGACATGGTACTTTTTAGGTAGAAAATGTTTAATATGCAGTAGCCATTTGAGTTATTATTACTATACATAGGCTTCATCTTATAGTTGCCTTTCAAATTAAAGTACTGTTGATGACATATTTATAGGTAAATCACAACTAAGCCACATTTAGTTATGGATGAAAAGAAATGACTTAGACTTGCGTGCATGGAACATTTGTATCATGTGATAACTGAAAATAGAGAAAAGCAAAACATGGCCCAGCACTTTGATTCAAAGATTAGCTCTCATTCCCCAAAGGAAGTAATGATTTCAAGGATCCCCAATCCTGGTTCCTTGGGTCACAGAAATTCCAACCAGGTGTGTGGAGGAGAGCAGAGGAAATACTACTAGCTAAACTCTGGTGTGTGGTCAGAACCAGATCAGACCAGTGAGCAAAAAATATTAGTATAATGGGCAAAATGTGATTTATAAAAATAGAATGAAAAGAATGCCTTCTCCTTTCCAGGAGAGCTCCTCAAATGATTTCAGTGGTAGATGGCTTTTGTTTAAGAGAGCCAGTTAGTGGATCATTTTAGTAATAAAAAAGTAGATACCTGTGCAAAGTGTGACATGGGAAAATGTAGTGCTCAACTGCTCTGCAGAACAACTTTATAGGAATCTCCAGTTTTCCTCTGGTGAGCTGAAAGGATGGGAGTGAGAGGGGAGGTTGAAAATCTGGGGCAGACTAGAGGCAGTAAAAGAATTACAGTAGGAAGAACAAACTCTAGCTGAATGGCCCAAGACTGAGTCCTTGGGAAGACTGGGCCATGTGGACACAACTGTAATGAGGATGTTCAAGGACCTATAAGAGCAAAGATGTCACATAGTCAATTTAAAGTTGTTTTCTGTTCCATAATATAATCCCTCTCTACTATTGGAAACCATCAATAAATGTTTATTATGTGTCATATCTTATTTTCTGTGGTGCTTGAAGGAATGAAGACAGTGCCCATAAGTGTGGCTGAGCCTTGTGCAGAGAGCTCAAAGGAAGCAGAATCCGAGTTAGAGTAGCCTGGCAGAATACAGCATTTCCTGTTCCACCTCAAATCTCCATCAACTTTGCTAAAATGTATATAATGGGGCATGGAGCCACTTTGTACCTTAAAGAAAAGAGTGACACAGGAATCCTGGAAGGTATTTGTGCATCTCCCAGTTGTCCAGTAGGATGCAAGTATTAAGGTGTCATGGGAGAATATTTGTCACCCATTGTACAATTTATTGTAGAGGTGTCCTGATGTTAGTCTGTGAGGTCAAGGGTAAAAGGTTTCAGAAATGTTCAAGTTTTTAAAGGAAAAGGACAAAAATTTTTTTTTAATAAAATAAGAAGAAAGAAGGAAGAAATGAAGGAAGAAAGGAAGGAAGGAAGAAAGGAAAGAAAGAAAGAAAGAAAGAAAGAAAGAAAGAAAGAAAGAAAGAAAGAAAGAAAGAAAGAAAGAAAGAAAGAAAAGAAAGAAAACATATGATCCCAAGAATTTTTTAGATAAGCCTGAGGTAGATACACAATAGACACCAATTTTAATATGAATAAATATCACAAACATTTCCTGATGGCAAATACATTTCTTTGCTGAACAATTTTCACCCACCTACCATATCTTGAGCTATGTCAGGAGCTGAGGGACAGAGTAAATAGGGCATTGGCTTCAGAGACAGAGATTCCAGGATTTGGAACCTGGCTTTGTCGCTTGTTGATTGTGTAAGTTTGGACACAGAGTAAACCCTCAGAGTGTCAGTTTGCCTGAATGTAAAATGGGAAGATATTTCCCACATGCACTAGTGCAGGGCACAAAGCTGTCCTTAATGCATGGTAGCTGGGATAATTTTTTCACAGATGCCAATCGAGTCTGCCCACTGCATAAAGCCTTGTACTAGCTGTTCCACAGATGGTCCAAATAAGACATATGTCCTTGGCCTTTAGTCAGCTCGAGTGAGCTAGCAATCAAAACCCATCCACTAACCCCAGGGTCTTAGAGGGACAGAAATTGTACCCCACCCCCATGCAGCAGCTTCTCTTTGCTCTCCTTTGCTATATAATTCCACCCACCCAAATCTACCAAACACCATTGTTTGCTATATAATTTTTTAAAAAATACAGAAATATTTATTGTATAAAAAAGCCATGAACTTTAAACTGGAAAAAAATAAGCTAAGTGCAAAGAAAAAGAATCATTGGAGGGCATACAACATTTAAAATAAAACTTTAGAAATGGCAGCATAGGAGGATTTTTTGAAAACGTCATTTTTATTTAGTAATTCCTTGAGAAAATTAATGATCCGAACTAGTAGGAATTTTAGCACTTTTTTTTTTTTGACACTTTCACATACACGCTCAGAGAATGCACGCTGTCAAAGCTGGATATACAATGAGACCGCGCCAAACGTGCCTGCTGCTGGAGGAAAGCTGGCCCTGCGGTGCCCCAGATACGGGAACCAAAGAATGCCCACTCCATGGACACAGGTCAGGGACCCCAAGATGGTCTTTGAGCAGGGTGAGGATCAGTGGAGGAAAAGGATCACTGCCCACTTGCAATACAATTACCGATGCTGAACTCCTCACTCAAATGAGAAGGAGATGGACACACAGCCTGGTGTCATTTTCGTTGGCTTACAGGTTCCCAAAGCATTCTTCCCAGCATGGTGGCAGTGACTGTCTGGAACCAGGGTGGAGAGCTAAAGGTTTGGAGAGAAAACAGCCACCATGGCACAAAGAGAATCCTGTCGGCCACAGACCCAGCCTGAAGCACAGAGGAGTTGGCCAATGCTGGATCCCCAGGGCCCTGAGGTTATGCTGAGACCTTGAGTACAGCAGAATAACACATGTGCAGCGATACAAGGACTGCTGTTTCAGTAATCCTTAGGGCACCTAGTCTATCGCATTTGACTAATGGTGCCTGATTTCTGTCTGATGATTTTTGGAGCATTTTTATGATAAAATATAATAAGCTTAAGCAAGAGCCTGTTACACTGTACCGTGACTCAGAGGATGTTGTCAAACACCATTATTACACTGATGCGCTCATTATCTCCACATAGCATATGATGTCTTAGGTTGGACCATACGAATTTGCCATTTTTGCAGCTCTCATATGGTCGGACTTCATCTGGTTCATTTAATAGTTGTTGGTTTTCTAAAGTCTATCTCCCACTCTCCAACTTAAACTTTGTGAGAGTAGCAACTTCGCTATGTTCTCTGCTATATCCTTGGAGCTTAGGACAGTGTTGACACATAGTAGGCATCTGAAAATATGTATTTAAGTAATAAAGAAGTGAATTCCGCTGATACTTAAGGAATATCTATTATGTGCCTGGCATTGTGCTAAGAATGAGAGATATACTTATGAAAAAGACTATATTAAAAAGACTTCTCTAGGGAGAAAGAGAATTAAATCAGCAGTTACAAACTAGCAGGTAACCGTGTAACAAATGGGAACACAGGACGCCAGCAGAGAATGTAGTCCGGTGGCCAGCCTGAATTTGGTCAGTGGGAGAGGAGGCAAAATAGTGTTGAGGTGTGGGTTCCCAGTCAAAACTTACACCTCTATAGACATCTGAAGATAAACGAGCATTAGGCAACTGAAAAGAGAAGCAGTAATAGTTGTAAAAACAAAATTTAATTTCTGATGTCAGTCATGTTCACATATGGCTTCACCAATCACAGAAAAATAGCCATTAGCCATCAACCCATGAGTTCATGGAATGTGCCAAAGCAAGCCCTTTAGTTGCTGCTATTTGGGGAGATCATTTGGACCTTCAATCTCTGAAAAATCAAGATAAATTGAAGACATGAGAAAAAGTCAAGATTAACTGGGCAAAGAGGCAAACGGATTATTATTAAGGCCAACAGGCTTGGAGTGCCATGGATGGAGAAAGTGTGCCCTTTCTTTTCCCTGCATCTACATGGAACAGGAACTAGTGTTTGTCTCATAGCGTGCCAATCTGCTATATTTATATTTAATGACTCTTCTCTACTTATTTCTGAGTTCAATGAGAAAATCATAACCCCTACTGCCAGCATTCGTTCTATCAAATGCATTCTAGGTAGACTCCCATCTCTGGAGAAGGCGGAGTTCACAGTCTACCATGGATCACATAGCTGACATTGTTGAGAAGTGTAAGATAGGATTTCAGCCTCCATCCTTGTAAAGAGAGCACAACCTTGCAGATCTCGAGGTTACACAAAGAGCACCCTCTAGAATGGAAAACAAAGAAGGAAGTCACAGAAGAATGAAACGCTTTTCCATGTACCGCCCCCCTCCAATGAAGACTGTTTTTCCCCAGACTACATATTTTGCTATTCTCCTCAATTCCTTCCTTTTTCCAGGCAGTCAGGGGCAAAGACCACATCCTCTCTGGTTTCAAATCCCCAAACGAGTTCCCCATCATGCTATCCCCAGCCTGACAAGGAAAAGAGCTACTGTTCTCCCAAGCTCACCCTGTGTCCATACCCGTCCTTCCTGGGAATGGCATCCAACAGTATAAAAAGCAGCTTCTTTACAGAACAGCTTCAGCCCCGACTGAGCCTTTGGGAATGGAATGCTACAAATTGTGGTGCTTCTATTGTATAAGCAATTCAATGGGCATTTCATTTCCAGTCAAAATCCAAACTAGTTAAAGTAAGCCTGTATAAGCTGCCTTGCTGAGAAACAGCAGCTTGCATTAAAATTACAATTATATTGTTTTGCCATGTCCGAAGCAAAGGTTAAAATCATATCTTGGCTGGACATTGTTTCTGTAATATTGGCCCTCTGCAAAGCTGGCGTGCGGATGAGCCCAGAAATGATGTAAAATATTTCTAATACAAATTTTATTTTTATGTGAAACTATTCAAATGCGGCTGTACAACATGAACTACCTGAACCAAATCAAATCCTCAGGTCAATTCCTTCTTCCGAGTGCTCCTTAGATAACAAAGTCTTGTTCTGCGAATCTGTTCAATATATTAAAGTTGATTCACTCGGACAGTGTGTAAGATATAATACATTAATCTGGGCCATTTCAATTTCTGAGGCTGGGACTATAAAACTGGTGTGCTGCATATCTAATTTTTTTTGAATACCTGATTTATGCATTCCTCTGATGCCGAGTGTCGATGAGGTGGTAGATGCGGCTGCTACATTAACAACGGGCTGCATCAGCACTCAAATCTTATCTTGTTAAATCAGACAAATGTAGCTCAATGAAAAGGAAGGAATAAATGTCTGGGATGGTTGAAAGGAGTGAATTTTAATCCTGTTTGTTAGGGGACTTTCATGGTTTGCACTAGATGACTAAAGTTGGGGGGGGAGTCCTCTGAGACTTCGGGAAGCATAATTTATATTTATATGTGGTACATATAATGTACATGGAGCACACGTATGAAAATATACACCTTATGCAAACTGATACCCACCTGAACCGCAGATACAGTTCTGCATGATGCAGTGTCTATATTTTACAGATGCTGTAAAATCTCTATTAGAGAGACAATTTGTAAAAATGGGTCCCTTTTTAATATTTCCATTACAAGTATAAAAACTGCTCCTTTGTGCATAATTCCCTATATTTTTTCATCAAAAAGAAGTTACCGTGAAGGCTAAATACTAGGAGGATGGAAGAGCTTATCACAATCATTATAAATATAATGTTTTTAGGAACTTTTGTGGCAGACTGAATGCTCCTACCATTTTATAGACAGACAATATTAATTCTCATTGAAGCGAGATGTCCCTGTGTGTGTCTAATCAACAACATCTTTAGAAATTATCTTTGTGCCAAACAAGAAAAAAGTTTCATCGATGCATTTAGCACAAATGGCCAAAGCATTGACAATAAATAAAAGGCATTTTATAAATAAATTTGTCCTCTATTGCTAAACTCTAATTTAAATCTCCTCTGTTAAAATATCTATTATTTCAGCTTCAGAAAATAGAAGACAATTGAAATCCAACCCAAGAAAATACGGGAGTTCCATGGTACAGTTGTAAAAACATGTCGCTGTTTCAATGCAAGCATCACCAAATAAAATAATTAACAGAAGAGGCCAAGTTGGAGCTGGAATTATTTAACTGGCTCAAAGATGAACTTGCCTGCTCAGTGACACTTTGGAAACACATTACTTAAACATAAATCATTTGTGCTTTCATTGGCTTTTCCCCTTCTTTGCTGTTTATAAAGGTGTATATATCAAAGGTAGGTGGAGGAGGAAACCTGGTACACAATAGATATTCCCGTATCCTTCTCTTCTTCATGTATGTTAGAATTCTAAGGTCTCTGTTCCTTACATCTGCAACATTACCTTCAGTTACAGTGATCAGAGCCATGACGTGCAACAATAAGGACCACAGTTGATTAGAACATATAACCGAATGGGCTGAGGCAAAATTTTCACAGAGGTTTTAGAAACACAGCATGTGATTGTGAGGAGTAATCAGACAGCCTCTTGCCAAATGTAGTCATTTTATAGATGACGACATTTAGACCAAGGATGAAAAAAAACCCGGCTATGTACAAAGCTAGGACTAGACCCAAGTCACCTGATGTTCAGTCCATTGCTTCCTGATTGCACCATGCAGCCAAAGCTTCCCACACCTCATGCAACCCCCACACCTCTAACAATGGCCTCAAGCCAGAGCCCCTTCCTCTTGGGCAAATCAGTATCCTCTAGACTTCTCATTAGTACTAAAATTTGTACTAGATATTTCTGACAATGTCATGAAATCTCAACTCATATGAGCCTTATCTTAATAGTAGTAAATCATGAGCATTGTTTGGACAAGGTTCAGAGAATAAAAATTTGAAATTATTTAGCTTTTAATAGAATGAAATATTTTTCTTATCCTTATTAAGGACTCAGAACTCAGCTTTAATTTGATAGGATGTAAACAATTTCTTTAAAATAATTAATGGCAATTTCAATAGCAGGTAATGTCAGTAGAGTGAGAGCCGGGAGTGTGGGTGACGGTGACACCTGGCTCCGAGCATGCAGCCGAATGATGGAAATTGCAGGGTGGAGGTAACATATGCTCCCGCTCTGTGCTGAGTGCCAGATGACCTCTCCTGTGCAGTGAACACGTGATACCGTGTGTAGAACAAATGGGAAAGTGACTTTCAGGCTGGAAAACAAAACAGCCTTCAAACTAGTCATTCAAGTAGCTTTATGGAAAGACTCTGCTGGGAGCCCCACACTGCTGTGCATGGAAAGAAGATGCCAACTTTGCAGACTGACAGGTCACCCAGCAAGAAAAGTCTTGGACCCTTGTAACAGTAGCACTCAGGGGACAGTTAGGGGCACAGGAGGGTGGTCCTGTGGCTGCAAGAATAGTCTGGAGCTGGGAGGGACCTCAGAAATTGCCAAAACATTTTTTTTCTGAGAGAAATCTGGGGTCCTAAAAGTAGACCACAAGTGAAGACAATGCAGATGGGGTGAAGGCAGAATGGCCACACCCACTGGGTCATTTCAGTTGCTAGAAGGACAGAGAGGCCTGAAGCTTGAATGAAGACTTCGTTAGTACATGTGGGTGCGGCAGGTGTATTAAGAACAAATAATATGAGATCCAGGCCTCACTAGATGCTTGAATTTATGTCGAAGTAGCTCCATTACATATGTGTCCCCCAGGGTTAGACTACATTAGCTAGTTTCCTCATTCCTCATTCCATACATGATGAACTAAAGAGTCAATGGAGTGTACTTCAAAAATGTCTCAATAAAACATGGCTTTAGTGTCCAGAGAACTTAGGTTCTGTTTAAAAGTGTACGCATGTGTGCACATTGCACGCGTGTGTGTGCATGTGTGTGACGAAGAGGGGGAATAAAACATGAAATGTCTCTGAGGTCACAGAACAGTGACCTCATTGGCAGGGCTAATTTGATTGTGCGGGAACAATAGCACTGCACTCCTCTGCTGGCGAAGTGCATGCTAATTATGCGATTTGCCCTTGATAAGACCTTGGTGGGTCATTCAGCAGTTGTGATCTGTCACTGACTTCTAATCATGTATTATCGTCTGGGTGAGTCAGAATGGGACCCTAAGCTTTCTGTCTTTACAGCAATGTGGCACTCTAATTACCTTATGCCAAGTGGATATGCAGCAACTGAATTAAGTGATCAGTGCGATTGCCTTCAAAATCTTCCCTTTCTCCTTTGTGTTGCTTCACGGCAATTTACATTTTAAGATGCCTTGAAGCTTTTGGTGTGACTGAAAATGCCACTCTAAAATATAATTATTTTATTTTTAATTTAAGGAAGATAATATTAAATTCAAGCCATACTAGCATCGTACCTTCTTTCTGTGGCATAAAACCAGATGCTACAATAAGAATCCTGTGAGCAAACTTGTTGAAAGGCATCATATTGGGAGCTTGGATTTTGCTTTCAAAAAATAAACAGAATAAAGCAAGATCGGAGTGGTGTAAAGTATGGAGAGACCCTGGAGAGTGCGAGAACTTTCTAAGACCCTTAAGTTTTTACTGTATTAATAATTTACCTTTAATGTGCAGACCTTCACATTAACCATTATTTTCTGCTTTTAAACAGTGCTTGGGGTCTACCAAAGGGATATATAGATGCTACGGAAAAAAATAATAATAATAACAACCAGGGAAAAAAATCTCACCACAAAATATTAATTAGCTAGGGTAAAGATAAACTGAGCTTCTAAGTATTTTAAGGTCAGTAACAAACCTGATCTATTGATTTACTTGACAATGTGAGGGGTCAGTATGATCCTAATTACAATGATATTGCTTGCATTATTTTTTTTTGATACTTTAACTTTGTTAGAGCTATGATATAATTCTCTATTGTTGCATAGCAACTCTCAAAAACTCCAAAGCAATCTGCTATGCTAAACCAGTTTCATCAACATCTGAATTTACCTAGACAATGATCTAATGCCTTTTGCAAAGAAAATGCACTGTGACGTTTATAAAATTTGATAAGATACATTGATGTGGATGATCCTTGAAAATACAAACTCTGAAGTGCTCTTTGAAAGTTGTCATAAAACAGACCAAGGGGGAGGAAAAAAAGCCCAAGCCCAACCATCACAACAACATCATAGAGCAAAAGTTACTGTGCTACTAACAGGAAATAGAAAAGGATTTTCAAAGCATTTCTGCCTTGTGTGTCAACATTGCCGCAGAATTCTTTTATAGTAACTGAAAAATCAAAACCAAAGAGGACAATTGAGAGAAAAATTGCAAGCCTTATTTTCCTTGAATCACATGATGTGCAAGGAACATTATTTGTTGAATCCTTGGTTTGTTTGGGTGGGAGAGGGGAGAAAAAAAGGGGGGGGGGTGAGATGGTGAAAGAAATGGGGTGGAGGGAGAAGGAGGGGGGATGAGAGAGCCCAGAGACAGAGGAGGGAGGGAGGGAAGAAAGAGAAGAAGAGGCGAGAAAGAGAGAAACCTAGACTCGAAATATTTTTCATTCCCTGGGTGGCAAAACAAAAGAGCCCAAGGAGGGGGAAAAAAACTGTGGAAAGTTGACACAGTCAAGAATAATGGCTAAATCTATCAAGTTTGATCAGGTCTACTATAATGAAGTGAGGCTTCATATTCCAAGCAGGGACAATGAAGACAGGAGTCAGGCTCTAGAAACGCGATGCTCACTTTGTGCCTGGAATATGCAGCAGCCAGCAGGGAGCCACCAGATAATTACACAGTATTTGTGCGGTTCCAGGAAGCTTCCTGCGCAGGTTGAATGCCCGTGCTATATTAAAAGGCAGCACAGTGAAATGTTTTTAATGAATATTTTTGTCAGCGAAAGAAAAGGCATTTGAATGATTGTGTATGTGTGAGAGCGTGTGTGTTTACGCTTGCGCATGGGGAAACCAGAGGTGGAATATCACTGTCAAAATACAGGTACCTTTATTTATTTTTATTTCATTATTTACCGTTTTAAGAGTCTGACGTTTTTTCAATAATACAAATCACAACATTCAGTTACTGTTATTTGGGGCTAATTGTACATATAATCCCTTAACTAATATTTGCTAATGATATCTTTCAGTGAAATAGTACATCAAACAGAGGCTTAAAACAACTTTAAAAAATTGCAGTAGTAAATGAAATGTTTAGACACATCAAATCAGGAAATCTAAAGAAGTAACACAGATGTTGATACTTACTAGTCAGTAGCCTTTGGCAGTGATAGCTCTGAAACATAAGAATACATTATTTCAGAGCACTCTTTAATTCTCACCTAACAGATGTGAATAATCCACTGAATTTTAAACCCACACATTCCATTTACAATGCTCCTTTAAGTTCATTTGTTAGGGCAAGGCAAGCCACATAATGAAGAGAATTCACTGTAAAAGACTTTTTTTTTTTTTTAAGTCCAGTCCCACTAATCTCATGCCACATATATTCCAGATGTTTTAAATTTTATTTTATGAGAAAAATGTATAATTGCCTTCAATACATTTTCTAGTGTTGGTACTACATATATAAGGGCAGCTTTGTAAAGGTTAAATGACACTCAACATTTTGCAATAGACCTCACACAACAACTTCCTTTCCCAAATTAAATAAATTCTGCATTCTGAACTCTTTAGATAATAAAAGCATCTCACAGATATTTCCCTCTCATATCAAACAATTTTCAGATAACGTAACGACTCATGCACCAAGGTGTTAATTTAGGCCCCAAACCTCCCCATTTTTAAAAGAGGATATTGTATTTCACATGGCTAAGTACTGATTGTGAACCATTATCACTTTTAACAAGTACATTCTGATGAGGTTACATGGATCTTTATTTGAAGGGAGAGTTCCTGCCACATTGCATGACACAGATGGTAGGGGTCAACAATTAAGAACAGTGAGAATCACAGGATTTGTTGGTTGAAAGATGGGTCTGATGAGGCAATTTTCTATCTTTTTTTTTTCTCCCAAAGAGTAATTTCAAGTAGATTTCTCAGCCAAGAGGCCTGCCACTCCTTCTAGCAACAGACTAAAATTTAATAGCTCTAACCCTCAAAAAAAAAAAAAAAATACTGAATTGAACAAAAGTAGAGCCTGGCCCCAGATTATTGTAAAAGAAAGCCAATAGCCATTCCAAATTCTCAAGGATTCATCTCAAGGTTCCTGTCATTGAAATGTGTCCTTTTGTAAACTGTATTATTAGTCATTGCAAATATTTAAATGGAACCATTTAAATGAAAACTGATTTCTTTTTATCATAATGGGGGGAAAACTAACCCTTTTAATAAATAGATTCAAAATGAGTATACATAAAATACTGAAAAGGAAACTTCAATCGGCATAGATGGTCAGGTATATTTAAGGCAGAAGAGAGGCCATTACCTTGGCATATTTAAATCTGATTATTTATCTGTCCTCGAAGATTTTCAATACTAAAATATAAACAATGATCGGACACATTTCCTTCATTTGACTGACAGCTACTTACATAATGCTTCATTGTCATTTTATGGATTAAATAATAAATAAGGCAGGCTGCTTTTTAATCATCTTTTCTTTTAACTTCTAATAAAGATACTCTACAACGATATTAAGCAGTTTACACTCATCATGAAACGCTTAATAAAACATCTAGGTCAATATAGCCGGGCTATCTTTTTAGACATTTCTATAAACATAAACTTCATTGCACAATCATTTTGGCCAGAGTGAGGGAAAGCTTGGGAGAGTGCAGAACAGGCTTTTCTCCCTTTGTTGGAGCTGCTGGAGACAGATATACATAAAGTTCAGTTTTCAATAACAGGAGGGAACAAAGGACTCAAGAGAGGTTATCCTTCCATATTTGGTCCTATTGTAATTAGTAAGTGTTTCCAAATCTTGGGCCAAAATAGAGAATCATCATATTCAAGTTTTGTTGTACACTTTCCTCCTCTCCAGCTACAATGAAAATGTAAATTTACATATAATAGAATTCTTTAAAGACCATTGCTTCTATGGATTCTCCAGTTTTAGTTTCCATCTTTGTTGTCAGTTGTCCATATAAATCTTTCTAAATGGGGCACTGGGGACTAGACTCAGAGAGAAAGTATACAGGCGGAACACTTCTGTTGGCTTGGGAGAAGCTATGGCGAGGACTTGGAAGGAAGCAATCCTGGCTTCGGATACCTACAAAAGTGCTTCTATACCTCAGGGTGTCACTTTCACACGGTCTGCTCGGCTATGGCAACCACCTGGAACTAAACCAGAAGATTGCCTACTTTTATATCATTTGCATTGGACTTTTTCATTCTGATTTCAAAGGTCTCTTTTCTGAAATGAAGATTAAGGCTTTCATTGATTCCTTTCACTTGGGTACTGTTGTAAAACATAAATCAGTAAAAATAGATGAAAAGCCAGTCATCTTTCCCATGTAGCATATAAAACTGCTGTTCTTCCACAGGTTGGTTCACCTCCACAGACAGAAAAGCTGGTGTATTCATAAGTAGCATCCTCATCTTTAACGGAATGTTTCCCCCAAGATTAAGTAGTCCTTGGAAATGCCAACAGTCGCTTTCCAGTCCCTTTGCATGTGAAGAACTCTGTGCCATAGAAAACGGTGCCTCTACCTTCTTAGCTTCATTTTATTTAATCGGCTCCTTTCTGCTTCGTTATAGCCACTGAATATAGCAAACTTGGATTCAGAAGAGAACCTTAAACGTTCTCATAATGCTTAGAAGAAATGGCTTTACACTGTATAATCTATCAAAGGTGTCAGATTTACAAAATGCAGATTTTCTGTCACATTTGGGCACTCTAAGCACTGTATCTTTTCACTAAGGTGCTGACTGCTGTTTTAATGAGGCCCTTTGGTAGCTGTAAAAAACTGAAAGAAGAGGATTAGAGGGGTTACCCTTGATATTGTCTATTTGTCTTACAAATTTCACACTAACTACCAATTACATCGCCATAAACCTTTTGGCTACTTCAAGCTGTATGCCATATAATACATAAAAAATATGCTATGTTAACTTAACCTCTCCTATTTTATACGCATAACTTCAGCCACTGATGCAAGTAACATATCTAATGAAGCCAATAATGAGGTTCTTTAAAAGTAGTCTTGTTATAGGAATAATTTTGAGTAGTTCAGTTAGAGGCTAAGGTCTATTATGAAATACTTCTTCTATACTCTGGTCCCAGGTCTGGAAAGATGCTGACACACTAATTCAAGCTCAAGAAGGGCATTAATCTTGCAACCTTCTACTTGTCATGCTTAATGGGACATCCTGCCTAGGTGAAATGAACCTGATGCATTCAGGTAAACATAATTTAATAAGAAAAGATAAAAAGATATAGACTTCTGGCATAACCCTAGGGAGATGAAAATATGTGTCATTTTATTTGAGAACCTAACTCACAAGAAGAATCTACATGGTGTTTGGCACAGGCTTATACACAGTAGGCATTCAAAAATATGTCTTGTATTAGAGAATAAATGGAAAAATAACGGTTCAGGTTTTGAGACATCACTTGTTGTTCCCCCACTCCCAAATTTCCTGCAATCCATTTTGTTGGCGGGGAATGATAATGCCAGACAGGGACATTGTGCTCATCTTGGGGAAGAAGACACATATTAATGTGGGGTTAAGCATCTGAGTGTGAAATCAAGATCCGCAACAATACAGCATGAGATTTAAAAAGCAGGCATGAATGTCAGTGAGTAACCATGCATCCTCTTTCATTTGCAATCACTCTTAAGTCTAATGAGCTTTCCAAAAATTGTGTCAAGGTTTCAGATAATCTTATAAAAGGCAGCTGTTCAGAGAAAGTGGTACTCTGTCCTGCCAAATCATGCATTGCATCAAGCTCATGCGCGTGTGTGCTCGCACACATACACACACACGATGTATAGTGGGGCTCTAACTCCCCCAATTCATGCATAAACACTAGTCTCCTACTGCTTTGAGAAAGATAAATCTAAAATGGCCCCAAAGAGCATTGAATGGTCTTAATATTTAAAACAGCCAAGTAACATCTAGAATCAAGATAGTTAATATTTAGAGTGATGAATTAATGCTTTGAGTCACTGAATGGAATTTGCCATTAGGAAATTTGCCAAGTTCTCTTGGATTTAAAGATAAAATGAACATGGCACTTTTGGTCAAGGTTTAAAAATTAGACAGTCAGGAAATATGATTCAAAAATATTATCTCACATCACCTGAAAACTGTTTCCTCTAATCTTTCTTCCAGTTATTTTCAGATAGGTTAAAATATGGTTTAATGGATCATTCAGATGATAATGTGGTTAAAGTTATTGTTGTGAATTTGAATTTATCACATTTCTATATTTAAATAGCCAGGCACTTGTAAATCTATAGAGTTCGTTTTTATGGAAAAATCAATACATTTATCCCCCTCTGGATAATATATGTTACTTGTGTAAATGAGTTTTTTACTTATAATTTATTTCTAACAGGGATAAAGGGAAATGTATATGAACACTCAACAAGTGAGTTAAAACGATGAAAGGAACACTTACCAATAACAAATTTATCTAATTGGATAGTTCTGAGATGATGGGGTTTCCTTGGCCTTCCCCTGAGTTGTTAGAATAGCTACAGTATGTCCTGCTTGGTCAAGCAAGCAAGCTCTGCATGTCACCTGCATGTCACCAGCATTTATTTCCTAGATGAGAGTGTGTTGTCAATTCCACTAGGCGTGATTATCCAAGATGGTGAAAAAGCTACCCATGCTATAGGAACCAATTTGACATGTACTGATTACCAGAATGTCAAAGAATAATATCAATGAGATGGTCAATCTCCTGGTGTGGTTGAGTAGACTAAGTAAGGTATATGCAGAAAATCAAACAGTTGGAGCACCACAGCTAACTTTTTATTCATACTGTTATTTTTGTCCAAATCTCTTAAGTAATGCATCTGCAAAGTGTTGGGAAGAGTTCTTATTCATTAAGCATTTTGCATAATCTGTATAAGGAGCACCATGGAAACCAAAAGTAATGTACTACTTTGTTCTTCTGCCTGGTTGAACTCAAAGAAAGAACGTCCTATTCCATAATGATTAAAGGAGAAAGAAATAAAAACAGGGAAGGTGGCTCTTATAAATGTTTTCTTAATGACTACAGCCATGGATTAGTACTTATCCATCTCTGAAACTTAAATCAGAATTGGAGATTCATAAGCTGATAGTCTCGGAAGTAACCACGAAGCTCCTCCCAAATCTCCAAGGCAAACCCAGTAACTCACACTGCTCAGAGGCTGCCTCCAGACATCAGTCCAGAGATAGAGCCTATTCCTGGGGGTTTTACTTTAGTCATCCATGAACTGGAACTGCAGGCCCTTATTTTTTGCCCTGACATGACACAATTTTATCTAGATAGGTACAATGAGATGCAAGAGAATAAAAATCTACCAGAATAGTAGTGACATTTGGAATCTATGAGCCTGATACCCAGAAAGCTGAGTTAAAATGAGATTTGGAATGAGAAGAAAACATTGTTGATGTTTCTAATCATTCTAATAAAGTTATCTAGCTTCTGCTGGATCATTTTTTATACCAGGAGCTATGCTCTATTCTATGTGGAATAGACTATGCTAAACTGGATAAAAAATGTCACCTTAGGCACCTGAATTAATAGTTCGGTTATGTACTCAGTTAAGTCTTTACTATAGATCAGCATAAGTGTGCTAGACAGACAGTTCTTTAGAGCTAACATTTTAAAAAGGTGCCAAGGCCCTTTTGAGATCTATGTGAATTATCCAGATTCAGGGGAGGGAGAGTTAAATATACACTTTTTTTTACCCCCTCCCTTTCTTAGTTGCACTGAATAAGTAAAATTGCAGCAAAGTTGGCAAGAATAAATAGTTCCTCGGTTTTTCTAAAACTGCAATTAATGATAATGAAGCTATACCTTATATGGCAAAAAATACAGTACAAATTGGATAAGTAAGAAAAATGATCAGCCATTGTGTGCCTCCGATATAGTACATCAAGGTATCGCCACTGTGAGGCTATCTTTATTTTAAACCATTAAACAAAACAATATAAATCTGCAGGCAGGTGTTTCTTGCTGCAGAAGTATTGAAAGTTGTAATGCAAATGTTCTAATTTTAGCATCTATGTAGAGTGTGAAGTAAATTTACTGATCATTGATGCATTGAGCTTGGGAAGAAATAATCAGCAGGAGCTTTCAGCAAGATTATCCTATTAAAGCAGGAAGACTTCTTGTGGGTTGTTAAGGAAGTAGTCAAAAGCAGGTGATGGAAGTAGGGGTTTGACGACTCGTCAGTGGGCCCAGTGTACATGTTAAGTTGTTGTTTTCTGCTCAGCTAAGCAGCAGAGAATTGATATGTTAGCAATGAAGAGCAATGACAATTAAATTGTAACTGACCTACATGTTACCGTCATTATGCGTTTTCTTTTTTACTGCTTTCCCTCTTATTTAATCACACAGTATGGGGTTTTTATTAGGCTGTAATGTTAAAATCTTCATCCATTTAGCCATAAATGTGTGACTGGATATCTATCAGACTTCCTTGCACTATACAAACAAAGCCATTTTGCTGAATCACTGTTGACTTGTTTGTGGCCTAATTTAATGAGTGTAATAACTTACATTACTATCCAGTTAACATTTAGGAGCCCAGAAAAGACCTGCTAGCATGCAGTAAGCTACTGTATACATTCTCTATTCATATCACTCCCCTTTGCAGTAAATTTTATACAATAATATGCACTGCTTACAACACAAGCTCTGCTTCCATCAGTGGAAGGTAGCATTCTAGGAAATTCACTTGGCTTAGGCTGAAATGCTTCTTATACTTAAGAACCAGCCAATGTGATTTCCTTTCTCTGGATACCACAGCTACTGTATCTGAACCACTTGAAAAAACAATAAACACAGGTTATAACCTGCAGACACAGATAGCTTAATTCTTCCTCATATTTTTCTCCTGATATTTTAATCATCTTCCTTTTTCCCAAACTCAGAAATGAAAACTAGTTACTCAGGGAGAAGGAAAGAAAAAATCCCCATGAGTTAAACAAAGTAAAGATTCAACAAGTAAATTGGGTTGTCTCTACTCATATGTGTGTGATTAAGCTGTCTGTGATCATGAATTATGTACCATTTTATTATTTCCCTATAAGAAAACTATCCACCCTCCTCATCAATCCACACACATCTACATGTTGCTTTGGTAAATGTTTCTTTAACATGAATACAATGCAATTTTTTGTGCTTCCATTACATTACTTTTAAAAAAAATTTAAAAATGCTTTGTCACCTCATCTGCCTAAGCCATTTAATATGCATCTGAAAATTCAGTGGGTCAATTAAGTCACCAAAAAAAAGTCTCATTATTTCCATACTAATGTTATGCATAGATGACAAAAGTAAAATTCTTCACTTGCTCAAAATAAGCATTATTTAAAAAGCAACATACACATACACATATATAGATGGGGGTTCACAATTTAGAAATGAGTATTTTTACATGGAGAGATTTGGAGCAGATGGACTTTATTTTGTCTTTCTACTTTCAGAGCAATATCACTGCATTGTCTGTGTCAAGATTTAAGTTTTTGCCTGACCTGTGGTGGCGCAGTGGATAAAGTGTCGACCTGGGAACACTGGGGTTGCCAGTTCAAAACCCTGCACTGGTCTGGTCAAGGCACATATGGGAGTTGATGCTTCCAGCTCCTCCCCCCTTTCTCTCTCTCTTTCTCTCTCTCTCTCTCTCTCTCTCTCTCTCTCTCTCACTCTGTGTCTTCTCTCTAAAATGAATAAAATAAAAAATAATAAAAAAAAAGATTTAAGTCTTTAATCATTATTAGGCAATACCACTGATTGGCATCACAACCCTAGAAGCCCCTAATAATATTGTGGAAAGAAAATCATAGATGGGAGGGATACTTCTAATTTTATATCATTACATGAAAAAGACAATGGCAACCCTCAGGCCTCTTATCCCAATAGGTAAATGTATCATTCTGGACAATTGAAAATCTACTTTTGTGTCATATAATGAGTGGTCAAGTAAAATTTCTGATTTTGCTAATGAGAGCTCTTTACCTGGAATTGTGTCTTAACTATTTACAAAAAAATAATGAATTTTATTGACAAGCTTAGGTAAAATAAGCTACCAAGTCCTGGAAATTAGGGGGGGGGAAGCAACAATAATATAATTTCCTTTTTCATTAATGACCTTCTCTCAAATTCCAGGCACTTGGAAAAAAAGGCTATATAAAAGATCAAAATCCTTGGTCTCGTTGGCATATATTCTGGTAGGGGGAGGGAATCATGAATAAAATAACAATTAAGTAGTATATTAGAAGGTAAAAATGGTTAAGAAGAAAAGAATAACACAGGGAAGAAGGAGAAGGAGTGCTAGGGAGAGGGTCTGGTGTCATGGTAGATAGGCCTCACAGAGAAGTTACATTTGAGCAAACACTGGAAGGAGGCAATTTAGACACTCCTAGTAATGTATAATCTAAATATGTATTATAGTAAATTTAAAAGTACCCTGTTGAATTGGATTTCGACTATAAAGAAGTGCAGACAGAGGCTAGCTAAAATATATAGGCTGATGGTAGTATGGAGTCTGGCCACATTGAATACAGGTCCTTATATTTCCCTAACAACTTCCCCATTTTGAATCCATATCCATTATCTGTCCTTGGAGTAAACCTGTCATCAGGGGGATCTGGGTGATAGCAGTTTCAAACCAGGGTGGGTGAAGGTGCATCTGTGTTATCTTGACTCAGCTTCTATGTAACTCAGAACATACACACATGCTACCATTACCGCTTTTTAGCACTTACTTCCAACTGAGTACTGCCCATTAAATACCCTGTGACAGAGGTATTATTATGCCCAGTTCAATGCTGAGTACAGGAGAGTGCTGAGAAACTAACATGGCAAAGTTCAGTCAAGTACTGAGTAGGAAAGTAAATTCTCTGACTCCCATACCACAAATCTTTCCATACTGGTTAGGACAAAATAAAAAACAAAACCAAACAACACAATCTGTAGTGTCAATCAAGATTTTTCTAAGCATAGGAGGGTTAACAACAATTTGGCATAGTGGTTGAAAGCACCATTAAACTTGAAGTTAAATACTACCATTTATGCAAATTATGCAAACAATGGTTAAGCTGGTACTACTTGATATAAAATGTAGAGGCTAGATCAAACTTCTGATGGAAACTGACAATTTACTGATGCTTCCTTCTTTCCTGAGGATGGCTTCTGCTAACCCATATGGCACTTTTGTATGGGAAGTAAAATGGGTCTTTTACTCCAGATGGAGACAGCTCAGTGCTGGGTTTCAGCAAGTAGACTATTGCTGGTAAGATTTTTGTCCTCACTGAGTATCATTGTGCATGTAGGACCTGTGCTGGCAATTTTTGGCGGCCCTATTTTCTAAATTTAAAACAGTGCCAACCTAGCTTGAGAGAAGTTATGGAAACTCCACCCTGATCTGAAGTGGTTATTTTCTTCATGTTCGTGTCTAATTTCATCTTACAACATCATGTTTCTTGATAGACATTTTTAAAAATTTGTAGTGGCAACAATAATATTAGGAATTTTAATAAAAATCAGTAAGAAGAAAGGAATTTATTTTGGCAAAAGGACAGTCTTGGGTGAGCAGGTATGAAGTTGCTAAGCCTTTTCTGTCTACCTGCTTTCCATTCATTTCCTTTCTAATCTTGGAGTGAAGCTACCTCAAGCAATAGCATCTTGGGATTGTAAAACAAATGTGGTTTTTTGAGTCAGGAAGGTATGGGTTTAAAGTTATGCTCTGCCATATACACAACTGCATTATTTTGGCTAAATTCCTTAATTTTTCTATTTGAATTTGTTTCCTTGTTGGTTTCAAAGAAATGAGATAATAGCTCTACTGTTCTGAATTTTGGGGGGAACTTCCAGTCAAGATGGAAGAGGTAAACACAGTACTCGCCTTCTCCCACAACAACATCAAAATTACAACTAAACTACAGAACAGTTGTCATTCAGAACTGCCTGAGATCGGATGGGATCAAAGTTCTACAACTAGACAATTAAAGAAGAAACTACATTAAGACTGGTAGGAGGGGTAGAGATACACCTAGTTGTGGCAGATAAAAGTTGGAAAGATATTTCAATTGCCAAGCTCTCCATTGAGGAGTGAGGGGTCCCAGCCCTACACCAGGACCCCAGCCCAGGGTTCCAGTGCCAAGAAGAGAAGTCCCCATAACTTCTCGCTGAAAACACCAGTGGGGATTGAGGATGAGAGAGAAGAAGGGCTGCTGAAGTCCAAGGCAGTTTCTCTTGAAGGGCCTGCACAAAGACTTACTTGGATTCACTCCCTCTGAGCTCTTTCACTTGGGCAGCAGCTTGAAAGGTGCCAGAGACATATGGGGAGAAAATAAATTGTCCAACATCAGGTTGAGAGCTTGTGGGGGAGCTTTCTCCTAGACAGAAGTGCTAGCAGAGGTCATTGTTCCTTTGATGAGCCCTCTCCTCACAGAGCCTGCAGGGAGGTGCCATACCCGAGTTTCCATCAACTTGGCTCATACTATTTACCACACCACAGTGATTCTCTGAGACCCTGCCTCACCCAAGCTGTTTCCAGTGGCTTTTCTATATGAAAAACTTATCTTGACCTATGCTTCAGATTTTCCTAAAAATATCTTAAGCAAGCAGCTTCTGGCATTGGTGTGCCCCATACCACTCTCTTAGTGGCCCCAGGCAGGGCACAGGTGGCAACTGACCTTGGCCTACATCTTCTGGGTGGCCCCAAAGCCAATGTACCCACTGGACAGCTTCAGACCATATCAAAGCATCACCACCCAACCACCTCCACAAGCAGCATACTCAAGGGGCAGACTCAATGGGCAAAAGAGCCCTACACAAGTAAGTCCTGCACCATGGGGTTGGCCCCTGCAAAGCTGACTCTCCATGGTGGTTGGTGGTTGTAGCCAGCCTTTTTAGTGGATTGGCCTGGGTGTAAATCTCTCTTATTTATGTGCCAACAGCAATCAAGGATCAATTATAATGTATACAGCCTATACAGGAGTAAAGGGAAGGAGTGTGGCTCCAGTGCCAGCTTGGGTGATTAGGGAGGTTGTGCCATTGAACCCTACAAAACACCTACTACATTAGGTCATTGTACCAAGCCTGGGAGACATAGCTGCTCAACCTAATACATATAATCAAATATAGGGAGGCTGCCAAAATGAGAAGACAAAGAAATATTTCCCAAATGAAAGAATAGAACAAAACTCCAGATAAAGAATTAAACAAAATGGAGAGAAGCAATCTACTAGATGCAAAGCTCAAAACACAGGTTGTAAGGATGCTCAGTGAACTTAGTGAGAACTTCAACAGCATAAAAAATGACCAGTTAGAAATGAAGGATAAACTAACTAAAATGAATAATAATTTTCAGGGAAACAATAGTAGAGTGGGTGAAGCTGAGGATCAAATTTTCAATTTGGAATATAAGGAAGCAAAGCACACCTAATGAAAATAGCAGAAAGAAAAAAAGAAACCAAAAAAATGAGAATAATCTAAGGAGCCTCTAGGACAACTTCAAGCACACCAACATTTGTATCATGAACATGCTAGAAGGAAAAGAGAGAGCAAGAAATTGAAAAATCACTTGAAAAAATAATGACAGAAAACTTCCCTAACCTGGTGATGGAAATAGAGAAACAGATATACAAGTCTAGGAAGCACAAAGAGTCCTAAACAAGATAAACCCAAAGAGGCCCACACCAAGACACATCATAAAGACAAAGAGAGAATCTTAAAAGCAGCAAGAGAAAAGAAGTTAGTTACCTATAAGGGAGCTATAATAAGACTGTTGACTGATTCACAACAGAAACTTTGCAGAACAGAAGAGTCTGGCAAGAAATATTCAATGTGATGAAAACTGAAGACCTACAACCAAGATTACTCTGCCCAGCAAAACCTATCATTTAGAATCAAAGTTTCCCCAACAAGAAATAGCTAAAGGAGTTCATTACCACCAAACCGGTATTCATGAAATGTTAAAGGACCTTCTTTAAGAAGAAGAAGAAAAAAGATAAAAAATATTAACAATAAAATGGCAATAAACATATATCTATCAACGACAGATTGTAAAAAAAAAAAAAAAAAAAATGAACAAGCACAACAGAAACAGACCATAGACACAGAAAACAGTTCGATGGTTGTCAAATGGGAGGGGTTTGGGGAGGTGGGGTGAAAAAGGTGAAGAGATTAAGAAGTACAGATGGTTTCTTACAGAACAGTCATGAGGATATAAAGTATAGGGAATATAGTAATCAGTATTCTAATAACTATGTGTGGTGTCAGATGGGTGTGAAATTTATCAGGATGACCACTTAGTAAGTTATGTAATGTCTAATCATTGGGGTATAAACCTGAAACTAAGATAATAATGAATGTCAACAGCAATTGAAAAACAAAAATGATTTAAAAATGAAAAATTAAATTAGGAAAATTAAATTTCTATCTGGAATTGTTTCTGTTTCTCCCTCCACACTACCACTCTCCTGAGGTCTCCAGGAAAAGATACATGTATCTTGGTCTGAGCTCTTCCATGATGTCATTGCAGCTCTGTTTTTATCACTTCATCTCTGGTCACTACCATCTTTCATCCCTCACAACCATGCCCTCTATTTCTGCACTTCCTTTAGGCTCCTTTAATACCAAGATGATTTTAAGTCTCCCCAACACACTATAATATTTCATGCCTCTATATCTTTTTCCATACTATCTTCTTTGCTTGGAATAGACACATCTCCCTACAGCCTCTGAAAAATTCTTATTTGTCCATAAATCTTGATTCAGGTTTTATAAAAATTAAGTGAAAGAATACATGTTAAGTGCTCAGTTCATCAGACTGGTACATAGGAAGAACTCAGTAAATGTTAGCTTCTTTTCCCCTATGCAAACTCCTTTTACAGAATTGAACATGCTACGTCCTCTGAGTAACTGTCCATGTACTGTGTTGTCATACATTGAAACAGAGTTATTCTGTCTGTTCTGAACCTAGCTCTGCCAATTTATTAACTCTAAATTTTGAGCAGATCATTTAAGCATCATGGTCTTTATTAGGGATAATATTATTTACTTTTTTGGATGGTTTTAGGAACCATTAACGAGTTCCTGGTATGTGGTCAATAAAAGTTAGCTAGTATTAATACCCTATACAAAACAAATACTATTACTATACAGTAATAAATACCCTTCCCTATTATATCAATGAATGCAGTCTAGAACATTTCATCTTAAAAATACAAGTTGAGCTATGTAGTTAATTTTTGAGTAAAGGTGATTTTGAAGCCAGGAATAAAATCCAATATTCAATCATGTTATATCAAAATTTCTTTCTTGTAGAGTACATTACAGTAGAATAATTTTCATAATTACTATGTATTTCCTTCCATATTTACCTTATTTATTAGACTATTAGTTTCTTATTTTTTTACATATATTTTTTCATATATTTCTTTCAGATATTTTTCAGAATAGTCTGGAATACAGACTACAGAATTCTTGGATTCAAATCCTAATGATGTCATCTAATTCTGTCACCTGGAGCATATTACTTAAACTCTCTATGTCTTGGTTTCCTCACTCTGAAACGAGAATGATAATAACAATAGTGCTTACTTCCCAGAAGATTGTAAAACATAAATGGGTTGATACATGTAATACAATCTGACACTTAATAAATATTCATTAACGGTTATCAATCATTATCATATTGTTATCACTATTAAAATTATTGTTGTTTTTGACCCTTGTACTTATCAAAGAGCCTACTTATGTATTGGGCATTCAATAAATCTTAAGTTAAAATTTATCAAATCCTCTTAAAATTTGGAAGTTGTCATTTAGGATAGCTTCCCAATTATAGGCCGAGTCCCCTTCCAGGCATCTCCAGATGGCTGAGTGTGAAGGGATCACTCACTAATTGGCCTGCACTTCCCCATGTCAGCCATTTTCTCAGCACCATACTGAAGGCCTGAGGCCCTCTCACCCAGCTACCTCTCCTTCCTTTACCTCCTTCCACCAAAACTGGCCAGCCTCAGGGCAACTGGCTTCTGTCTGCCTCTCCTGCCAGCCACTGCCAAGGATGCTAGCCAGTCCTTTATTGGAGCCAGGTGGAGCTGGCAAAGCCAGATGTTGTCTGCCTTGTGTTGCCTGGACTTGTGGATGCCAATCTTCCCCTTTGCCTGGTTCAGGATAAATCTTTGGCATCTTTGCTCTTTTCTGCAAACCCCAGGAATAGGGTCCTGATAACTCGCGATTTTCCTTGGGGGAATGGCATCATTATGAAAGTGATAGTGCTAATATTCACTTACCTACATTTATTAGTTCGTTTCCCTGAAAGTGGATCTATTTATAAAGGGGACAGGGTGTGCTTTGCCCTCCAAAATTCAAAGAAAAGGAAGACACAGATTCAGTTAAAGGAGGAGGGGGACATCCAAAACATCTAAACAAGGAACCTCTGAATCTAGGGACCTTCCGCTGAATCCTCTAATCCTGGGTACCTCTTCTAGGAAGTTTCCATTTGTAATTACGCTGAGCCACAAGCTGATTGATCTCTCTTTAGAGGGGAAGTGGAAAAACAGAACTTAAGTGTTTTCAGCATTAGGCTCTCCCAACTGCTAGAGCCATGGCAGGCTTATCTGGCTGGAGCTAGCAGGAAGCCTGTAACCGCTTCATCCCAACTCTCCAAATGCTGGCAACAATTAAATGAATTCTTAAGAAGAGAATCAAAAAAGTAGGAGGCAAAATGAATGGCTTATCCAAGTGCTGAGGAAAGAGAGGCTGTGTATTCAAGATGGAAAGAATATAAATACACACACACACACACACACACACACACACACACACACATACAGACACACACACACACATACACATATTATGTTACAGATCTATAAAAATGTGAAATGTTATTTATTTTGAGAATACCCAGTCATTTCCATCTGTAGTAAGAATCCATAATAACATTCTCTGTTTATATAACTCTTTTCACCTCAAGAGATCCCGAATGCATTTCAGACAGCTCTATCTACAAACAGAGGCCAGGAGTTCCGTCGGCCCTGGAACGGGCAGCGGGAGCCGGGCCGAGAGCGCGTGCGCGGCGGTCTGCATCGCGGACACCGCTGATGGACAGGGGGCAACGTGGCCAAGGACGGCAGGGCAACCCCCACATTCTTAGAAGAGGGTCAGAGGGGCCTTCAAAGTCTGGGTGACACCTCCAATTTTGATAGCTAATTAAGAAAAAAAGCTGAGGAGAACTCCATTTATTTACTTGGGAAGGATGAAGGATGGCGTGGGGCAGAACAAGGTTAGTGAAGCAGTGACTTAGGGGACTAGAAATAAATCTGAGGCATAGATCACAGAGTCTTCTTCTCCAGCTCATATATTCTTATTATGCTGAATAAACTTAGGATGGGAGGACACAGAATAAGCTAATATCTGTTGATTCATTTACACCCTTGTTTGTACCCACAATCTGCTGCCCCAGAAAGGGCGGACCGGATCGCCTAGAATGCTCTCTCCTCTTCCTTCACTAGTTCAGTCCACAACACAGCTGATCTGACAGCAAACGAATACGCATTTACAAAAATGAGAACCAAGATGGCAGCAACGATTGACAGGCATTCCCACCTCAGGAAGTAAAGCATTACAGAAAAGTGTACTTTTCTATCTGGTCTTACACTGGGTTCCTAGAGTCAGGAAAGGCAACATACTGGAAACTTCCTAGTATGCAGAAAATAAACTGAAAAATGGCTAGTCCCTCCTCAAAGAAAATATTACCAACCAAATGCCCAGTTATTATGATTGTACTTAGAATTTTTAAATCATGCTTGTTTGAAGAAAAAACAACAACAAAGAAACAAAATAATTATTTCTGGAGACAGAAATGGGAGATGGAATGGAGAGACACATCTTACTGTGGAGGAAAGAGATGCCGATGAAGCAGTGGTCTCCCAACAGCTCTTAGAAGGCTTCTTTTTCCAAAGCATCCTTGGACCCTCCGGGGCCTTGGTGTCCCAGGGTGTTATGGTCCTCCCACTGAGGCACTGACACCAGAAAAGTCCAATGTTTGAGCTCAGCCAGGAGCTCTAGTTCTTGCCATCTCAGACATAAGCTTTTCTAGGTCCTTCCTATGACCTAGGGACTTCCTACATATACTCAGCAAGAAGCCCAGGGAGCAATATAAGGATACTGAATTCCTTAGGCACATCAATTTTAAGTGTGGAGAGAGGTGGAGACTACCCAGTGGGATAGACAAAGCTCAGTGTTACTCTTGTAGGGTGGGCCCTATAAAAGGGCTATGGAGAGAGAGGCCAGGGTAGGGACCAATGGGGGTCACCCAAAAGATTTTAGAAAACTCATCCTTTCCTTTCTCCTTTGAATTTAACACAATCGTAGCAGCCCATTTGAAAGGGGTGGTCCTATGTGATCACCTCAGTGAGGGAGGTGGAGTAAAAATCTTACAAACTAGGAATGTGAGGCTTAGACAAGCCAAATAGCCTAACGACTCCCAGAGCTAAATCTAGAACTTTCTTACTATGGAATTTCAAGTTCTATTTATACCTGGCCCAAAATTAGAATCAATAAGAGGCAGATCAAAATTATTTTTCCACAGAAATACCTGTGATGAGCCAATGTTTCACTTTGATCTTCAGAACCTTCAGCCTTTATTTCTCTATTAGCCCAAATATGAGCTAGAGAGAGGGGAGGTTTATAGGGAGAAGCAAACAGAATTTTGTTTCCTCTTTGTAGTTACCATTAAGGTCTTTCTTGCCACTCTCCACAACATCCAATCACACATTTAGGCAAAAACAGAAAAGGAAACACTAACATAGGTAAGTAGATAAATAGATAGATGTAGATTTATTTTAAAAAATATAATATATGCTATTTTAATTCTGATAAATTATGAAGAATATTTAAACATCCTTATAAATAACCCCCAAATAAAAGAGACAGTCTCTTCTTGGTAAAACAGGGAAGATTTATAAAATCAAAGGCTATTGAGCTTAAGCATATAAAGTTATCAGAGTGATAGAACCAGAGAATGTTTCCTGAATTTTGGAAAATATTGGTCAGAACCAACACAGGGAGTGTCCTTTGCACACTAGTCAATAAATCTTAGTGCTCACTCCTCCAAGTAGACTAGTTTTATAGACAAAAGCTACATACTCCAGGAAGTTCAAGGAGAGTTTGGATAAATTCAAGATGGCAGAAAGGCAATGAGAGGTTTGAAGAATAATAATTCTTTTCCCCAGCTATGAATGGCAACTGTGCTCACCATGACACAGTTTTTTGGTGGCCTTATCAGAAACAACTCAGGGCTAGATAAAATGGCAAACAGGTCCCATATGAACATATATTAAAATAAGGAATAGGCTACATTGTTCTTTTTCTGGCCTCAAGGCAAATCTCAGACTATTCTTGAGTGTTCTACAGCTGTTGGTACAGCTGACCATAGGAATAATCCTTTTATGAGAAATTTTCTTACGATCGAGTGGGATGGGAACTTGTTGCACACTTAGAAAACATATAAACATGTGTTGAATGAAATTTTATCTCAGCAAAACAACAACAAAGACAAACTAATGATCTGACAAATCTGCCAGACTGCCAAGTAGAAGCAGGCATCTATCACAGTCAAGAACTGTATCATGATTAACTTTCACGGTTTGGAGGAAGTAAAATTCTACCACAACCACAATAAGAGAACAAGAAATATTAGTGAACAATTCTAAGAACAACCAGCAGCATATCTGCATTTGACACCAGATGGCTGAGCCAATATAAATGTGTGCTGAGTACAGGTGCATATACCAGGTTAAGATAAGGAAGAGTTTCCATGTGGTAGAATGATCCAGCTAGGGAAGCAGCAAATTCCTTTTCATTGATTATATTTTGAAAGAAACAAAGACTGTCTCTACAAAAATGCTAAATAAATCCCAACTGACTATAGGAGCCAGGTAGGTAGCATAATACGTGAATCATCCAGGAGAAAATATATACGTTAAACATATGGAAGTAATTTATGATTCCATAAAGACATTTGCTTTCTCCCATGTGTCTTCATAAATGGAGTCTTCCCAATCAACTTTTTGAAAGGGATAAATAAGAGACATTCACTTACTTTAAAACAAAAACTGTGTGAGCGGAATGATAGATGGTGGCTGACACCCAGCCTCAGCTCAAGAGCCAGTGGAGAGTGGAGAGGACAAAGGCAAGCTGGGAAGTACATGCCCCATGGAAAAGGGAGAACAACCCCAGCTGATTGTTGCCATGTGGGGAGGAAGGCCTGATGTGGCCAGATTTTCTAATTTTATTTTTTAAGAAGGGCCAGAAATCTTGATGTCTACATGCAATCCCCCATTTTTAAGTGTTGGTGCAGTTATTTTCAAAAGACACTCTGTGGGCCAAACAAAACATGATGTAGGCTGGATCTGACCCATGGCCCACCGGTTCAGGGCTTCTGCTGGAAAGAACAGTTCTGTTGTAAGTATGGGTGTGGGGGGTGGGAGGAAATGGGGAAGCATTTGGTCTCTAAGATCCTGTTGGGAGCCCAGAAAACAGCACCACTTTTTCTGAATTCTGAACCAACTGAAAAAATGAGACAAAAGAGCTGATGGGGGGGGGCACACTTTAACCTTTCTTAATGAATTTGAAAGTAAGTTTGGAAAAAATGGAAAATTAGTCTCCTAGAATTAGAGACACTGGCACTGGTCAGGCCTCTCTGTGTTCTCCTCCCTATCTCCCAAGTCCACCTGCGTGATGCATGCTCCCTGCAGGTAGCTGGTCCCCTAAAGAAAGACAGGAGAGCTGTCCAGGCCTAGTTTCTCCTTCCAGATCCCCTCATACTATAGTCCATTCCTCCTCCCACCAATAGAGGTGGGTGGTGGGCAGGTGAACGAAAGGATTGCTAGAGCCCAAGAGAGTTTCAGAGACACAAGAGTGGTGAAAGAGACGGGATCCCTCTCACTGGTTATTTCCAGCCAAGGCCATCTCAAGCACATAGTGCATCTTTGTGCGAGTTACAGAAAGGCACTCCACCCTGGCAGATGAACTGCAGGAGGGCCCTTTCCCCCTGGCTGATGCCGCCACAGACTGAGGTACACAGCTTGGCAAGTAATGCCAGGGCTAGATTCCAGCCCACACTTGCCTGCTCGGCCTGGTGCCTAAGTACAGAAACCCACAACTGCCCATAGCAGCCCTGCTTCAGACTCTAATAATCCTATCAGTTTGAGTCCAGACTCTTCAATCTCCAAAGAAACCTCATTGTGAATGGCAGCCCCTCTCTGTCCACCTCCGACAGTTGGAATCAATATGTGTCCAAGATGTGTCAAGTTTGTGAATGGGGTGGAGCGGAAGAAAGGTGGACTGACTGGCATAGCCCATGGCTTTTTTATTATTATTATTGTGCTTTCAATTTTCCAAACCCTAGGTTGGTAAAATTTTTCAAAAACTGAACAGCCATTTTTTTCCCACAGCATGTCAGAATTTAGTGAGGCTATAATCATTTCTTCACAATGTTTTTTAGTAAAGACTATATTAAGGGAGACATTGTTTTAAAAGTTTCCATGTACAACTGTGGCTTGTCCCAAATTCTTTGTATTCAGATGTCAGACTATAATTGTTGGTTAGCAGGAAGGTTACCAGATGGGTTATAAAATGCATTTCAAATGAATAGCAAAAGGACTTAAGAAAAATACAATGAACAGCTGGTGTAGTTGAGGCAGGCTACAGTTTCAATGTAAAACAAAAAAATTAATAGAATCTTCATTAGAGTCAAGCGCATTTCTGTACTCATGACATAACATCATTTGTAGAGCTCAACCCAAGAAGGAAGAAAGACAGCAGGCCCTAATTAAGCAAAAATTAAAAAAAAAAAAAAAAAAAGGAGTGGAAATTCCTACTTATCAGAGGTGAGAGAAATGCCCATGAAAGGAAAAGCAGAATGAAAAACAAAGAGTACTTGTTCAAACTGCTGTCTCCCTAACGTTTCATAACCAGGGGAATGCAGTCAGCATTGCCTCCAGAGAGACCCACACAGGATGTCAGACTTCCATATTCTTCCATATTCTACTCAAGCCAGGTGCTTTAGAAAAAAAATTAAATGTTTGATACTATGTAGCTGAAAGTAAGTTCTTTTGCTCTACCACTTGGACAACAAACAGAATTCCACATTTTTGCCAACCAATTTCCAGATTATTGGTGTGTTAAGAAAAGAAAGCAGACAGGGCTGATTGGAAAATTTGCAAAGGCCACTCTCTCAGAAATCTTCTTACCTGAGACCAACCCATTCACTCATTCTCTTGTTTATTCAGCTAATACTTACCATGCATCTCTAAACAGGCAGGGTGATAACTGCTTCTAGGACACTCTTTCTTTTCCTCTATAAGCACAGAGTACACAACTAACGTTTTTCGGTTTAAAATCTAAAATCTACACTTTTTTTTTCTCAATGAGGTGAGCAAGTGACACATTTATTCTATAATAATAGGTATATGAGGAGGAAAGGAGAAAATAAACCCACTCCAACCACATATAATTCTATGTGTAAAAAAAAAAAAGAGAGAGAGAGAACATGTTTTTATTACAAAGGACATACATTTGTTATTATCATTTCCATTTCAGTGTACAGACAGATGACTTCTCTATCTGGATGGGTTCCACGGAGGAAACAAGAACAATACCCCTCTGTGGGCAACTGAGGGGACACTAATCTCAGGACAGAAGTCTGTGGATCAGCTCTCTGGGTGCTGTGCCTGGTTTTCATCATTTATCTTGAACTTTTTTTACTTGGAATCTTGTAGGGTGCAGTACCACAGAGAAATATCCCTAATGTAAGATGCCCGTGAAGATGAGCTTGCTTTCTCTTCTTTCTTCGCTCACAAAGATAACAAACAGAGGAGGGGAGTGTGACACATGGGGAAGTGGAGTTAAAATGTACCGCACGTTACTAATCCTAACATAACATTGGCAGCTTGCACCATCCCCCTGCCAAACCCAAATTAACACACTGCCTTACTGGAAGGCAAAGGCTGGAGCTATATTTATAGCTCAATTAACAAGTTTCATAACTAAACCTCCAGAATTTTAGGCAAACCTGACAAATGTTATGCATCTTAACACCACGGTGACCCTGCCAGAATGCTACCATCTTCTAACGGGGAACAACTCCTTCTATCACCTTGCGAGAACAATGATGATTGGCACTGGCCCATCTGATAAAGGGAAGCTGGCTGGGCACCTCGGCTCTTGTCAGGGGTACGTCTCGTAACAACTCGCAACCAACACACATACGGTTGATGTAAGCAGGCAGCGAATTCTTCTTCACTTTGCAGATGGATGGAAATGTCTGCTCCTCGGGCACCAATGGCTGCAGAGGATGACTACCACCTGATGACTAAGAAGCTTTGGTCCTTCTGGGAACAGTGTAACGAAAACACAGGGAACGTCACTTGGCGGGTATTATAAAAGAAGCAGAAAACCTCTTCATAACATCTTCTAAGCAGGTTATCTTTGCTCAAGGGAGAAAGGCTCTTCAGAGAATTATTTGTGAACAGGTGGCACTGTAAGGATGACTAGGAAGGGTGTGGCAGTCTTTTTCATACAGTACTTTATTCAGTGTAAAGCAAACTACTGTCAGCATCCAGGTAGGCTCCCCCTTCATTGCACATCTGGCTCCTCTGTGGGACTGGGAGTTCTTGGAGCATGGGAAGGGAGGAGCATTCAGCTACATTATGTCCTCCACAGCACTCAGCTCAACAGCAAATAATAGGAAGGGTTAAGCATTTGTGAATGAATGAATGAATGAATGAATGAATAATCAATAAATTGGACACATAAACAATTTAACAGATAAGCAGTACTATTCTCCATATACAATCAAAACTTATAATTCTGCAGGTCTTTGGCTTTAATTTTTAGGTTGGAGTTAAATGTATTTCACGCACCATCCTCACATATATGTCTTTTCCCCATTAAAAGCTTGGTACTTACGTCATAGAAATTTGGAAAAACAACTACAATCTACTGATGAGGGCCCTTAATTCATTTCTATTGGTTCAAACCCCTTAGCTACTAACGTGGGGGGGGGGAGAATAAGTGGACAACTATGAATGCTATTTTAACATGTTCACGTACATAACTTTGGATAAGTTATTACTTCCTATGTTTGAGTTGCCTTGTTTGTAAAATGAAGCGTTAATCTAATTATCTTTATATCTCTTCAACTTTAAAATATTATCATTTTATTTTTCTGCCATCTAGTCATTCCTACACATATTAATGACATAATTCTCCTTTCTCCTATCCCCTTAAAAGGATGATTGCAGAAGATATTTTTAACACACCAAACTTCTGACTCCAGTATGAGAGCACCCACACTATTTTTGTACTCTTTGCACTCTCATTGCTGAGCCTTTGATCCCCAAGCCCAAGGGTATTTTTTTCCAAGGAATAGAAATGGACCATGTTCTCAGGACAACTTTGTAGATGCTAAGAAATCTAAGACATAGAGCACAGGATAAAGAGCGTAAGACTGAGTAAGGTAGACTGGAGTAAAACAAAGGGAATACTGCCAGGGTTCAGGATCTCTTGCCTCTCCCTGCTTTTCCAAGGAACAGAATCTGGAACAAAGATGGCTCTGCAACAGGGACAATAAAGAGGTAGTCAACTGGCCAAATATGGCCCCCCCAAAAATGTTCAGAGGGCCAGGATATGTATAGCTGCTCTTATTAATGTTTTAATGGGAGTTTAAATAAGTGCCTTTGGGTAGGTCATAGACTGCCCAGTTTATCAATGGCCCTTATCACTTCCTACATCTTATATTTATGCCTTAATCTTTTCAGTCATTCACAGCACTGGTCCCTTGCCAAACTCACTGTATCTGTCTTCTCCCACTAGGACAGACTGTTAGGTCCCATGAGTGTAAGATGTTCCTCTGTTTATTGTTATGTCCAGTGCCTGGAAGAGTGCCTGGCTAAGATGATATTCTGTCAATATCTGCTGAGTACATGAATGAATAAAACTACCCTGCCAATTGCTCCCTCTCAGAAATCCCATCACATGACGTTCAAAGCATCATAATAGCCTAAATTCAACACACATTTATTAAGACCTAAATATTATACCAAGTACTAAAAATATTAAAATAAATGAGACAGAATGGAGCACAGTTCATTGTCTCAAAAACTCACATTTAAGAGAAGAAATCAGGCACATAAACAACACAGCAAAAGAGTTTTGATGAGGGGAATATGTTAAAAGTTCTATAAAAAGATTGACAGGAAAGCAGAGAACACTTGCAAATGCTCAGTGATAGTACAGGTTCATTACCTGGACAAGCGAGAGAGGGCTATTCGTACAGAGAGAAGAAGCTAGGCAATGTCGCAGCAGTGAAAGTGTGCATGCTCAGGGCACAGGCCACTCTGGTGAGGCAGAAGAGAGCAGGGAGGAGGAGCAGTTCAAGGAGGCCCTGAAAAGGTAGCACCATTGCAGGATTGTGAAGACCTTTACGTGCAAGCCAAGGAGTTTAGATGCTATTCTGCAGGAAAGTGATGCTATTGAAATACAGTGCGTCCATAAAGTGTGACCGGTCAAAAGTGCACCATGACTTTACGGACACACTGTACTTCAAATAGGGAGTTCCAGGAAAAGAATGATGTTGTACAAAGTTCTTCTGACATCAATATAGGATATAAGTTGGCATGAGGACAAGCTGGGATGTTTTTACAGTAGTGATGAGAAGAAGTGATGGAAGCCTATGATAAGGCAAAAAAAAAAAAGTTGTATTTCTTTCAGGAGAGATGCATGCAATAGAAATAGAATTAACAAGTGGGATAAGAAAGGTGAGAGAGTGGGCCTGAGGTTTCTGGCTTAGGTAAACTGGATAGATGCTGCTGCTGCAAAAGAAGTTACTAGCAGGGGTTTAGCCACTGAATTGTCAGTTTGGTCAATGGTGACCTTTCTCAGGGCAGTTTCAGAAAAATGAGGGGAATAAAAATAAATGCAGTGGGTCAAAGGATGAAGATGATGCAAAAAATCAAAGGCTCACAGGTAAAGGTGCCATTTATTTATTTTTTCTCTTTTTCCTTAATCCCTCTAACCTCCTCATCCAGCCCCACCCCCTCACTAAACCCCCCAACCCCATATTTACTTTTTCAGAAAACTTGGTGAAGGGGGAGGAGGGATAACTAGGTGGAGCACAGGACAGTGAGAATATTCTGTATGACCGCACAGTGGTAGATACTTGTCATTCTACACTTGTCAAAACCCGGAGAACGTACACCACCAAGAGTGAGCTCTAATGTGAACAATAGACATTGGGTGAGCTCTAATGTGAACAATAGACATCAGCGTAGGTTTGTTGATTGTAACAAACATACCACAGTGGTGGAGGATGTCCTTAGTTGGGGAGGTTATGTGTGTGTGGAGACAGGGGTTCTATGAAAAATCTCTGTATTTTCCACTCAATCTTGTTGTGAACTCAAAAGTGTTCTATGAAATAAAGTTTAATGATGAAAGAAAAAACTTAGTGAAGTTTGTAAAGGGAAATAAAGTGGCACCTTGAGAGGACAGAAATGTCAAGAAAGACAATGTTTTTCTTACTTTCTATCTCTCTTTTAAAATGAGAGAGACTTACATAAGTATACTTGCATATAAGTATTTTTAGGCTGTGAAGTAGTCTGTGAGGAAAATATTTGAGAGAAAATAAAGCTGATGCAAATAAAAGTCCTTTGTAAGGACTTAGAACAATGCCTGGTGCATAGTAATTGTTCAATAAGTGTTAGATCCTTATCACTCGTATAATATCTATTACTTTCTTTTTTATTGTATAGTAATATAGGTCTTTGGCCCAACTCGCTAATGAGACCATTTAGAGAAAGGTTGCAATTCCTCCAACAGAAACTTTATTCAGTAACTGAGTCATTAACGTCAGTATTGAACAAATGGAGAATTTGAATCTTCTCAAGTGGTCATTTTGTCTGCTGCCTCTAATTCCAAATATACGTTAAGCATTTTTATCTTTACCTTTGACGTACCATATGGCATGTATTAAGCAAAAGGCCCTACCCTTCTCAGATTACAATGCTAAACCTGTCTGTGTTGGTTATGAGATTTTCAGCCACATATAACAAACTCACAAGTATAGAAGAAGGAGGTTGAGGACTCTAGCTGGACAGGATCAGAGGCTCCAAATAGACACCGAGAATTTGGTTCCTTCTATTTTTCTGCTATGCTGGTCTCAGTGTTGACCTACTTCAATGCCACAACATGACCACTGTATAGAACCATTTTTTCATCAGTAACTTTGTTGTAAGAGAAAATCTTTCCAAAAGATCTCCAACAGACTTGTCTAACATTTCATTGGCCAGAATTATGTCCCTAGCCAGAACTGCTAGCCATCTTGACGACTGGGGAGTAGGGCAACTATAATTACCTTAGACTAATTAGGAGCCTCCTGTTGGCAACAGAAACAAATTTTCAGAAGTACATGATCCTGCAAAGGAGAGGTGACCCTGAAATAAATAGGGCTCTTTTGGAAGGATAAAGGCATGGAGTGGGGCAGGGAGATAAATGTTAGCTAGGCAGTCAATAGTCAGCTAGATTTGGATCAAACCAATATAGCATAAGAAAAAATTATATAAAGAGGACATGAAATCTACTTTTGGAAGTTACTCTATGAGCAAATAGCTGATACAATAGTAAAATGATGAACAAGTAAATAATACAAGTTTCAACTAGGTCATTAGCAAAAAGCATTACCAAAGCATTTGGAGACTCACCACATACCCTGCTCTCTCTGCTGTCTCAGTCGAGTGCCCATGATGCACTGGGAGATTCTGCACCCACTCCGTCAACATGGCAGTGTCTACTTTGTGTCAGACCTGACACCAAAATCTGGAAATAAATATTAATAAATCAGTTTACCTTTACTAAAAATATATAACCGAGGTCAGAAAAACAATAATTAACAACTGTAATGTGCTTTTAGGTATATGATGAGTGTATAAGGCACAGTCTAGTATAAAATTAGCAGTATCAATTTTACTTGGAGGCAGAAAAGATTTCATAAAGGAATGTGATGCTTGAACTGGGTCTTGAAAAATAATTGTCTGCTAGATTAAAAAGGAGTGGAGCCTGACCAGGTGGTGGCGCAGTGGATAGAGCATCGGATTGGGATGCAGAAGACCAAGGTTTGAGACCCTGAGCTCGCCAGCTTGAGCGCAGGCCCATTTTGCTTGAGCAAAAGCTCGTCAGCTTGGACCCAAGGTTGCTGGCTCCAGCAAGGGGTTGCTCAGTCTGCTGAAGGCCCGCAGTCAAGGCACATGTGAGAAAGCAATCAATGAACAACTAAGGTGTTGCGACGGCAACGAAAAGCTAATGATTGATGCTTCTCACCTCTCTCTGTTCCTGTCTGTCTATCCCTCTCTCTGTCCCTGTAAATAAAAAATAAAATAAAAAATAAAAAAATAATAATAAAATAAATAAAAAGGAGTGGAAAATGCATTTCAAAAACAGAAAATATTATAGCCAAAGGTGCATGCATGTAAATTAGTATGTGGCCTCCATAAAGCTCCGACTCTGTCTAACTGGCTAGGGAATAGAGTTGAAGAAGGAGAATGGATGGAGGTGAACCTGGAGATTTTGGCAGGAGCCAGCTGGTAGAAGGCCTGCCCCCCAACTCCTGTTGTATATAAATTGGGATTTTATGCAACAAATAATACTGAAGGCTGACTAATCTCAAACCATAATAATGCTTGAGCCAAGGCAGTCACAGAGAAGGGGAAGAAGAGGCGGGAAAAAATACTTGATGGAACTCGGTGAAAATTTGGATATGGTAGAAGAAACGGAAAAGTCCAGAATGATTGAATAGGTGACAGGATGATTAATCAAGATGGAAAAAATCAGAGAATTTAAAAGGTTGGGTAATCAGTTCATCCAGATTTGCCTAAAACCTTACCAGTTTTAGCACTAAAAAGACTGCATCCTCCGTCCCAGGCAAACCAGGATTATTAGTAATCATATGAGGAAAATATATTTTGAGAAAAGTATGATATATTCAATTTGGAAGATCGTGAATTTTAAACTTATTGAGCAGAACATTCAATTTGCACCTACCTAACGCCAAAATAGCTGGCCAGTTCAAACAACTTCCACGTTTCCACTCCATGCTGTGGATACCACAATCTAAGCACTCACACAGTTAAGGTAGGAGACCCTGACACAAATACTTAGTCTTTCTTCACTGGGTTTGCTGGGCTTCAGGGACAATTTAAGAATGATTGAGCCCTGGCCAGTTGCTCAGTGAATAGAACATTGGTCTGATATATGGACATTCTGGGTTCAATTCCTGGTCAGGGCACATAGGAGAAGTGACCATCTGCTTCTCTCTCCCTTCCTCTCCCCCTTCTCCCTTTCTTCCCCTCCTGCGGCCAGTGGTTCTATTGGTTCAAGCATCAGCCTCAGGCAGTGATGATAGCTCAGTTAGTCCAAGTGCATCAACCTCAGGTGCTAAAAATAGTTTCATACTCAAGCATCAGCCCCAGACAGGGGTTGCCAGGTGAATCCCAATCAGGGTGCATGTAAGAGTCTGTCTCACTATCTCCCCTCCTCTCTCTCACTTAAAAAAAAAAAGTAAATTTAAAAAATAAAAGATGATTGATGAATGCTTTTTGAAGCATTTGTGCAAATCATTTACAAATTATCCTTAAGAGGAATACATCTTATTGTAAGGCATGTTTATTTTTATTAAGGGGGCTTCCCATCTGCTTTTGCTGCCTACAAAATTATTCATCAAAAAACAGAGTGCTCTGATGCCTTATTAATCATTGTATCAAAGACATACCTGTATTGTACACATAAAAACACTAAACAACAAGTTCCAAAATGAATTATTTGAAGCCCATAAAAATGTGCATATGACACTTATTGCACATTAAATGAAAACCAGGTATGATCTCTAAATTCCTTTACCATTTTTGTTTTAACAATTAGGAATTTGAAAAACATGTACAAGAAAGTTTTAGGTTAGTACAACAGCTCTAAGATATTCTAAACATCAGTTTAGTTTAGTAAAAGCCTAAAAACATCATAGTAAGAAGGAAGTTCTACTGCATATATTTATTTGTGCTCGAGAGCAATATTGTTCCACCAATAGCTCATTCTGTAAACTGACCTAGTGCTCTGAGAGTCCCCAAATGTCTTATTTAAAACAATGGGACAGACATTGAGGATGATGTTCAACTCTTAACTTAGCAATCCCCAGTACTGATTTAAACCAGACCTTTAGTGTTATTTTAACATAGGTTTTGGATTTAATTATCTTAAATGTCTAAAAGAATGCATACTATTCCCAAACTGTTTATCTCTTTTATGGTAAAATCTCTTCCCCTACCCCTAGAAATCTGTTTTAATTATTTAATCAGTTTGGCTGAAACTCACAAAGCATTAAATTGTTAGTTGTTACTTAACATTCCTTATAAATTGCATTTATTAATTTCTGGATAGAGACTTGTCCATTGCTACAGTAATTTAAATTAGTACCACATGGTTACAGACCACTGCTAAATGATGATTAAATCTTTGGGGCAAATTCAGTCTTTTAAGTTACTTAAATGGCACTAGAGATAAGCTAACCAAATTTGGGTCCAAGAAGTTACAATTTATCAGGAACGTAATAAACCATGGCCAGAATATTCATTGTAAGCAGCACGTAATGTGGTCCATGAAATGACATTTTAGCATCTCTCTCACTGTGGTCACAGGAAAGTGCTGACGGTGCAGACACAGCAATGCTCCATTGATATTTAACAGTTCCCATCTACAAGGTACTTTGCAATATTGTGGCTTTTTATACACTCAAGTCCCCCTTATACTCTATCAGTCATTTTGTTATTGAACACAGTGACATATTCCTTTCTTGGTGCTTTAATTTCACGGGTGCAAACAATCAACACAGTACACTATCCTTTGGAATTTTAGCAACAGAAGGAGGAACTGTAGGACCTTGGTGGCATTTCAGAATGATACATCGCCAGAGGAAAGAGCCCAGTAGGGACTGTTGATTCTAAACTAATTAGGAACAGATGAGGAGGAGGAGGCTCTGGAAGAGTTAAGAGATCTATCCCAGGTTACAAGGGTGGAGTAAAGTCCTAGAACTCGGTTCCTTGACCTATCTATGGTCTAAACCTGTTTTTGTGGCACCTGTCACCACCACCGAGGCCATTCAACTGACCCAGAACCTCTTCTCACATCACTGAAAGGACCCGATTGTTTCTTCCCGGAAAACCAATGGGGGAAGTCAAGTGATAGAAAATGCATATTTTCACTTCTTCTGCATACTTAAAACACAATAATAATTTAAAAAGAGTGTGACAGGCAGGGCATAGGGGAGACCACAAGTGTCTCCTGCTAGAAAGACGGACTGAAACACTCAGGGAAAATAACAAAATCAACTCATAAAATAAGAGATTCTTCTTCCTGCAGCTAAAGATAAATATTAAATAATCCTAGGTGCTGCTGGCTGAAAATTAATTCCTGTAAGGCAAATAGTGTAGGACGTATATGTGTTTCAATTTCTGTTTGGCAAGATGCCTATTTGGAGCATCCTGCACAGACCTTTGAAGTCCTTGGGCTGCTCTGATAACGCAGATGCTTAAACAAGAATTGCTTCCTCGGGGCTCTGAAGCGCTGTAAAAAAGTCTGTTTTGGATTATCAGGCTCGGGACTAATTTCAGGTATTCAGTCTAAAAACATAACATTTTTTTAATGCATTAATGATACATTGTAGCCATTCTGATTTGAACTGTGCCCAGAGATGGGAGTGACATTAACTTATTAGGAATCACAAAGTGCTGAACCAGTATAATCTGTGTTCCCCAGATCATAGTCAGGTGCAGCTGCCGACATGGGGCAGGTTGAAACAGGATACACAGAAAAAGAAAGTGTTTCCGATAGAACCATCTAATGATTAATTTACAACAGTAAGAATAAAGGGCAAATAGTACATTGTATTCTAAATCATGAAACTATTGTATTATAGATGCCTCACCTGTCTACTCTTAGACCATGTGAAAGCTAAGATATTTTATCCCCCAGCCCTAGTTGTTTCAACTTTGTTTACTGAATACTTTGACAAATCACATAAAATTTTGCCAGGAAGCTAAAAATACTCAGGACCACTTCCACAGAAACTTTCAGAAATGTCACAACAAAAATAACCACCAAAACAATGACAAAAATACACAATATATACTTTTTCATAAGTTCCCTAAAAGCAATAACTTTTTTTTAAAAATCCTGAGCACTTATCTTCTGAAGAATCTTCTCCTAGAAGCATAGGGATTAGAGCATGCAGTCTTCTGTAACAAACAAACACCATGAAGCAAGGTGAGTTCTTACTCGTCATGGGAGAGAAGAGGAAAGTCTCTGGGGAGTCAGTGGATGCAGTAACCCTCACTTCTCACTTCCAGGTCTACTCCAGTTCTTTTTGCAGAAGGATTTATCAGAACACTGGGTCTATAACTGGAACCAGAGAGTGGGATCCTTCACTTTGATATTCTACCAACACTCCATTCCTCTTTCCAGAAGGGACATGCAACCCAGCATACTGACCAAGTTCTAACTTTGCGTCACTGCATTCTGTTTCTTCTGAGTACCTCCTGGAACTTCATCTGGTCTTTATTCTATGTTGTAAACCAATATGAGCTGTTGGAAAATTGCCCTTGAGGTGGCTGTACTTCATAACTGGGCAACGTGACTCATGAATATTTTTCACAGTCAGTGCCATCTGCTCCTCTTCTCTGTAGAGCATGAAGCCAAACAGAGCTTCATAAATAACACACAGTGTGGCAGCTATGGCCAGGCACAAATGGTCAGAGGCTCCAAGCTGGATATGTTCACACAATCAGAGATGAGAAAGGTCCTTGACTTTAAAAAAAGACTACTAGCTGACGTAGAACTAAGAAAATATTGGGAGGCTAAGGGACCTGCTTTTGTGTTCTGTTCTCATCTTTGTTTCCATGCTGGATGTGTTTCACAAATTAGTTAAGGAAAATGCTTCATTTTAGCTCAGCCTTCAAGTTCACCCAAGCCCCCCACTTTTTATACCTTGCTTTCTCCCACCGATCACAGTATTGAAGGGTACCAAGGAGATGCTGCCCACAAACCCACAAATACTCAGAACTGCTGTCACAGAAAAGAAAGCTTTCCTTTTTCTCATGATATGACGAAGTTTTAACATTCATCCATGGGTTGGGGTAAAGTGTGAGCAAATTTTAGGATAGCTTTTAGAGGAGATGGGGCTTTGTGGTAAGGGAGAGAAAATGAGAATAATAGAAGCATAGTCACTTGAGTGAGGGTGGAGACTGAGAGGGACTGACATGGAAGAGGAAAGACTAGGGAATGCCTGGGATTCATGAGCGTCTTGATAGAACCACATTTCTACTTTCTAATGTCACTTTTGTAAATTTCCAACTCTGTTTTGCTTTTGAGTATATATATATATATATATATATATATATATATATATATATATATATATATATATATAATGTAAATTATCCAACTCCTTTGACTAACAGAACTTATTTTTGCGACCTTTCTGGTTCAATGTGATAACTTCATATTTATTTAAAAGTCCAGCACTGTCAGGCACCATGCTAGGGAGGAGGGATCCAGGCGTAAACAGGACTGCCATGGTTCCTGCCCTCCCAGATCTGATGTGGCTCCACTAGCAGTCAAGAAGCATTATGGGAACAGCTGTGAGGGGTCAGGGGAGGGTCCCCAGAAGAAGTGAGAGCTAAGCTGAGACCTTCATGATACAGAAAAGCAATTCTGATCACCTTTGTATGTCTCACTTTACCATTTGTAAACTTAGAAATCCCTGCCTCCATGCCACGGGCTCACGCACCAAAGGAAAGCAACCGGGGAAACAGAGGCACACACATGAGAATAAAAGCAGCTTGTTGGAAAGTGAAAGACCTAGTGTGTCACCGGTCCGAGGGTGTCAAGATGATGCTGGTTGGGGAATCCAATGTTGATACTGAGTTTCTAAATGACAGAATGGAAGTACATAACTGTGCCTTCTGGCCCCACACTGCTTCTGCCCTCGCTGCACCCTCCCTCATGAGCTTTCTCTTGTCCCTGGTGTCATCTGGCGCTGTGCTCACCCTCTACCAACCATGCTCTATCTGGTGACAAGATTCTCGAGACCCTAGTTCTATCGCCACATCACCATAAACGGCACTTCAGTATAAACAAGGTCTGTCAGGAGTGAAAGAACCTCAGAAACAAATGCCACCAAACACTTTACTTGACATTTGTAGTTTAGGGTAAATCAACTGTCCGACTCTGCATGGGTGGGTAGGCTTTCTATAAAACATGCCTGGCAGAGCAGGGGATTTATCTGACCTCACACCTTCAGTAAGAGTTAATATTTCTTACTGTCTTTGACCATGTTCCTATGATGCAGAATACTTTGAAGTGTAAAAAATGTAATCATCCGAGTGTGTAGACTATCCCATACCAAATATCTGCATGGTTAAGAAAAAAATAAGAGTATCTGCTCCTCCCACAGAAAATATCTAGGGGACGAACTGTTCTTTTTGTTGTTGTTCAGATAGGTTGCTGTCTGTTATGCATGGCTTTAATTATTTTCCCCATTTGCTTTAATATGCACTTTCACTCCTGTTGTGGCAAGGTTTTATTATTATTATTTTTAATCCCAGAAAAAAGGAAAAGATTCAATACAGGAAAAGAACAAACGCTGTAAAATGTGCTGTAATAATGTGTTCAGTAGGAAATCGCGGTCATTGCAGGGTAAAGTTGCACACCTACTCATTCTTTTGTGATGATCGTGTTTTTACTATTTCAAATTTAATACTTTTTCTAATATATTATATGTTACCTCCCATGTATTTAAGCTGTACTTAAAAGCATGCTAAGAACTGGTAATTCTTTAATGGTTGTTCACTTACAAGCGATTGTGGGTCATTACACAATCATTTAAAGGGCATTAATGAGAACCATTTAATGGTTTTAGTAGAATATCATTGTAAGGGACAGGGGAAAAGTTACTGGCTGTAAATTTTTATGACCATTTTTTACAAAATGTATTACTTTAAAGATTTATGTATGTAACAATGAGTACAATAAAAGCCATGCTAAAAATAATTTGAAATCAAAGTAATGCATATAGATAAGTCTTTGTTCTGCTGCAACTGGGTGAGCCCCGTTTTTGAAAAAAATAATCTTTTCTTTCTTCCTTGCCGCTTTCCCTCCTTCCCCCCTCTCTCTCTGCCTTTTACCCCCTGTCCCTTTCTGCTCTCTCTTCTTTCCTGCCTACCACCCTTCTCTACTACTTCCATTTTATTTCTTAAAAGGTATTTTTAGTACCATTAAAGATTTTATTCTTAATGAAAATCATTACAGATTGAATTCTTAAACAATGTGTTTTTTAGTTGGTAGGGGTTGCCAACAGAGGGGTAAATATCTCGGGACACCATAGCCTAGAAGTACCCCCAAATTGAGTGAATCTTTGTTTATACACCTTTTCCCCATAGATCACTACTTTAAACTATTTCCTCCTAATATACTATGGGGCTAAAATAGAAATTCCAAGGCTTTCTAGGACATCGCTCCCTAAGGTAGGACAGGGGATTAAAAAGGAAGAGAAACCAGTCCTGGGAGTACACCCACAGAAATCCATAAAATGCACACAAAAAGGGGGCCTCACACATCCCCGGAAGAGCACCCGCATTCTGCTCTGCGCAGCTCACCTCTTGTAACAGAAATGGGTATTAAGTGCTTTAATAACACAACAGTCATCGTATTATGCCTGGGTTTGTCCACTGTGATTCTCCTGGAATACATAATGAACAAAACAATGCCTCTTTCCCAGGATTCTTGCATAAGCAGGAGGATATTTCTAATTGAAAAGGCAGAGTTAGTGCAGCACATGAAATGAACAGAACCATATCTCTAGAAGTGCCGAGGTTTTACGGTTTGCATTAACACTTGTATTTCTCTTTGAATCTGCCCAATATCCATTACCAATGAGACAAAGATTTAAGATAACTTGGTCAAAAAGATGGTGAATTACAACTTTTAATTAAAATGTAGAAAAGAGTTGCTTTAAAGTAAACAGGATAATACTTTCATGACCATTAATTTTTTATGGTGAGAACAACAAAAGCAACCTGAATATTTTAGAATGTGACTTTATAAAGTCAGGCAAAGGGGGTTTTCAGAAAGTTATGCATGTCCCAGAGAGACTGTGCAGTTGCTATTCTCCATTACTAGTTACGTGGGAGACCCTGCCCCCCCCCGCATCCACAGGGATTCCTTCACTTGGCCCATTCAGGTAAATCAAGTGATGACCGGGACAGTAAGAGGATAAGGCAAGCCCTGAGGTTGACATGGCTTATTCACACCAAAGAGCAATTCAAGAAATCATAACAGGGAAGAGAAGAGATGGTTTCCTTCTGTTACATATATACCTTGTTATGAAAATAAATTTCCAGTAAGTCTAATATAAAGTAAAATATTCTTGGTGCTACCTTCCAGATTGAATATAGCAATACGATTGGAAGATTAGTAATGGTGTGTGTGACTGTGTATGTATGATGGTTTCTTTCACCATAATTAGTGAATACTAATGCAACCCTAGCCTCACGCCTCCTTCTGACAAACTTTGTCCCTAAATAAATGTTCTATTCCTATTAAAATGTTCTCTGGCTCAGTGTGTGTTCAGAATCTTCCCTCCATCACATCATTCATGCTGTCCCTTGCCAAGAATCACCTTCTCTTCTACCTGCCTGTATGCTCTCTGCCTTGATCAGCTCAAGTCCACTTTTCTATGGAGCCTTCCCTGACCATTGGAACCTGGGACCCAGCTTCCAAAATCTAAATTAACCACCAAATCCTTAGGTGGTGTCTTGGGAAAGACAGAACTTCTCACCGTCTGGCAGGCCAGCCACTCTTTGGGGGTCAGTTAACTTCTTTGTCTATAAAAGAAGGAAATAACTCCATCTGCCTTGTAAGGCTATTGCAATGATTACATCCAAAATATTTGAAGAAAGCATCTGGAAGAATGTCATTTCATAGTAAATGTTGGTTCTTCCTTTCTCACTTTCACTCCCTTTCAGATTTCAGAGAAATTTGTGATGAAATCATTCAAGGGTAATAATTTGTTATATTTATTCTTTTAGGACTTTAATCTTTTTTTTGTTTTGTTTTCTGGGTTTTCATTCTTTATCATCTTCCCCCATTGGTCTATGATCCCCCAAAAGACGGGACCCTTACTTATGTATCATCATGTTCCCTGACTCGTTTAGCACATACAGTTCCATGTGCACAGGTAAAATCAAAAACTATCTATTAGAGGAGTGACTATTAGTCACATTCTCTAATGTTTGGGAGAAAAATTAATTGTCACAAAATAAAAGCCCTAAATTAGCAACACTGTATCCTATCTTTAGATACCCCAGTTCACTGTATATGACTGAATTTATATACAATGGAGAAGGAGTAACAAACAGGCTGATTTCAGGTTATTGCCAGGCACCTGAGCTAGATTACTCCACAAAGTCCTAAGAGCACTAATGAAGTAAGATTGTGCACTTAATAACAACGTGGGTAAGTTTAGAGACAGAACTTGTGTAGGCCTTGGGGCTATATCTTTGTACTTCCAGCCAAGTGTTAAAAAATAAAAATATTGGTCCCAAGATGGTCTTGGGAAGTGAGCAGAGGGAATCAATATAAATAAGGAAAAATAAAAATTAAGTCACATGCATTACAGATGGAAAGATGGCCTGTGATCTCAGTAGCCAAAAGAAAGTACATTTTTAGCATTTAACATGTAACTTACAAGCTTTCTCCATTGATGAAATATAGTCAGCAGAGCAGAGCAGTTACAAGTTTGGGTGCTGGTGCCAGATGGCCTGACTGCTCTGTGGCCTGTCAAGTTACATAACCCCTCTCAACCTCGCTTTCCTGACAGGTAAAAGAGAGAGAAGAATACAAGTCCCTACCTCCTGCCACTGTTGTGAGGTATACAGAGGTGACAGGTATAAAGGCCTTACAACGGGGCCTGGCACAGAGTGAAGACCATGCAAGGGCTAGGTATTAACCTGGGAAGGTCAGAAATACCTCTGAGTGATTCTGCAGTCAAATTCATTTCTTCTCCCACCGCCAGGCCCGTTCCAAAGTGGCAGGCCCACGCCATCCGTGGAGATGTCTGAGACTCACTTGCATTCCCCCCCTCTAATCACAGAGTAAGAGAAAAGCAGAACAAGAAACCCTGGGCAGTGGTCCCCCGAGTCTATTCTGCATTTGCTCGTATACTTTTAAAGCCGTTCAGCAAAGGTTTGTGCCTTATCCCTGCTGTGCCTGTGTTCTGAGGCTTCTGGTGCTGACATGCTTAAGTGACATGTCTGAATTAAAAAAGTTTAAAAACTAAAAGAAAAACAAGAGATGCAAAGAAAAGAAAGAAAGAATAAAAAAGGTTCTCAAGTTGTGGGAAAACGTAATGAGATAAAGGAGAAAAGGGGCCACACCACACACCACTTAAAAATGTTCATCCCAGAGATCCCAACAGGGGTAAGAACCATTAACTGCCTTATGATGTCCAAATTGACAATTTCTAACAAAGTTGAGCTCTTAGAATCAAAATGAAGTGGTGGCGGTGCCTTCAGACATTGCACATCTGGCTAGCAAGTAGGCGAGTAATGATTTTGTAGATTATGCTGCTAGGTTGCTACATCCTTGCAAGACAGGCAGCATTATGTGTCATCTGATTTTGATGCAATTTCTAGAAAGAAAAAGGTAAGTTAAAAATAGATTCTATTTTAATGCTGTTTACTCTTGCCTTTGTCTGGAGTCTAAAAAGTTGTTCCCATTCACTGCAGCAGTCTTATTTTCATATAAAGTTTGAAACCATGTGCTTTGTGAAAGCACCCCTCCAAGAGAGTAAACCCAATTTTCCCATCTATCACAACCCTTCAGGCTTTTTTTACTTAAGGGCTTGTCGTTTCAGTGGGGATGAAGTCTAACGAATACCAGCAACGTGGAGTTTTATTCCTTCATGCTGTTTGTGATAAACTTCAGGGGACATATTTAACATTCAACAAAAAATGAGATTTCTGGGGCCACCCCAGCGGGAGGATAATATCACTGCTCTTACAGCAGCACTGAGCTTTAAGACACTGCCAAACAGCCCAGGCACACAATGTGACAATATATAAAAATTCCTGGAGGAGAAGGGGAAGGGAGAACTCTGTAAGCTGCCCAATCACTATGTATTAATCTGTAGCTCATTCCCCATGTTATTATTATTATTATTATCATTATTTGTAGTTTGTTGTTGTTCTTATGATTATTGCTCTTTGTCTTCTTAGGAAGGGTCACCTCTGGGAAGACAGAACCATTTGCCTTCTGGCAGGGTAGTCATTCTTTTGGATCACAGGGTATCCTGTTGTCAGCTTCTTGGAGTTGCTAAATTGCTGACAAAACCATGGGAGTCTGGGCTACACACACGGAGGAGGTGCAGCTGGGGATGAGCTGGGGTGCATGCCTCCACCCTTCTCCCCTGTCCCTCTGGCCTCATTCTTTACAACCTGGAGGAAGCAGCCAAATTGCCAGAACCCAGATTTTTTTGCAAATCCACTTCAGCTGTGATTTCTGGGGACCTAAGAAGACCCAGGTCTGTGGTTGGGACTGTTGGAGATAAGATATTCCAAGTTTTGGGAAAAAGTTAAGGTTGAGACATGAAGTTCACACACCCGTGCATATACACATATGCCATCATGTCTTAAAGAGCATAAGGTAGACATGTCCTGAAGCTCTTCTATCCTTAGAAATGGCTTAGAATATCCCTAGCAAAGCCCTGAGAAATGTGTGTTTGCTGGGACATTAACCAAGATATTTGCAGATCTCTTTTCTGCTGGGGGTAGGAGAACAGAGACAATGTTAATAGCAAGACAATGAGCAGAGAAGCGGGTTTTAAGTTTCATGCTCAGACAGGGCCAGAGAGGGAGATTACAAGGAACGCACAAAGGCAAATGCATGAAGCGGTCTTCTGCATCCCGAGGGAGGGAGATGAGCATCACAGGATTTGCTGTAGAGGCCCACGGCCAGCACAATCTATTAAAGAGCTCAAGTTAGTCAATGTGGAAGAAATTTTTAGACACACATGCCCAACCATATGTGCATGGCCAAGATTTAAAATAGAAAAGTGAGAGACTGTTGGATGACTGAGGATTTTTCCCTTGCCAGGAAGTCCTCCTTAAGGATTTCATAGCTTGCAAAAGAGAATTGCTTGCCAGACGAGCCAAGAAAAAGACACAGAAGATTGGGACCTGCTTCCTTAATGATGAAATGTCACACTGCTATGTAAATCAACTCAAAGAACAGAGGCAAGCATGATTAAGATGGTTTTGCAGAAATGAGAGGTTCCTCAACATCTCCCCCCAAACCTGTTTTAACTCCTCCAAGCTCAGGTCTGGAGGGACACAGACAATGAAACCTTATTGGTGGCTGTATAGGGCAATAAGGGAACCCCTCTGCCAATTCTATGTGGTAATGAGGAGTTACACTGTGTGGGGCAAATTCTCTGTCAAGTCCATAATAGATCTAAGGTTACCCCACTGGGTCATATTCTCTCTCTCTCTCTCTCTCTTTGTGTGTATTTATGTATGTGGAATGAGCTAATGAAAAAATAAGATGGATCCCATTAGCCACATGACAACCAGCTTTATTAATTTTCAATCACACCAAGTAGGAGTTTTTTATTTTTTTATTTTTTTATATACAAGTAGGAGTTTTTTAAGTGGTTATTGTATCACCAAACTCCAATCTCAGTAAGTCTATGCCTCATTTCTCTCTCCGATGGTGCACCAGTCCATAGTATTCTGTAAGAAACACTGACTTAGCCTTTGATGGCGAGTGTTTTTGTTATCTCATTCCTCACCACCTATGGTTAAAAACAGTCTTGTCATTTTGGAGGAAAGGATTATCTGAGTACATCAAAAAAACAAAGTTATTATCTTATACCTTGGAAGTTTGATACTTCAGGGTTCTGACTCTTGGGTCACTTGCTGTCATTTATGTGTTTCAGAAGTACTATGATCATATCTTCTAGAAGTTCCATATCCCAGAAAGTTTCTTCCTAAATTGTACAATCAATATTTAATTCACGTAGCTGCCTATAATTTTATGACTAGAGGGGCTTTAGGATTTATTTTAGCAACTTCTGTCATTGCACAGAATAAAAAGGTAGGGCCCTGAAATGTTAGGTGAGTTGTTATAGACCAAAGCTACTTGGAAGGTAAGTCAGTATGAGTTCTTCAGTCCTTTACCTTCTAGTCTGATATACTAAATACTCTGTAAAACTTCAGTAACATATTATATAATTAACTCTTCCATGTTCCTAGGGTAATATGGATCTCTCCATCAAAAATCAGCCTTTCAGTTTAAATCTTATACTAAAGCAAAAATTATTGCTGATAATCCACCAGAAAAATAAAAAGAGAATTGCTTGCCAAAAATAAGAAGATACACTGTTGCTAATGAAAATTAAACTAGGCCTGAACAGGCGGTGGCAGAGTGGATAGAGCATCAGACTGGGATGTGAAGGACCCAGATTTGAAACCGCAAGGTCACTGGCTTGAGCACGGGCTCATTCAGCTTGAGTGGAGGCTCACCAGCTTGAGCGAGGGGTTGCTGACTTGAGCATGGGATCATAGACATGAATGACCCCATGGTCACTGGCTTGAGCCCAAAGGTTGATGGCTTGAAGCCCAAGGTCACTGGCTTGAGCAAGGGGTCATTCACTCTGCTGTAGCCCCCGGGGTCAAGGCACATGTTTTCCTCTCTCTGACTCTCTGTCTCTATCAAAAATTAAAAAAAAAAAAAGAAAAAAGAAAAAAAGTCAAACTGGGATTGTCTGAGTTGCATTAATATCATAAGCACATAACTAATTCATACCAGGAACAATCCTGCATTAGGAAGAAAATATTAATATGATGAAAGGCTGGCTCATGGACCACCTGGAGAATATCTGTCAACCATAAGTGTTTCTACACAGTAATAGAAATCACTGCTTCACAGGCAGTGATGTGGCTGGCATACTCCTCCACTAGGATCCACCCAAATAATTACCTCCCTCCATCATCAACAGCTTACTTTGGTGTGTTTTCTGTAGAAAACACAAAATGAGTGCCAGGCATAGACAGTCCTCATTTACACTCCAGCTGTAAAGGTGGTAGAAAACCAAGCCCATCTACTTTCTTCACAGAGACAGAAGATGGACTTCAAGGAGCACAACCTCCTGATAGAAGATGATGCCATGGCTCTCCAGTGAAACCCACCCATTGTCTTCTAATCATGCCTCCATATCTCTAATCCACAGGCAACATTTTGATCTCTATTTTTCTTGTCAACCTCAATTACTCTTTTAGAGTGCATTTGGGGAAGGCTTCTAAACTGTTAATGAACTGGGGCTCCGTCACTTTTGAGGAATCTCATAACCAAGCCAAACAACATGCTTTTCCACCCCATTGTTTTCTACTCGACCTTTCCCAAATAATTCAAGGCAATGGAAAGAGGATTAAATAGGAAATTCAGAGACCTGGTTCCAGTTCTGACATTTTAACTAACTATGGGGCTTTGGGAAAGTCATTTGATCTTTTGAAGCTTTGGTTTCTTCATTTGCAAAATGGAAACTTTAAAGAAGATAAACTCAAATGGTTCTAGCAGCTTGAGTATTCTGGGACCTTCTTATAGCACAGGACTCTTGCCAGAGAGAGAGAGGATGTCAGAGATTATGAAGCCCATGGAAGAAATGGCTTAAAATTCTCTTAATTATAGTGTCTAACAAATCCTTAGCCTCCAACAAATAAGTGTTAAGGGCAAGAATCCCAGCACCATTTATTGCCCTGCAAGTTGCTATGAAACACTAATGTCAAGTACTAGTGATGGTACTTGAATTACTGTATAAACTCAGGTAATTACTGTATGTAATTTGCAAATATGCAACAGCATGTACACTGTAACAATAAGAATAACAATGCAGTTGATAACAATTTAGGCTTACTTAAGATTATTTTACTTAGAGTTTCAAAGTGTTTCATAAACAGTGGCTCATCTATTTCCTGAATACACAATAATGCTGGGGATGGAGAAAGGAAGGGAGTGAAGTGTATTTCCACACTTTGGAGATGGGCAGTCCAGGCCCTGACAAAAGTGCTGATTTCCCCTGGTTGACACAAAGCCAGAAAGAGACCTGTGAACACGGACCCACTTTCTGGGTATGCAGCCTGCTGCTCAGAATACAAGCCTACCCCAGCTCTCCAATTTAGAATACAAAGTTTATGACACAACATTACCCAGGCACTTTAGGGTGTCCATTTCCTTTACAATTTTATAAAATATCATTTGGAAGGAGGAAGAAATTTATGCTTGTACATTAAGAGCTCTTCTGCCTGCCCACCCCTTTGGATAAGAGTTGGTTTGTTTCACCTGAACAGATTTGCAAATACTAGGCACACACTCAGTGTTGCAAAAGCCATTGGGTTTGTTTGTGATTTAAAGAACGACTCTGATTTGGCTACACATTTTAAGCAGGCACTGTATAATACAAATCCACTGAATTTACTCAGACAGGAACAAGTTATGCCATCCTAATACTGTCTAGATAACAGATGTATAGTTACTGGTTTTCCCCCCTCTTCTTGCTACACCAAATTAGTTCCTCAGGATACCAAGATTCCAGAGGCTCATTGTCTTGCAAAATATTCAGGTGCCCCATGATGATCTACAGTAATAAACTTCTAGTGCTATAGCAAAACACAGATAAAAATGTGAAAATATATGTATGCATGTATACAGAAAATGAAATATAGATGTGATATGAGAAAGTGAATCAGAAACACAAAGAGGCTCCAGGTAGATAAGCAGAGAGAGAGATAGCTTCCCTCCCAATCATGTGAGCTGAGAAACAGAATGAATGCTCATTAAAGTAGTTTACCAGGTCTCCAATTGGTTCTGTGATTAAGAAGTATTGGTTGGAGGGGATTGGTGAGGAAGATCAATATACTTGTCTTCACTCTTAATTCTTCTTTAATGTCTTTGTCTCCACAGGTTAGCTGACTCTAAGTTGTAGAGTCAATCTTTATCCATGAGGGGGCTGTACTTCAGAAAAAAAGAACTAAAAACAAAGATGGTTTAGGCTACAACAGATAAATCAAGTTGACAGCCAGCTCCCTCTGTCTTCCAACTCCCAACTTTTGTTCAAGGGCTGTTATGTTTCTGGCCAATAGATGTGAGAGGGATGGCGCATGGAAGATGGAAGGAGTCATGGAGAATGTGACTCCTTCCTCTTAAAATGAGATAATGGTGTAAAGCACCTAATGTGGCTTTTCCCACCAAGCACACCATTGGTGTCATTCCTCCATAACCTCATCTTTCTCTGTAATTTAAGCTAAGGGGAATTCTTCCCTAAAGTTCAGTGGTGTCATCATCTGAACTCATAGTAACAAGATCCTCCTTCCTCTCTCCAAGTCTCCCAAGTTCAACCTCTCTCGATGTGATTCTTTGGGGTAATTCTGCCCTCCAGGGCACATAGACAGTGTCAGTAGACAGTTCTGATTGACACAGCTAGCAGGAGGCATACTACTGGCATCGAGTGGATGGAGGCCAGGGATGCTGCTAAACATCTTTCAGTGCAAAGGAAAGACAGCCCTCAGCAACAATGAATTACTCAGCTCAAATGTACAGTGTCAAGATTGAGAAACCCTGCCCTACAGTGATAGGAATACCTTGCTACGGCTACCCAAGTGGTTGGTGACATAGCTCTCTAAACTCTGAATCCTTGACCCAAAATTAGTTCAAAATCTCAAATGTGGAACTTCTCCTGCTTCACAATGTGTATGTTGCATAGAGATAAGTGTAGTCATGCTCATTGTCACATCTTCTCAAAGAGTTGGAAGAGGTTGATTAAGAAGACTGGGGAGAGGCTAGGAGGATAGTTGATTTGTTGTTGTTTTAAGCCTTCCATGCCTATAACTTTATAAGTTATTTGAATGCCACATAACGGCTGTGATATGTTCTTTAAAACCTGTTCCCTCTACTTCCTGGACACACAGACTACATTTCACAGCCTCTTTTGCAGTTGGATGGCCATGTGGCTGAGTCCTAGCCAAAGGAATGTTAGAGGAAGTAATAAAAGCATTTCTAGGCCTGGCTCATAAACTTTTGTCACATGATCCTTTATTCTCTCTATTTCCCTAGTCCCTGGCCACATACCAAGGTTCCAGCAAAAGAATCCAAGATTGAAAGAGATGGTGGTTGTACCAGGTGAAGGGACCTTGGTCCTTGAAGGACCATACTGAAAACTGCTTGCTAGCCAGCAACACTTGTACTGGACTTTATGTGAATAAGAAATAAAATATAAAATAAATAAATAAATAAATAAATAATTAAAAAGAAAGAAGAAATAAAATAAGCCACTGAGAGCTAGGGGTTGTTACAGCATTTAGCATTACTTAGCCTAAAGTAATACAATACTGCATGTATGAAAAATTATAATTAAAATATTAATGATTAAATGTTAGTTTGTAAATGGTTGTAAAAAGCATACTGCTGTTAAGTGTATTTTCTGTTTTTTATAATGACAATGAAATTTCTTTTTTTAATGTAAACTAACCATACCACTTAATATAATATTTTAAAATTCTTATTATGATTTTAATTGCAAAAAAAAATAGTGGTTGAGGTAGAATAACAAGGGTGTGTTGTTGAAAGGATGAGCTTTGCCTCCAACTTAGGTGTGAAAGGTTTCGATAATCCTTTCCACACTGTTAGCAACTAGAGTGGAGAGTGAGAAGCTCAGACAATCTAACATTCTTACTCAAGATTTAAATCTTAAGAAAGTAAAATAAAGACACAGGGAAGGTTGAAAAATTATTAAGGAGGATGGCCTTGAGAATGGGGCTATAATGACACGAAATATCCAGGACAGCAATGGCAATGGCATGCATTTCCCAGACTGTCCTTGCCGCACAACTCATCTTTGCTTCTCTATTGCCTAGCATTCTTTAGAACTTGCTCATTTCTGAACTTGAACTTGATAATTAAACTTCCAATTGACTCTGTGAGCAATTATAAATTTATTTTCTCCTTAAGTTAACCAATTTTAGAATTTATTGCTTGCAAAGCAAATCTATCAAAAGTGATAGAATATCTGCCCTCATCTCCAGGAATGTAAGATCCAAGAAGGCAAGAACTGTGTCTGTTTTGTTCCACTTCTCCACCCTGCTACTCAGTGACTAGTACATTACCGAAAGCTGGTTAAATATTTTTTGAATGAATAAATTAAGATAGCAGAATATCATGCAAAATCTACACATCAGCATCAGTTCACCAAGGTATGTACAATTCTTCCACTTCAAAATTTAATGAGATAGGATATCAGGAGTATAAGGAAGGGAGGGTTGAAATGAACAAAGACTGATACTTATATGATAAGGGAAAGGTATGGAGGTGAGATAGTGCTGTTTAAAAGTTGTATGGAAGATGGAAAGCAGACTTTAACTCTATTGCCTCCTGCTGGACAGTATGAGTAGTGCAACAGCTACAGCTTTGACTTAACTGCTGGCAAGCATTTTTCCTTCCCAAGTTTTCCAGGATGTGACTGTTTCTCATAATGTTAGAGTGTGGTGTTGGAGTGTCAGAAAACAAAGGACCCCATCCTGGAAAGCTATTCCACTTCTCTAACTCTAAGCATCCTGGCTCCAACTGCTTTAACTATCTGGCAGATTGGTTTTGAGAATCCATCAAAATATAAATATCCATCAATATAAAGATGGTATAAAGATGGTATGTGCGTACCAAAAACTTCGAAGTGTTAATGGCAGAGTTAGGCCTTGGTTCTTGAGTTTGGCAAAGAAAGAATTCAAATCCAACAATTCTAATACAAGAAGTTTACTTAGAAAAATCACAGAACTAGGCCTGACCTGTGGTGGTGCAATGGAGAGAGCATTAACCTAGAAAGCTGAGGTCGCCAGTCTGAAACCCTGGGCTTGCCTGGTCAAGGCACGTATGACAAGTAACAAGCAAGCAATGAACAACTAAACTGAAACGACTGTAAGTTGATACTTCTCACTCCCTCACCCTGTAAAATCAATAAATAAAATCTTTTTAAAAATTAATTTTAAAAAAGTCACAGAAGTAGAAGAAGTAAGCCAGCTGGGCTATGAGAACTCAGCAAACAAGTTACAGAGGCAAAGAAAGGGCCCTTGCAGCTAGAAGAAAGAAAGCAAAGGTACACAACCTTAGAAAAAAGGTGTAGGCATGCAAGAGAGAGAGAGAAAAAGAGAGAGAGAGAGAGAGAGAGAGAGAGAGAGAGAGAGAGAGAGCTGGGTTCTTTGTCTTAAAGGTTTTTATCTGTTTTCCAAAGGCAGGGAGGGGGTTTAAGGGGAGGTCTCAGGAGAAGATCTCAACAGAATATTCATCAGCATTCCAGGTGTATCCTCCTTTCAGAGTCATGGTCTCTCCTGATTAGTCAGTGCTAGGGGAAGTGGTCATTAGTCATTACATCTGGTCCTGATGTCAGCCATGTTGTTACTTTGTCCAGTTTTGCTGCTTTTCTGGGCCTGGAGCTGAAATACAACTGAGGCCTAGATGTTATCTCTAGTTTGATGAAAACTCTGTCTCTGTATTCAACAGACCTGAGGCTTTGTCCTAAAATTATATAATGTGGGTCAGAACCTCATTGTCCTGAGGTCTTAGTACTTAAGGGAATGGTCATGTAAGAGCTTGTATGGGAGTTGTATGAGGGTATTCTCCAGCCCCCTTGTTCCTCCCTAAGAGGGTTGAAAATGCATGACTAGTCATATGGTAGGGGAGGAAAGTCACCTTGAGTGTGAGGTCCTAACCTATAATAGTTGTTTTTTCTAGTTTTGCCGGTTGTTAGGCACCCAGAACTTTCTGCCCTGGTGACATCCCATACCTGGCCTATTGTTCTTGTTCTCTTCATGTCTGTCTAACTGCCTACTCTATCATAAGGAACACCTTCATCTCTCAAGAAAGCAATGTGTATTTCTACAAGGTAGCAAATCTAGTGTATACAGTAATGGTACTTTCTCTTCCACAGGTCGGAAATTAGCCATTCTTATTAGAACTGCTCCCCAAGAGTGGAAATACATTGTTTCACAGAGGTCTCACTAAGGTTTGTGTGGAATTGATGAGAAAAGAAATCCAAATGAGATTTAGATGGTGGGAATTTTTGTGGAAATCTGAGAAGCTTTTCATATCCTTGGTACAACCTGACATGATGAAGTTGACTTTAATTTTCCTGGAGAACATCATGCTCTCTCATATATTCGGGAGCATGCCCCTGAATTTTCTCAGGAGGCATAATAATTACTGTAGAGAGAAGCTACTTCTGATTTAACCTTCTCATGGAAGACAACAGGGACTTAAACTAGTACAGCAAAACCTTGTGACTCCTGCTGTAGGAAAATACCGGAAGCACCAGGAATGGCACCACTCAGAGACAGAACAAGAAGCCATCCACACGTGGCAATTTTAGTCTCCAGGAAAAAATTTAAGCTCCCATTGCATATGCAAGCACATAAATTCTCCACCTGAGGGCTCATGCCTAAACCACACTTATAGGGTTTGATGAATTCTATCACTGAATATGAACTTAAATTTTGACTCCCTTCAAAATGTTCAAGTGCCAAGGGTAGAAACTATTTTGTGCAGGTTGATATAAAAAACTGTACGGGAAGATGACTTTGGGAAATCTGGGCTCTAATTCTGGCTCTGCCTCCAAACTAACTGAATCAAGAATCGTAATCAACCTGGAAGTCATTTTACTCATCTGTAAAATGAGTGCTGGAATAGAATGGGTATATTTCAAAGACATTGTAACAGTTAACTTCTTTCCCTAAGTCACCCTTGAGTACTCCATGAGTTTTCAGTAGATAAAACCATGTAGGAATGGAAGCACTGCTCTGCTTGGAGCACAGGGCAGGGGCTGGTGCCAGGAAGTCTCCCTGTAGAGCCACTGTGGAAAGCAGTGGACAAGCAAAGCACAGCACTGAACTCCACAAAACTCTACAATGGAGAACTTGATTTTATTTTTGCCTGAATGTCAATGGGTATCAAGTCAAGAGGAAAGAAAAGAGAAAGGGGATCAACAGCAAGTTTGGGGAAGGCATATTTGTGCCTCATTCAGAACTGGAGCTAATGTGGGTTGTGGCTGCCACTACAACAGATGGTAGAATCCTGGATGTTGAAGACAGACAAATGGTGGCCCATCAGCAGGGATATAGCAGGTGAGCATCCCACTAACCACCTGTGGCTCACTGGGCAATCTGATAAGGAATGTCTATGACATTTGCAGAAACCTGTAAGTCTCTGTGGTATCTCATGCAATGCCCTCTGCAGCCCAGTCTTGTGAACTTGCAGCAGGTTCCCACTGGCTGCAGATCCACTAGCTGAGGGTTAACCCCTCACCCTCTCTGCTCTGTGGACAGAATGGGGGGGAAGGCAAGACAGGGAGAACCAAATTGAATACAAATAGCTGGAACTGGGCTCTTGCCCTAGTCCACACACAAGTCACCTTTAAGGAAGCAACTCTCTCCAAGAGATGGTCATATTTATCAAACCATCAATAAAGGAGGAGAAAAAGGAGAAAAAATATGGAAAACTTTCCTTTTGGAAATATCAGGTAAGCTTGGGGATCTTCATCTAAAACTGTATCCCTGGACTTCGTTCAAATCTAGCTAAACATGATGTGTCCATTCAAACGTTTCAACCTGCAGGAGAAAGAAGTTTTCACTTCAGAAACTCCCATGCACTGATTAAAAGTGAGTGTCACAAACACACACTCCAATATCATCAAGAGCCAGTCGGAGCCCACACCAGAGCAGGCGGGAAACTCATGGAGGAGAGTCAGAGTCACCACTGAAACAAAAGCCTGGGCTCTGAATGCCAGCTCAGCAGGTGGCCCTCGCCTTTTCAATGGGACTCGCTCTTTGATGTGTGTTTTTAACCGCAACTTTCATGTGGTGATGGAAGAAGCTAAGAGCAAGGTGGTAGCATTATGTGAAGACCCATGCTTTCAAATGCCCTTTGCCCTTCAACAGCACCAGGCAGACAAAGAAGAACCACACAGCCAGAGAAGCCTACCTGGTTTTTAAAGAATATCTGTGCTAGCAGAATCTGAAAGGGTGAGAAAGAGCACGCTCTTCAATGACAGGGGGAAAATGTGGTGGGGCCACTTAGAGAGCTAGATCTGGCTTAAAATAAGAGTTCACTTATAGCTTCAATTGGATCATAACCCAAATTAAAATTATTGGTGTCCAATTAGTTTAAAATAAAAATATGCCCGCGTGTGGCAAGCCTTTCACACGTTTATTTTCAGTAGCTGAAAAACGAAGCAGCAGTAGACAGAACAGGACCTGGAGCCCCGGGGAAACGAAACAGGTGCCTCTTGTTTTACATAAGACATACATTCCCGGGAAAGCTGAGTGGAAGCGAAATAACATTTTTATATAGAAGGTGCATGTTATTTTAAAAGCAGGCCACTGAATACTCTATTTTTTGACAAGTAAACAGAGCCTTTCATTCTTCTGGGTTTGCCTAATGAGGTTGATTGAACTTGAAGGGTTTGAGCCCACTGTTTGGGGCATGCTCCAAGCAGCATGTTCCCCGCCACAGCAGACTTTTAAAAGCTGTTTTGGATCAGCTTACCCGGAAAGGCCACATGAGGAAAGAACCAAAAACATACCCAATATCATAAGGTACAACCAGGCAACTAGAAAGTCTTAACAGCTCTGTGGAACTACAGATTAGAGAGCATTGTCTAAAACTGGGAAGGTGGGGGGGTAGACTGTCTTCAGGAGCAGTGAGAGAGGGAGGGGGACTGTGTCCCTAAAGGAGCGGCAGGTGTGTGTGTGTGTGTGTGTGTGTGTGTGTGTGTGTGTGATGTTACCTGGGGCCAAATTTCTACACAGCTCACATTCCACTGAAAACCAAGGGTTCAGTTAGTGGGGGTCAAATGTGGTCACTTTACTTGGCATAAGGGAAGCACAAAAAGAGCAAAGAGCCTCTCACACCCTCAGGGAGCACCAAAGCTGGAAACCATCTGTTTAGAGCTTGCCTGGGAGGAAGATCAATGAAGTAGGAAGAAGGCAAGGCATGGAAGGAGAAAAGGAAGATTGGGAGAAGGGGAGGTCAAGAAACAGGACTCCAACATGTGATGGTAATGGCTACAGGGATACAAGACTAAATAATGAGGCATTAAAGGATGGATTGAATGTGAAACCATGAACAAATGTAACTGTCTGCCCACATACCCTGCACTAGGTTCCAACCCTTGAAGCTTAATGAATACATTTTCGGAACAATTAAAGAAAAAAAAGGAAATACTACTTTTTACAAAAAGCAATAGAGTCGCCAAGAAGTAGTTAACTGAGAGTTGGAAGATATAGCTTTAATATTTCTGCATATTTTTATACTTTCCATTAAGCCATCTGAGAGTGGGGTTTTAAGAGACTTTACAGATGTTTGGGGAACACCCTCCCCCTTATGACAGCAGCCTTATGCTCTACCAGTCCTGATAATGCCATCAATCTCATTATATTACAGCAGTTTTTGCAGTTCTTGTTCATGCAGCACTAGAAGCTGGCTCCCCCCCCCCCCTTCCACTTGGCCCTACAGGTGGAATGACAGGACGGTCCTCATTCTGTCATGCCCTCAAACCCAGACACCAGCTGCTTTGTCACCTGGACTGCATTTTCTCTCCCTTCCTGCCTTTGGGCAACTCTGATATCACTTCAGAAACAGAGCTCAGGTTTCCCCTCTCCTCGGTGTATTTCCTGACTCCCTCCTCACAGAAGGCTCTCTCATACTTCTTCAGCACCCTGGATTTACTGTCACCTAGCACGCATCAAGAGAAACTGCAACTACCCATTTAATTATCCATCCCCGACCAGCCTCTGAGCACTATAGGGGAAGGGAGTGGGCCTTTGTCTATGTAGTCCCAGCACCTGTCACAGTGCCAGGCAGAAACTTGACACAACTCAAAACACCTTGCCACAGAGGAGCCAGCAGGTGCTCCTCCACTGCATCCTTGTGTTGCCGGCTGGAGGCACTATGTGACCGAAACAGACATGCCTTGTGGTCCACAAGCACAAGTCCAGCAGTATGACATCTTTTCCTATCTTCTTGGCACATGTTTTATAGGATGTACTTTGAAGAAGGGAACGGCACTAAGCAGCCTAGAAAACCAGTCACAGCCCACCTAAATGAAATGTTGGCACGAGGATTGTTTTATGTTACACAAAACTGGGGAGATGGTTTCTGTGGTTGAGTAAGGACAACGGGGAAGAACTTCATTTATGTTGAACACCTGCATGTTAAATATTGGTTCAGTGTGTTAGTTTAGGTTGTCAGAGAAGCAGACCCCAACATGGGATTAAGCGTGCAACAGATTCAGCAGGGGAAACACTCAGACCATGGTGCAGGCTGGACCTTGTGATGAAGACAGAGAAAGAACAAAGAGGACACAGAGTGGTACTGCAGCATAGTTCCAAGAAAGGTCCAGGCAGGGAAATAGGGAGTCTGTCTTTCTGTCTGTTTGTTTGTCTCCCCTTCCCCCAACCCCTATCCTACTCTCTGTCACTTACCTTGAATCTGCCTTTAGAAGTATAGATTGTTTATAACCTCAGGATGAGGGTGTTGCTGTTGTGTCATGAAGTACAGAGCACCTTGTTTTAAAAGTCATCACAACAGGAATGATTACCCCATCCCATCATAAGCCTCCGTCTTGAGTCCTAACAAGAACGTAGAGTGGGCTGGCTGAGAGATAAAAACCACGGACACTTACTGAGCAATAACAGGTGCCATGTCTGTCCTGTTATGGTCATTACGAAAATCCCATCAAGTAGCTCCTGAATTCCCTCCATCTAAAGATGAGAAAATTAGGGCCTGGATCATTTATGTCACTGTTCATGATCATGAAACTAGTAAGTGGCAGAAGAGAATTCAGAATTGGCCCATGGTAGGAATGAGTAGTTTTAACAGCAGTGTAAGTAGTCCAGGCAAAGACACAGTGTGGGGCAGAGGCAGCTGTGCACCAAGCTTCCTGTTCTCCTTACATTCCTAGGGTTGTTTCTAGAGAACGGTTTTCTCAGCCCTCTTTCCCCTGCATGGATTTATGGCCAATGTGCCAATAGACTGAGAGGAAGAAGTGGGTGCCACTTTTGGGCTAGGGCCTATAAGAAGAGAGTGCAGTTCCTCTGGTGCCTATTCCCCTTCTAAAGACTGGAATCCCTGATGCCCTGTGACCTGGAAACCAAGTCATCAAAGACAAAGTTCTGTCAACTGGGTCTTCACTTGCCTCTGTGGAACAGCATTTCCCTTCTGACTGAACACCAACCTGGACTCTCGACTCTGCTATGTTTGTTATCATCAGGGAATCTGTGTGGTATAGTAGTTATACGTCCCTGCCTCAGAAGGCAAGGAGATGTCTCCCTGGAGGAGCGTGAAGTTATTGGCCTAAAATCACAGAGATGGTGACAGCAGAGGCCGGAATTAAATCGGGATTGGGCTTCAATGAGAGGAAGAGAAGGGAGGCTCAGAAGCCTGGCAGAGGACAGCTCAGTCTGTTGTGGTCTCGGGGGTGCCACCCTAGAAGGTGGGAACCAGAAGCCTTAGTATCAACTGGCTCAGATCAAGTATTGATGAGGAAAATGAGTCCATCCACAGTGAGGCGGGGCTAAGGTACTACAAAAACAAATAAGGCCCAGGAAGCTGACATAAAATAGGAGACATCATGAACAGTACTGTGGCCATGACAGATTATCAGGACCCATCAAAGGGAGAGAGAGTCTTTCTCCCAGAAAACAGAGAGAAAAAATGAGTCAAAGAAAAGGCTGTGCTGACGGGGCCCCTGTGGTTGGCATGGCGGGGCAGGGGCGGGCCCAGTTCAATGGGTAGATGGACATCCAGGGATTGACCAGTGCCCGCAGGATCCCCAAACTCATTTCACATATACACAGGGAAACTACCACAAAAAAAGTAGATATTCTCTCTCTGTTCCATGACCATTTCCTGGCTATAGGACACTAAAATGCTGAAAGTCCTTGCATTAGCTGAGGGTCATCAATGCCTTGTGGACAACAGATCTTTAAAGTTACTGGGCACCTCTAAATATGTCTTCCTCGGGATTTTGGTTTTTCATCCCCAACCTTCATCCATGACCTTATGAAAACTCCCTGAAATATGAAGAATGATTGTTAAGCACTTGGACATGATTAGGCCTTTCTGTGCTAAGGACTCAGGGGTCTAAACCTGTCCCTGTCGTCGCACTATCCCGACATAGCATCTCCTTGGGACCCCAGGGTAAGGTAAGCACAAATAATATGTTTTTTCCAGGGACAAAGGGTGCTAACTATCCAAAAGTACACTGCCTACTCAGGGTACATTGTGTATTCTAAAAACATGTAAGTGCTCTTCTGCCTTCATGAAGAAGATAAAAGCAAGAAAGTGGATTAAATGGACAAACAACAGCCTACTTCAGATTTAGATATTACATTGTCTTCAGCGAAGTGTTTCTAATGTTCTTGAAGCCTGAGAATAATGAAAAGGGTATCCCCCCCATTGAAATACAAGTAAATACACTGTAATTGGTTTAGAGTGCCTTTAATACCAGTGTTCTCAGGTTTTAAAACTCTTTTTTTCCCCAACTTTCAATAACATGTTCTTGAAAGATATACTCTCTAAGTAATTCTTTGTCCTCACAAAGACACTTAAATCACTTTTCTAAACTGATGGTCTGGCACCCTTCCAGAGCTGATTTAGAAGTTATGGCTCACACCCCATGTCTGAGTCTTCTAACCTTGGCACATTCCTAAATCCCATGAATAGGGTTGGCAGTTGGGAGGGATGGCTATAAAAAGAGAGAAAGCTGCTTCTATCTAGCTCTGTTTAGCAAATTTTGCTTTCATGAAAATCCTAGAGAGTGAAGAAGACATTGCCAAGATACCTATGAGATCTCAGTAACCTGTTGGACCACTCCATATGCCATAGCACACTCAAAATAATCTGAGTGTGTATAGTGTTTTATAAGTTTGCAAACACTTTCATATTTATTATCTCATTTGATGAATAGAATAATCTTGAGAAACACACAGCGAATATTACTATCCAATTTGAGAGGTAAAGAGACTGAGCCACAAGGGAGTTCTATGGTTTACCTACCCCATTAATGCATGTGCTGAGAAAGAAACCTGGGCTTCAGAGAGCAGGTTTGGTTCTCTTTCCACTGTGCCATGCTGCCTCATCAGAAGCCTTTGACTCCAGCTCATCAGTTCCCAATCTGTTTCTGATGATAACTAGACTGCTTACAACACTAGTCACACCGGGCCAAAGAGAAAAGGTCCTGGTCACTTTCAGAAACGCCATCTCCTCATAAGAACTCAAGTAGGCATTGGCAGAGATATAAGTAGAGGACAAAGCCCCTTTATCCATAACATGTTAAAACTCAAGCACAAGCACTCATCTTTTTCACTAATGTGGAATTGCTCTCAGAGCTTTTTGGAGTTAGGGGTTTGCTTTGCCTACTGTGAGAAAGGCATCCTACAAGCTAAATTGGGCCCTCAGGCATGTACCCAGCTTTCTCAGAAGCCAATACTGTTTAGATCGAGGTCTTCCATGCACATCTCCCAGGATGGTTTTAGACAGCCTATGAGTATTCTTTATTTCCTTTAAAACAAGTAACCTAGAAAATGAAATAACACATATTAAATTAAGCTCTGTCCCATTTGGCTAATTCAGAAGTTAATGGAAGGTCTCTTTTGGTCATTGGTATTGGCAGACGCACATTTAGTGAAACTCTCATGGGAACCTTACACAGGTACAGTAGCAGCTTCTATCATCAATTAAGAATGCCACTTAAAAGGAAGCATTTTCCTCTCTATGAGGGTTTCATTGAGATTTCTCTTGGCAAAAGCTCTGTTTACCAAATACCCCAAAATAAAAAGAATGAGAAAGCTTGGGCATAGGGGAAGATAAAAGTTAAAAGGAAGAGAACAAGAGAAGAAAAAAGGGGAAGAGAGGGAAATGTTTGAAATGGGTATGACACAGGGTGGAAAGAAAAGAATTAGCCAAATTACTAACAAATATGACAGAGGTATCCACTGTGCATAAAATTCACAGTAACTAACAATTAATTTCACCCCTTTGAATCATGTAGTGCCTACCACATGGAGTGTCTATATTAGAATTTAATATAGAATACTGATTTATAATTGTACCTTAAAGTGGATACTAACTTTAAAAATAGCAAACAAGAGGAGGAGGAACAGTCGAAAAGTAGAGACAAATCTTACAGAGCTTGGGGCTTTTACAGAGCTCTTGTCATATCTAAGCAGGAGGAAGCTGATCCTTATACAAAGGATGGCCCCTCCCACAGCACCCAGACACAAATAATGCAGACATAAAAAATGAAAAGTGCAGTAGCTGCAGACTGGTAGCCAACAGCGGGTTACAAACAACACCTGACACCAACCCAAGAAGAACTAGAGCCAACACTACTGATAGTGGGTAGAAGACAACACAAACCCTAGAATCAGCAACCTACACAGGCAGCACACCCAGAGGTGGAGTCTAGCAGGAACCAGACACTGTGGAGAATAAATATGCCCAACAGGACAGACATTGCACAGTATGCAATACACATAATCAAGGCTGACCCTTAGAGTCAGCCAGCCTGAAGGGATAAACGTACCCATAAAAAGACCTACTGTATCTAATACTCACATAAAAAAGTGGGGAAATAGTACCCTCAAGAAGAATTCTTAAAACAAAGAAAACAAGTGGCCTGGAGGACAGTACCACTGAGCCTATCTTCTTCATAAAGACCACACAAAAATTTCAAAGTTAGACTGCACTACCTAATACACAGACAAAATGAACAGACAGAAAAAATGTGACCCAAATAAATTAACAAGAGAAATCTCCAGAAAAAGAAATGAATGGATGGAAGTTACTAAAGTACCAGATGCAGAGTTTAAAACAATGATTTTTAGGATGCTCAAGGATCTTAGAGCAACAATGGATGCACAGCCTGACCAGGTGGTGACACAGTGGATAGTGTCAGACTGGGATGCAGAAGGACCCAGGTTCGAGATTCCAGGGTCACCAGCTTCAGCATGGGCTCATCTGGTTTGAGCAAAGCTCACTATCCTGGACCCAAGGTTGCTTGCTTGAGCAAGGGGTTACTCGGTCTGCTGTAGCCCCACAGTTAAGGCACATCTGAGAAGCAATCAGTGAACAACTAAGGTGTCAGAAAGAAAAACTAATGATTGATGCTTCTCATCTCTCTCCATTCTTGTCTGTCTGTCCCTATCTATCCTTCTCTCTGATTCTCTCTCTCTGTAAAAAAAAAAAAAATGGATGCACATAATGAACTCCTAAATAAAGAGATATCAAAAAGGACATTGAAAACATAAAAAATCCAGTCAGAAATTACAAATACAATATCAGAAATGAAGACTGCACTAGAAGGGAATTAATAGCAGACTGAATGAAGCAGAGGATTGAATCAGTGATTTAGAGGACAAGATAAAGGAAAAGCACAGAAGCAGAGCAACAAAAAGAAAAGAGGCTCAAAAAGTCTGAGGAAACTCTAAGAAAGCACTATGACAATATGAAGAGGAACAACATCTGCATCATAGGGGTTCCTGAAGGAAAAAAGAATGAACAAGGAATGGAGAATCTATTAGAACAAGGAATAGAGAAGCTGTTTGAAGAAATAATAGCTGAAAATTTCCATAATTGATGAAAGAAAAATGCATACAAGTTCAAGAAGCACAGAAAATTTCATTAAAGAGGAACCCCAGGAGGCCTACCATAAGACATAATATTTAGAGCAGTGGTTCTTAACCTTTTTTGAAGTACCAAACCCACCAGTTTCATATGTGCACTCACCGAACCCTTCTTTAGTGATAAATAAAATGTGATTTTTTTTCCAAATTCAAGACATAGGTATGTTTTTTTTACTGGTGCACAAAATGAGCCGTACATGAACATCACCTTGCTCAAAGAACAAAACCAACAAAGTGCATGAACTCGCAACAAATTGCAGTATTACTTTATTCTGGCCTCCGTGGCAGAGGCTTCTTTGAACCCCTGATACTGACTCATTGAACCCCTAAGGTTCGATAGACCCCCGGTTAAGAACCACTGAGTTAGAGTCAAAGTTAAGAGACAAAGAAAGAATACTAAAAGCTCCATGAGAAAAGCAGTTAATTACCTACAGAGGAGCCCCCATAAGGATGACATTCGACTTCTCAGCAGAAACACTTGAAGCCAGAAGGGACTGGGAAGAAATATTCAAAGTGATGCAAAGCAAGAACCTATAACCAGACATTTTTATCCAGCAAGGCTATCATTTAAAATTGAAGGAGAAAATAAAAGGATACCAGATTAAAAAATAAAAAAATAAAAAAAAACCTCAAGGAATATATTATAACCAAACCAGTAGTGCAAGAAATGTTAAGGGGCCTGCTGTAAAAAGAACAAAGGAAAACAAATTGAGAAAAAGAGGATTGTAGATTTAAAGAATAAAGTGGCAATAAACAACTACATATCTATAATAACCTTAAATGTAAATGGATTAAATGCTCCAATCAAAAGACATAGGGTAGCTGTGTGGATAAGAAAACAGGACCCGTACATGTGCTGTGTACAAGAGACCCACTTCGCCTGACCTGTGGTGATGCAGTAGATAGTGTGTTGACCTAGAATGCTGAGGTCGCCTGTTTGAAACCCTGGGCTTGCCTGGTTAAGGCACATATGGAAGTTGATGCTTTCTACTCTAACTGCCCACCCATCTCTATCTCTCTTCTCTCTAAAATGAATAAAAAACTAAATTAAAAATGTGAGAGTTATTTTGCCTGACCTGTGTTGGCACAGTGGATAAAGCATCAATGTGCAATGCTGAGGTTTCTGGTTCAAATTCCTGGGCTTGCCAGGCCAAGGCACATACGAGAAGCAACTCCCCCCTCCTTTTCTTTCTTCCTCTTTCTAAAATTAATAAATAGAGGGGGAGCAAGATGGCGACGGAGTAGGCGGACGTACCAACTTCCAACTCCCAGAACCAAAGTGGATTACAACTCAATTTTAAGAACCATCACCTGGATAAACCAACTTTGAACAAAACTAAGTGGACTCTTCAACCAAGGAACACAGAAGAAGCCACATTGAGACTGGTAGGAATAGCGAAAACGCGAAGAGGGCTGCCCAGCTCCCCGGAGCAAATGGCAGCCCGGAGAGACCGTGTGGCGAGAGGAGATTTTGGCGGAGAGGGAGGGACCTGGGTCCCAGGAACCAAGCCCCAGCCTGCAGTCCCAGAGCCAAGAAGAGGCGTTTGGACAGTTTTGAGCTGTGAAACAAGCGAGGGAGCTCCCAGGCCTACAGTGTGGAGTATTAGGTCCCTTCCTACTCTGCTGAGGGCTGCTTAAGGTTTTGGGGCGGCAGGACGCTGAAAGGCGGTTCTGTCGGCGTGGGCAGAGGCCAAGCCGGTGGGAGATCGGTCTAGCCCAGAGGGTCGGAGGGTAAGCGCGAGAGCGGTCCGGAAGCTGCGGGCCCGCCTTTAATCCCACTTACGGGGACAAAGCGGGAGGCCAGGAACAGGCAGGCCTTGCGCAAGCCGGCCCTGACCGCGGGGACCGGGCTAGGACCAGGGACGGGCAGGGGCTCGTGGCTGAGTTGACGCTACCAGTCCGCCCCCCCCCCCCGCCGCCTGCTGGAGAAACCGCGGTTGGCCAGTATACGTGCGCGAGCGGGCTCCGAGCGCGGGAACGGGGTGGACCCCGAGACAGGCGGAGGCTCGCAGCTGAGCCCACGGCTGCTATCCCCATCCGGCCGGAGAAACCCCGGATAGCGTTAATACGTGCACGAGCGGGCTCCGAACGCGGGGGCGGGGTAGAGTCCGGGACGAGCGGAAGTACGCAGCTCGGCGGAAGCCAGCAAACACGCCCACCCCAATAAATCTTGGTTTCCGACCCTGCGCAAAGGGCCCTGGCCTCGAGGGCGGGGCTAAAGCTCCGGACGGGCAAAAGCTTACAGCTGAGAGCACGTCAAAAGCCCCGCCTAACCCGCGGAACTGTAGCGAGCAGGCTCCGACTGCTGGTTCTGGGCGGAAGTCCGGGAATAGGTTGGGTCCGCACCTGAGGAAAGGTGCTCGCCTCTACCCTTGGTGCTAATCTTGTGGCTTCAGTGACAGCCCCTCCCACGGAGGAGAGGCAGAAAGCACAGCAAAAGCCACAGTGGGCCGGCGCTGGCAACGCTCATACCCAACCACCCTAGGCGCCGGCAGAGGGGGTGGGGGACCTGCAGATAGACCACACCTAGAGAACACAAAGGCAACACCTACTGGACTCCAGTGGCCACAACTTGCTTATACACAGAAAAAATGGGCAGGCAGAGGAATGCAAACCAAATGAATCAAGAGAAATCCCCAGAGAAGGACCTGAATGAACCAGATATAACCAAATTACCAGAAGCAGAATTTAGAATAATGATAGTTAGGATGTTCAAAGAAATTAGAGCAACAATGGATAGTCATTATGAACACCTAAATAAAGAGATAACAAGTATAAAAAATGAAATTGAAATAATAAAAAAGAATCAGACAGAAATGACAAATACAGTATCAGAACTGAAGACCACAATGGAAGGAATTAAAAGCAGGATGGATGACGCTGAGGATCGAATAAGCGAGTTAGAGGACACAATAAACAAAGGCACAGAAGCAGAGAAGAAAAAGGAAAAGAGACTTAAAAAATGTGAGGAAACTCTAAGGGAGCTTTGTGACAACATGAAGAGAAACAACATTCGCATCATAGGAGTGCCTGAAGAAGAGGAGAGAGGACAGGAAATGGAAACTTTGTTCAATCAAATTATAGCAGAAAACTTTCCTAAATTAAGGCTGGGAAACACTCCACACATTCAAGAAGCACACAGAACTCCATTAAGGAGAAACCCAAAAAAATCTACACCAAGACACATCATAGTTAAAATACCAAAGCTAATGGATAAAGAAAAAATTTTAAAAGCTGCTAGAGAAAAAAAGACTATCACCTACAAAGGAGCCCCCATAAGGATGACATCGGACTTCTCAACAGAAACACTTGAGGCTAGAAGGGAATGGCAAGAAATAATCAAAGTAATGCAGAACAAGAACCTACAACCAAGACTACTTTATCCAGCAAGGCTAACGTTTAAAATTGAAGGAGAAATAAAGAGCTTCCCAGAAAAAGAAAGCCTGAAGGAATTCATAAAAACCAAACCAATTCTGCAAGAGATACTAAGGGGCCTCTTGTGAACAGTTTAAAGGGAGGAAAGAATAGAGCAAAAGAAGAATACAGCTTTAAAGAATAAAATGGCAATAAACAACTACATATCAATAATAACCTTAAATGTAAATGGATTAAATGATCCAATCAAAAGACATAGGGTAGCTGCATGGATAAAGAAACAGGACCCATACATATGCTGTCTACAAGAGACACACCTTAAAATAAAAGATGTTCATAGACTGAAGGTAAAAGGATGGAAAAAAATATTTCATGCAAATGGAAATGAAAAAAAAGCAGGGGTAGCAATACTTATATCAGACAAAATGGACTTTAAAACAAAGGCTGTAGTAAGAGATAAAAGAGGACACTACATAATGATAAAGGGAACAATTTAATAGGAAGATATAACTATTGTAAATATATATGCACCAAATATAGGAGCCCCGACATACATAAAGCAGACTTTGATGGATATAAAGGGCGAGATTAACAGCAATACTATCATAGTAGGGGATTTCAATACCCCTCTAACAACACTGGATAGATCCTCAAGAAAGAAAATTAATAAAGAAACAGCAGACTTAAAGGAGACACTAGATCAACTTGATTATTAGATATCTTCAGAACCTTTCACCCTAAAGCAGTAGAATATACATTCTTCTCAAGCGCTCATGGTACGTTTCTAGGATAGACCACATGTTAGGTCACAAAAATGGTCTCAATAAATTTAAGAAGATTGAAATCATATCAAGCATTTTCTCTGATCACAATGCCATGAAACTAGAAATTAACCACAAAAGAAAAACTGAAAAATACTCAAACACTTGGAAACTAAATAGCTTGTTATTAAATAATGAATGGATTAACAATGAGATCAAAGAAGAAATAAAAAAGTTTCTAGAAACAAATGATAATGAGCATACATCAACTCAAAATTTATGGGACACAGCAAAAGCAGTTCTGAGAGGGAAGTTTATTGCACTACAGGCATATCATAAGAAGCTAGAAAAAGCTCAAATAAGCAACTTGACCCTGCATCTAAAAGAACTAGAAAAACAACAACAAATAAAACCCAAGACAAGTAGAAGGAAGGAAATAATAAAGGTCAGAGCAGAAATAAATGACATAGAGGCTAAGGAAACAATACAGAGGATCAATGAAATAAGAAGCTGGTTCTTTGAAAAGGTAAACAAGATTGATGAACCTTTAACTAGACTCACCAAGAAAAAAAGAGAGAGGACTCAAATAAATAAAATTAGAAAGGACAGTGGAGAAATAACAACTGACACAACAGAAATACAAAGCATTGTAAGAAAATACTATGAAGAACTATATGCCAAAAAATTACACAATCTTGGTGAAATGGACAAATTTCTTGAATCATATAACCTTCCAAAAATCAATCTGGAAGAATCAGAACACCTAAACAGACCAATTACAGCAAATGAGATCGAAACAGTTATCAAAAAACTCCCCAAAAAGAAAAGTCCTGGGCCTGATGGCTTCACAAGTGAATTCTATCAAAAATTCAAAGAAGAACTAACTCCTATTCTCCTGAAGCTATTTCAAAAAATTCAAGAGGAAGGAAGAATTCCAAACTCCTTTTATGAAGCGAGCATAATTCTGATCCCAAAACCGGGCAAAGACAACACAAAGAAAGAAAATTATAGGCCTATATCCCTGATGAATTTAGACGCTAAAATTCTCAACAAAATATTAGCCAACCGGATCCAGCAATATATGAAAAAAATCATACACCACGATCAAGTGGGATTTATTCTGGAGAGGAAAGGCTGGTTCAATATTCGCAAATCAATCAATGTGATTCACCACATAAACAAAAGGAAGGACAAAAATCACATGATAATTTCAATAGATGCAGAAAAGGCATTTGATAAAATCCAGCACCCATTCATGCTCAAAACTCTCAGTAAAGTGGGAATACAGGGATCATTCCTTAACATGATAAAGGCCATCTATGATAAACCGACAGCAAACATCATACTAAATGGACAAAGATTAAAAGCAATCCCCTTAAGATCAGGAACCAGGCAGGGTTGCCCACTTTCACCACTCTTATTCAACATAGTTCTGGAAGTCCTAGCTACAGCAATCAGACAAGAAGAAGAAATAAAAGGCATACAAATTGGAAAAGAAGAAGTAAAACTGTCATTATTTGCAGATGATATGATATTGTATATTGAAAACCCTAAAGTCTCAGTCAAAAAACTACTGGACCTGATAAATGAATTCAGCAAGGTGGCAGGATATAAAATTAATACTCAGAAATCAGAGGCATTTCTATACACCAACAATGAAATATCAGCAAAAGAAATTAAGGAAACAATCCCCTTCACTATTGCAGCCAAAAAAATAAAGTACCTAGGAGTAAATTTAACCAAGGAGGTTAAGGACTTGTACTCAGAAAATTATAGAACATTGATAAAAGAAATCAAGGAAGATACAAACAAGTGGAAGCACATACCGTGCTCATGGCTAGGAAGAATAAACATCATTAAAATGTCTATATTACCCAAAGCAATTTATAAATTCAATGCAATACCAATTAAAATACCAATGACATACTTCAAAGATATAGAACACATATTCCAAAAATTTATATGGAACCAAAAAAGAACACGAATAGCCTCAGCAATCTTAAAAAGAAAAAATAAAGCAGGAGGTATCACTCTTCCTGATATCAAGGTTTACTACAAGGCCATTATACTCAAGACAGCCTGGTACTGGCATAAGAACAGGCACATAGATCAATGGAACAGAACAGAGAACCCAGAAATAAACCCACAGCTTTATGGACAACTGATATTTGACAAAGGAGGAAAGAACATACAATGGAGTAAAGACAGCCTCTTTAACAAATGGTGTTGGGAAAATTGGACATCTACCTGCAAAAAAATGAAACTAGACCATCAACTTACACCATTCACAAAAACAAACTCAAAATGGATAAAAGACTTAAATGTAAGCCGTGAAACCATAAACATCTTAGAAGAAAACATAGGCAGCAAGCTCTCCGACATCTGTAGCAGTGGTATATTTGCCGATTTATCTTCATGGGCAACTGAAATAAAAGGCAAGATAAACAAATGGGACTATATCAAACTAAAAAGTTTTTGCACAGCTAAAGACAATAGGAACAGAATAAAAAGACAAACCACACAATGGGAGAACATATTTGACAGCACATCTGATAAGGGGTTAATAACTAAAATTTATAAAGAACTTATAAAAAGCAACACCAGGAAGACAAACAACCCAATCAAAAAATGGGCAAAAGAAATGAATAGAAATTTCTCCAAAGAGGACATACAGATGGCCAATAGGCATATGAAAAAATGCTCAACATCACTAATCATTAGAGAAATGCAAATTAAAACCACAATGAGATATCACCTCACACCAGTCAGAATGGCACTTATCAGCAAAACAACACAGAATAAGTGCTGGCGAGGATGTGGAGAAAAGGGAACCCTTCTGCACTGCTGGTGGGAATGCAGACTGGTGCAGCCACTGTGGAAAACAGTTTGGAGATTCCTCAGAAAATTAAAAATCGAACTGCCTTTTGACCCAGCTATCCCACTTTTAGGAATATACCCTAAGAACACCATAGCACTGTTCGAAAAGAAGAAATGCGCCCCCATGTTCGTGGCAGCATTGTTCACAATAGCGAAGATCTGGAAACAGCCCAAGTGTCCGTCAGAAGACGAGTGGATTAAAAAGCTATGGTACATATATACTATGGAATACTACTCAGCCATAAGAAACGATGACATCGGATCATTTATAACAAAATGGATGTACCTTGATAACATTATACGGAGTGAAATAAGTAAATCAGAAAAAAAGAAAAACTGAGAACAGCACGATTACATACATAGGTGGGACATGAAAGTGAGGGTATGAGAAATGGACAAGAGAGTGGTGGTTATGGGATGGGGGGAGGGAGGGAAGAATGGGATAGGGAGGAGGGGAGGGACGCAGGGAAAACCAGATTGAAGGTGACAGAGGACAATTTGACTTTTGGTGATGGGTATGCAACACAATTGAATGATAAGATAACCTGGAGATGTTTTCATTGTACATATGTACCCTGATTTATTGATGTCACCCCATTAGAATTAATAATAATAAAATATATATATAAAAAAAATTAAAATTAATAAATAAAAAAAATCTTAAAAAGAAAGAGACCTACCTCAGAACAAAAGGTACACATAGACTAAAAGTGAGAGGATGGGAAAAAGTATTTTACACAAATGGAAATGGAAAAAAAAGCTGTGGTAGTACTACTTATATCTGACAAAGTAGATCTTAAAACATAGGCTATAGTAAGGGATAAAGAAGGTCACTATATAATGTTAAAGGGAGCAATCCAACAGGAGGATAGAACCATTATAAATATCTATGCACCTAATGTAGGATCACCTAAATATATAAAGCAGATTTTGATGGACATAAAGGGTGAGATCAACAGCAATACTATAATAGTAGGAGATTTTAATACCCCACTAACATCAATGGATAGATCCTCCAGACAGAAAATTAACAAAGAAACAGTGGCCTTAAGTTACATACAATATCAACTGGACTTAATGGATATCTTCAGAACCTTTCAATCCAAAACAGTAGAATATACATTCTTTTCAAGTGTCATGGTACATTCTCTAGAATATACTAATATTAGGACACAAAACAAGTCTCAAATATTTAATAAGATTGAAATCATTTCAAATGTCTTCTCTGGTCACAATGGTATGAAACTAGAAATCAACTTTAATGGAAAAACTGAGAAATATTCAAACACTTGGAGGTTAAATAGCATGTTATTAAATAATGAATGGGTTAACAACGAGATCAAGGAAGAAACCAAAAATTTTCTTGAAACAAATGAAAATAAACATACAACAACTCAGCAAAAGCAGTCTTGAGTGGGAAGTTCATAGCATTATAGGCATACCATAAGAAGAATAAGCTCAAATAAACAACTTAACCATGAATCTAAAAGAACTAAAAAAGAACAACAAATAAAGCCAAGAAGAAGTAGAAGGAAGGAAATCATAAAGACCAGAGAGGAAATAAATGACATAGAGGCTAAAAAAACAATACAGAAGATCAATGAAACCAAGAGCTGGTTTTTTGAAAAGGTAAGCAAGATTGATGAACACTTAACCAGACTCATCAAGAAAAAAAAGAGAGAACTCAAATAAATAAAATTAGAAATGAAAGTGGAGAAATAACAACTGGCCCCAATATAAATACAAAGGATTGTAAGAAAATACTATAAAGATCTGTATGCAAAAAAATTGGAAAACCTAAGCAAAATAGATAAATTCCTAGGAACATATAATCTTCCAAAACTCAATCTGGAAGAATCAGAAAACCCAAACAGACCGATTACAATAAATGAAATTGAAACAGTTATCAAAAAACTCCCAGCAAAAAAAAAGTCCTGGACCAGATGGCTTCACAGGCAAATTTTACCAAATATTCAAAGAAGAACTAACACCTATCCATCTTAAGCTATTTCAAAAAATTCAAGAGGAGGGAAGACTTCCAAGCTCCTTTTATAGGGTAAGCATAATCCTTATTCCAAAACCAGGTAAAAACACTACAAAGAAAGAAAACTATAGGGCAATATCCCTGATGAACTTAGATGCTAAAATGCTCAATAATATATTAGCAAACCAGATCCAGCAATACATGAAAAAAATCATACATCATGATCAAGTGGGATTTATTCTGGGGAGGCAAGTCTGGTACAATATTTGCAAGTCAATAAATGTGATTCATCACATAAACAAAAGGAAGGATAAAAATCATATAATGATAGCAATAGCTGCAGAAAAACATTTGATAAAATCCAACACCTATTTATGATCAAAACTCTCAGCAAAGTAGGAATACGGTAACATACCTTAACATGATAAAGGCCATCTACGACAAACCTATGGCCAACATCATACTCAGTGGGAAAAAAAATTAAAAGCCATCCCCTTAAGATCAGGAACCAGGCAGGAGTGCCTCCTTTCACCACTCTTATTCAACATAGTTCTGGAAGTCCTAGCCACAGCAGTCAGACAAGAAGAAGAAGTAAAAGGCATCCAAATTGGAAAAGAAGAAGTAAAACTATCATTATTTGTTGATAACATGATACTGTTCATAGAAAAGCCTAAAGTCTCAGTCAAAAAACTACTAGACCTGATAAAGGAATTTGGCAAGGTGGCAGGATATAAAATTAGTATTCAGAAATCAATGACATTCCTATACATCAACAATAAACTGTCTGAAAGAGAAATTAATGAAATTCCATTCACTATTGCAACAACAACAAAACCATACCTAGGAGTAAGTTTAATCAAGGTGGTAAAGGAACTGTACTCAGAAAATTATAAAACACTGATAAAAGAAATTAAGAAAGATACAAAACAAGTGGAAGCATATACCGTGTTCATGGTTAGGAAGAATAAACATCATTAAAATGTCTATATTACCCAAAGCTCTATAAATTCAATGTAATTCCTATTAAAATACCAATGGCATACTTCAAAGATATAGAACAATAATTCCAAAAATTTATATGGAACAAAAAAGAACACAAATAGCCTCAGCAATCTTGAAAATAAAAAATTAAGTGGGAGCTATCACACTTCCTGATATCAAGTTATATTACAAGGCCATTATACTCAAAACAGCTTGGTTCTGGCATAAGAACAGTCATATAGATCAATAGAACAGAACAGAGAACCCAGAAATAAATCCATGCCTTTATGGTCAATTGATATTTGACAAAGGAGATAAGAGTATATAATGGAGTAAAGACAGTCTCTTTAATAAATGGTTTTTGGAAAATTGGACAGGTACATGCAAAAATGTGAAACTAGACCACCAATTTACAACATTCAGAAAAATAAACTCAAAATGGATAAAAGACTTAAATGTAAGTTGTGACACCACAAACTTCTTGGAAGAAAACATAGGAAGTAAACTCTCCAGTATCTCTCATAGCAATATTATTGCTGATTTTTCTCCATGGGCAAGTGAAATAAAGGACAGGATGAACAAATGGGACTATATTAAACTGAAAATCTTCTGCACAGCAAAAGACACCATGAACAAAGTATAAAAACAATTCACACTATGCGATAACATATTCTCCAATTCATCTGATAAGGGGTTAAAAACCAAAATTTATAAAGAACTTCCAAAACTCAACACCAGGAAGGTAAACAATCCAATTAAATAATGGGCAATGTAAGTGAATAGACACTTCTTCAAAGAGGACATACATATGAACAATAGACATATGAAAAAATGTTCAATGTCACTAATCATCAAAGAAATGCAAATTAAAACCACAATGATATACCACCTCACACCTGTCAGAATGGCATTCATTAACAAAACAACACACAATAATTGCTGATGAGGGTGTGGAGAAAAGGGAACCCTCCTGCACTATTGGTGGGAATGCAGACTTGTGCAGCCACTGTGGAGAACTGTATGGGGTTTCCTCAAAAAATTAAAAATGGAACTGCCTTTTGACCCAGCTATCCCACTTTTAGAAATATATCCGAAGAATACCAAATCACTCATTCAAAAGAAGACATGCACCCCCATGTTTATTGCAACATTGTTTACAATATCCAAGTGTCTGTCAGTGGATGAGTGGATTAAAAAGCAGTGATACATATGCATAATGGAATACTAGGTGCTGTGAAAAATAAGAAAATCAAATCTTACCTTTTGTTACAGCATGGATGGACCTGGAGATTATTATGCTAAATAAAATAAGAAAGGCAGAGAAATAAAAATATCATATGATCTCACATATATGTGGAATCTAATGAACAAAGTGAACTGAGGAACGGAATACAGGCAGAGACAGGGTCACAGGGACCAGAGGGACAGCAGTCAGAGGGAAGAGAAATGAGGGGATGGGATCAGAGAAGGTAAAGGGATTGGTGAAACTATAACACAGAGATATAGATAACAGGACAGCAAATCCTAGAGAGAAGAAGGGAGGGATTTGTGTGGAGGGGTTCAAAGGGGCTATAAAAAGGGACACAAGGGTGGAGAGTGAGGGAGTTATATTCGGTGGGACAGTTGAATCCATCTAAACACAATAAATTAAAAATTAATAAAATAGCAATAAGAAATTTTTTAAAAATCAAGCTTGATTATATCATTACTTTAACCACAGTCCCTGTATTCAAACAAATATACTCATACTCAAATCATTTCCTGAAAACATATTCTGTCTATTGTCTCTGCAATCTATTCTGTCACAGAATTGATGAAGTTATTCCAGGAGTGAGTCCTCTTCTGATAAAGAATAAAAAATGCAATGACCTTTTCACCTTCTCAAATGCACACTGAACCTAGCCACCATAATGAGACTATTCATGTTATGAACTGTTTAAACTTTTTATTGCATTTTTTTCATTTATATGTATAAGTGTAAGATATCCGCAATTTTTTTTGTATTACATCTCTCTCTCTAAGTCTTTTCAAAATTAGGTTATTTCCAATATTTTTCTATTTTGGGGACAAATGTAAAATTAATTGGCCTTTGAAAGTCCCAGTAAATGTTTTAGAACTAAAACTTTTATATTTTAATCACTTTTAAAATTTTTATTTAGTTAGTTATTTACATAGTTTCATTTTTGGCTATTGCTTTATTTCTTTCTAATTATTCTCAAACAATTTTAGCAATTTATATTTTTCCAAATATATATAGAATATTCTTATATTATGTATATAAATGTATAACTATATTAATTTTCATCTAATTAAAGTTTTCAAACTTATTGGAACACAACTTTGCTTAACTCTCATAATTATAATTGCCCAAATGTATTTTAAAATTCATGCTTCCATTTCTAATTTTGTGTGTATCATTTAATAGGATCATTTTCAGAATGAATTAATAAATAATTAATTGTTATATAAATATCTAATCATATTTAAATATGGTTATATAGTTTTATAGATTTATTAATCACTTATTTTTAGGTGTCTGATTCTTTTATTATTGTTTTTATCTTTATTACTTAATTCCTCATGGTTTTATGCTTGATTAAAAGTTTAATTTCCAGAGTTTTATTTTTAATTCATTTATAGTTATTCTTTATTTTTCCCATGGAAATAAAATACTTCAGGCTATTAATTCACCTTTGAGTATAGCTTTGGCTGACTCTCATGAGTTTTGAAATGTAGCATTCTCATATTTATTACTTATTGAATCATACACAATTTTATTTTTTGTGGCATTTGATTCATAAAACATTAGGTTCAATTCTCTGAAAATACAAAAATAACATTTTCAATACTGTGTAATAGCCATAAGAAAAATATAATCATTTATTCTTGATAACATTGACTCCAACTATGATGACAAACTTTCATTACCATTATCGGTTACTTATCAACATCTCAGATTTTAATCAGGTAGTTTCAGTTCATTCTGTATACACACTGACACATTATCCCACTTTGAGTTCCTTGAATTTGGGGGCTAAGTTCTGGAGTATAGATACTAAGACTTCAAGGAGAATTTTTGATGTCTAATGGTTTTATCAAAATACCCCATACAAACAAAACAAAAAATAAAACAATTTTCTCATCTATATTCTTGCAATAGAAGGGGCAAGGACTGTTTAAATAAAGAAATATAAAGAAGAGAATCAGGGAAAAAATTGAAATAAAGGTTTCTTTTTCCTGTGGGCTATTATGCCCAACACAGCTTCAAAAATGGTTTCTTAAAAACTATGTGCATTCTTACGTGGTTTTCTATTATTGTTATTTTTCTGCCTTCTTTGTTCCTTTCTTTCATTTTCTTTTTTCCTTCCTTTTCCTTCCTCCCTGTGTCCATCACTCTCTTCAGTAATGTTCACAAACCATTCTTCAGTGAGGAAGGGGATTTGATTAGATTTGGATATGGTTTATTATGTTAAAAAAAATCATCTGCGTTCACTCACACCCCACTCACAATCTGACTCTATTCTATTGCTTCAAAATAGAGTCTCCATCATTCCCTACATGGAATGAAATCTCTTGTAATCTCTCCTCTTCTCAGCACAAATTTCATCTTAACAACAGCACAGTCACTATCCAAATAAGAAGCAGGTATTTCACTCCCACCTAAATATCGAAAATTAGTACAAAACTTCCTTTCAAGCTTATTAGAACATAACTTTGCACAACCCTCTTATAAATTTTATTGTTTCTGATTTTATTTTAAAATTCATGCTTCCATTTCTATGCGAATGGTGGTGTGTTTTTTTTTTTATTTTTAAATATTCCTTCCTTCAAAAGATTTTTAAAGCTTGGAAGGAATATTAAACAGTAAGTTACTAAAAGGAAATGGCTTAACTACAATACGCCAGGGAATCAAATGCCTTTTAGACACCAAAGTAACTGTTACAGATTAGAACTCCAGTGAAAGCAAAGCAGATGGTTGGGAGAAAAGCAGGGAGCTGATCATGCAGCTACTCCAACCGACCAGAGGACCCTAGTACCAGCAGGCAACTTGCAGGACAGACTTGAAGGAGAGTAATGAACCCCATTTTACAAATAGAGCAGTGGTTCTTAACCTTTTTTGAGGTACCAAACCCACCAATTTCATATGTGCATTCACCGAACCCTTCTTTAGTGATAAATAAAATATGATTTTCTTTCCAAATTCAAGACATAGGTATATGTATTTTTACTGGTGCACAAAATGAGCCGTGCACAAACATCACCTTGCTCAAAGAACAAAACCAACAAAGTACAAGGAACCATACATTTGACTTATGATTGTAAGGGGCTTGCGGGCAGGCACTATGGGATTCCTGCAGAGTGATCCAATGCACGAGTGAGTGATATGCCCCTAGTCCCAGAAGACTGTAGCCAGTGAAGAGCAACTTGTGAGGAGAAAAGAGGACATGGAAAATAAGACAAAGCAAGAAGTCACTGTCTACAATCTGTCAACTGAGATAGGAATGCCAAGGAAACTCTTCAGGGGCAAATATTCCAACACATCTCCCCCATAAGAATTCATTTCCAATAAATCACTCTCTCTATAAAATTTCAACAGTTACAATTGTACCTTTAACCCACAGCGTATTGACCATTTCCAACAAAAACTTTCCTAAATGATTATTTCTAAGTACTTAGTAGCTTCCCACTAATTAGCTAAATTTTGAGGATTTAACCTAAAAATTTTACTAGAATATGAAACTTCCTTTCTGTTGTTTTTTTTTTTCATTGTACTGTTTTCTAATTTTATGTACATATTTTAATCTTTTTATACTTACATAGTGTTTTAGGGACTTCGCCACTTTTCAAATTTTTTCCCATGAGAAAATAAGTCTCTCTTATACTTTTACACTATCCACAATACATATTAGTTTTATGAGCTATGCAGTTCATTTCCTTTCTCTTAAAATAAAAGATGAAGGTCTCCCCAATTTTCTAAAAATTGTAATTGCCACATAGGCATAACCAAATATATCTAAAATTTACACATTAAGAGAACCCTGTCTGTTTGCTCCCCCAACCTATCCCAACTATTATTCTACTGTTCTATGCAACACAATTGTTTTGAGGAAATTCTGACATTTTCCTAGTTTCGTATTGTTCTTCTTCCATATCTGTACTAGTTAGTAGGCAAAAAATCTAATTCCCTAGAAAGTGTATTATCTAAAATTTACAATCTGTATATGCCACAATGGTTAATGTTTTTCTAAATTTCCCCTCATCCTCTTTGTCGATACCTATTTTTAAAAGTCATTATTGCCTTCCAGCTGTCTAAATTTTCTTCTCATTTTTCTCTTAAAAACTGATATAAAGCAGAAGGTCAATATCTCATCCATCATTAATTTCACGCCCTCCTCTTCTCATTTATTCACTGGTCCTTTTTCTCATGAGGATCACTTCTTTCCTTGATACATGTATAAAAGACCTCCTTCCTTCATCTAACCTCCTTTACTAGCAATACCTCATTTCCCACTTTTGCACTCCTTATCTTTTCTTTGCTAACTTTAAGTTGTCCTGTCTATTTTTATACAGTTCCTGCCTTCTCCACTCCCAGGTCAATTGTCCTGTTATATACAGATCCTGAGCAGCCATTGAGGATGACAGACTATTTTACTTGAATTCTGGAGGCAGAGGGGCCCTGTAGTCCCCATGCTCTGCTCAGTTCTCTCACTGTGAAGATGCAACGAAGGCTTTTGCACTTTAATTATATTGTCTTGGGTTACTTCGCACCTACTTAGAAATAGGAATGTTAATACTTATTCCCAAGGCATCATACATATTAGATTTCCTCCCAAGGTGTTTTTCAACTAGGAATAGTTAGTACCTTGTAGTGTTGCTATCAATGATCACATTCCTAAATAGGCAGTAGAGAGAATGGAAATGATTTATTCTATTAGGATGAGGTCATTTGCATACTGTTAAGTCATTTGCATGGCGACAAATCTTAGAACTGTGTTTCAGAGGCTTCCCCACACTTCTCCTGTATAACAGGTGTTGCTTACTTGGCTCACTATAAAGCTGTCCTTTATCATCCTCTCTCATGCTGTTCTCTCCCACTAGAGAATAATACACACTAGCACGAGCACTGCATAGCACGGCAGTCTCTATCTCCTTAGCTAATGCTTGCTTTGGCATAATTTATCATCCCTTCTGATTTTCCAGGGCTGATGACAATGGTGACTCCCCTAATATCTGAATGAAATCCTTCATAAATATTTTGCTGAGTGATTGATATCTCCTCTAGTTATTTTTTTCACACCTCTTCCCCTCCATACATAACAGATGGGATTCCATCATCAGAAGCAGATGTTGTGGAAAAGGTATCAGGAGTCCAGAAGCCCTCGTTCTAACCCCAGCTCTCCCATTAACTACCTCTGTGAGCTCCATGAGTCACTTAACCTCTCTGAGCTCCATTTGTATGTCTGCAAATCAGAGATGAAAATGTCTTCTTCAGAGGTGTACTGAAGCGATCAGAATAAATATATACAAAAGAGCTTCCTAATACAAAGTAGCCTGGTAGCTCGATTTTTGATACTGCTTAGCTAAATTATGTTAACTTTTCAAAGTCAGATAAAATATAAATTTTCTCTTTCACCTCACCCCCTTATTAGTTTTCCATAATAATAAACAAGCACACACACCTATAGAAAGGGCCGTTACATTTTGAGAAATACCTAATGATAAATTAGACACTGAACAAAAGGATCATTTTAACCCCTCCCATCTCCATCTCAATCCATGTCTCATTCTCCACCTTTATATATATATATATAAAGGTGGAGGGACCCTTTATATATATATATATATATTAGGAGGGACCCTGCAGGGAGAAGCAGGACTCTTTTGTGACTGAGATTAATTCTGAAGTAAGGTGTTAGGGCTGCCGGTGAATCTGGAAAGCATTTTGGAAGTAAGAAGCAGACAAATGTAAATCTTTTAAACCCCTACGATAAGCAAACTCTCCTCAGTTCAACATATAAATATAAACACTAAATCAAATCAGATGCTTATACATTTTTTAATCCCATCATAAAACATTTTGTTTTGACAGCTTGGTAATGTAAAGTAAAAACACTGACAGCCAAAAGAATCAGCATCTTTGCCTGCTTACTACCTGAAAGTCTTCCCTGTGTATAAATAGCAAAAAAAAAAAAAAAAAAAAAAAAAAAAAAGTATGTTTATGTAAAGGGAAACACTGATTTACTAGAACTGATTGCTTCATAGTCTAATTACTTTTCAACTGGCTGTTCCAAATTAAGATGTCATTGATGGCTTTTGGTGATATATTTCATTTTAAGCAAATTTATTCTATAATAGAGTACATCATAATGGAAAGCAGAGTTCCTACTCTTCCCTCCTCTTTGTAGCCTGATATCTTGACAAGTAAATTAAATTTAGCAGTTAAAATGCTTCCATTAGTAATTTTATTAAGTTAATTAAAGAATCTCTCTTTCTGAATTTTAACTACCTTCCTTTCAGAACAATGTTGATTTCTTTTCCTTTTTTTTTAATTTCATGTATTTATATTCTCGGACCAATCAACAACTCTGTCAGTATTACATTTCAGTGGGCAAGAGGCTACCAAGAAAATAAAAAAAGCTCAAAATGGCCCTGGCTTGTTGGCTCAGTGATAAGTGTCAGCTGGAGTGTGGAAGTCCCGGGTTTGATTCCCAGTCAGGGTACAAGGGAGAGGCAACCATCTGTTTCTCCACCCCTTCCCCTTCTCTCTCTCTCTCTCTCTCTCTCTCTCTCTCTCTCTCTCTCTCTCTACCTCTGACAGCCAAGGCTTGAATAAGCAAGTTGGCCCTGGGCACAGAGGATGGCTCCATGGCCCGTAGCCTCACCTCATGTGCGGAAATGGCTCAGTTGCCAAACAACAAAGTAGCATCCCCAGACAGGGTGGGAGGTGAGGGAGTGTGGCTGTCCTAGTCAGGGCACATGCGGGAGTCTGTCTCTCTGCATCCTCTCCTCTCACTGAATTAAAAAGAAAAAAAAAAGGGAGCCCAAAAGTCTTTGAGAGAGATGGTGTATTTCATATCACAGAAGAACTAAGGTTATAATATACTTAAAAGAAAGAGGAAGACAAGGAGTGGGAAGAGAAAGAAAAGAAGGAAAATTTTTTTTAGCTATCTAAGTTCTTAGGAAAAGGCAAAACTACTAACTAGCGTTTCCATACACAGAAGGTAAAGCACAAATAGTTCAAGTGGAGTTTATAGACAGAAAGAGAACTCCAACTCTTTTTTTGTCACTCAGTAAGTGTACAAGTCATGCTGAGCAAGACACTGAAGTTGGTGAAACACAGGTTAAATGAAATCTTGGGCCCTCTCCAGGGGTTGGCACTTTGAAAGGACCCAAATATTTCTAAGAGATGTAGAGCAAAAAGAGAATTCTCTCATTGACTAGTATCTGTTTCTTGTGGTTGCTGTTCCTAAACTCAGTAAGTACAGAAATTATTTTTAGATCTTGAAGAGAGTAGAGAGAAAATGTGATGGGATCCTCTCGTTTTAAAGATGAGGAAACTGAGGGCCAGGGATGAACAATGCCACCATCAAAACAGCAGTGGCTAATGATTATTGAACTCATCACTGTGAAGCTTCACATACACTACCTCATTAAAAAGTCCATGAGGGAGATTCTTCTAATGCCCCAACATTATAGCAACAGGAAAGAATGCCCAACAAAGATGAAGTAACCTGTACAAACTCTGTAGGACTCCATAGTCCCATGTCCATGACTAGTGAGCATCACTCCCATAGATGAATGATGTGGGGTCATGGAACTAGTCAGTGGTTCCCCTAAGGCTAAAGCTCAGGACACCCCTTCTCAGATCTGCTCTTTTCAAACTCGACCATATAAAGAGAGTGAAAAAGCAGTGCTTGAGCTGTGGCGTGGGTATTAAGAAGACACTATGATTGCTTTTAAAAGGAATCCCACTGCCAAGGTACCCAGTGGGACATTTGCTTGATGTGTCAATCTTTGTTGAAGGCTGAGGCCATGAGTTCAGACCCAAAGTTACATTCCATTTAAAATTAGGGGATTTCACCCTTCACTCACTCCTTGAAGAAATAAAGGAGATTCTTGAATCTCCTCCCATCTCTTGTTTTCTGATACCTATCCTTTCTCAAACAGCGGAGCATGTATGCTCATTGTTTCATCTCCATAATCCCTCTCAAAATCACCCCCACCAGCTTTTCGAATTCTCCGGCTACATCCTCACTCCAATGGATCCTCTGACGTCACAGCTCAGCCACCACTGCCACCCCACTCTGCCCTTTTCCACTGGGGGGCTGACTGCCTTTCTTCAGTATATTCCACACTCACCACCTTCCTCATGACAACTGGTTACCATGGTTTTCTTGCCCTCTATCCTTTCCCTATTCTGTAGGTTCTGTGTCACAAAAGCCCAAAAAGCAAATCTGACAACTCATAGATGTTTCCTGTCAGGACTGAATTGATAAAGCCACTAAACTACTTAATAAGCCAGAAAAGAGAAAAGACAAAGAACATGCCTATCATATATATATATATATATATATATATATATATATATATATATATATGCATATGTATGCATTTTCCCGCCTTTTTTATACCAGCAAAAGCTAAAATGACAGATGCCTACCCTAGATGATCTCTGTATATTCCACAGAGCCCACTCCCCTTTTTTATCTCATTCCTCCCCCCTCATTGACCCCTGATTTGATCCCTTGTCATTCTGAATATAGGTTTTCAATACGGGGTTCCACAATTTCTGAAGAACAAAAAATTGCAAAATACCCCCACAAGTGTTTATCATGAAAGTTGTTTACTAAGCCAACCCCTCCTCCAAAAAAGTGTCTTTAAAACATATCCAGTGCCTGACCAGGTGGTGGTACAGTGGATAGAGCATCAGAATGGGATGCAGATGACCCAGGTTCAAAACCCCTAGGTGGCAAGCTTGAGCGCGGGTTCATCTGGTTTGAGCAAAGCTCACCAGCTTCGACCCAAGGTCACTTGTTTGAGCAAGGGGTCACTCGATCTGCTGTGGCCCCATGGTCAAGGTATATATGAGAAGGCAATCAATGAGAAACTAAGGTGCTGCAGCTGAGAATTGATGCTTCTCATCACTCTCCCTTCCTGTCTGTCTACCCCTATTTATCCCTCTCTCTGACTCTGTCTCTATCTCTGTCAAGAAAAAAATAAATAAAAATAAAAAGTATCCAGCATTTCCCAGTATCTCTATAATAAATAGCTAGATCGAAAGACCTGTGGAAAGAAGAGGCTTCATCATCCAGTATGTTTTGCTAATTACAAATGATCTTTCACTCCCTGACCCTCAGCTGAGCAAGGTGCTACATTCAACCGAAAAGCACATTTTCTAGATGGCAGCACTGATGTTCTCATTAGAAATTTACCTCTTACTTTTTTTATATCCTGCCACTCACTTTGCATCTAATATTTGTGAAAATATTTTTCAATTATTTTGAGAATCGTGTTTTTAATGTGGTTCAAGTTCAGTAGTGAAATCTGCTTCATATTTGTAATCAGTTTTCAGCTCTGAAAGAAGCCCAAATTGGTATGTTCCTGAAAGTGAAAAGGAAAAAGCAAAACAAAACAAACCAAACCAAACAAAACAGAATGTAGTTATGCAGCCTAACGTTAGAGAAGACAAGAGAAGAAAATTCAAAGAGGAAGAAGCTGCATAAACAAACATTACATCCTCTCTTCCATACCCAGAAATTCTGCTCCAGCTTTCGACCTGGGGAGTGATCTATTAAATGTATAGAATCACAAAAAAAGCTACAGAGATCATGAAATTAAGGGGCAAAAATATCTATTACTTGTCATATGAAAGAAAAAATGTGTAATTTTAAAATAAAATACCAAAGAGAGATGTAACAAGTTTGATGCATCAGATGTAGCCAGCCACAGTTGTGAAAGATTCGATAAGCTTCTTCTTACTTGTCCTTCACCCTGGAGGTTTCTGAAGAGGCCTGAATATCTGGCTTAAAGTGAGTGATGCTACTTGAAATGAAAAGCAAAGAGATTGCAAATCACTCTTCTGCACAGGCTTGGAATAAGCTATGGCATGGCTGATGGACAGTTTCAGGTATTTAAGTGAATGTGATTTCCAAGCAACAATTTCTAAACCGTACATTGTCGTTGACCTCCATCACGCAATTGGACATGTTTATGAAGGCACACACAGGAGAATGAAATGCACTGGGAAGAATGCTGAAGTCATTTTCTAACACCACGGCAGTATTACTGCAAAATGAAGCTATATTATCTCAATCAGCAACAGAGTCCCACTTTGCATCCTTTTCCTGCCTAATGATCTGAGCCCATTCCTATGTCAGAAATCCAGCTACAAGATTGGCTGGAGTAAACCAAATGCAGTAGGTAACTCAACACATGTGTTCAAGTAAGGAAAAGAATCAAGAAAAGACTTGAAGAACTAGAACAATGCTCTGCTTTCATTTTTCCCCTTTCTTCTTCTCTTTCATTTATTCTTAAATGCAAATATATCAGTAAGATACCCCCAAACAATTGTTTTTCTCTATAAAATCTCAGAAAGCAAAAGCAAAGCACCCAATCAGCACTCTTTTAAATCAAACACAATTAACTGTACATTGAAATACATACCTGTATGTGATCTATAATCACATTTTAGTTAAATAGCTAAAAGCAATTTGTAAAGGTTGGAAACCTAAACTGCACAGAGAAGCTGCATAGGTCTGCCTATCTTCTGCTTCTTTACTAAGGATCAGATAGTTATGTCCTCAAAAGTTAAAAGCAGAAAATTTTGTTGTCTAGTAGGCACTCCTAAAAAGCTTTACTGTAAACAAAATCAAATATTTGCATTAAACCTTTACTTGAAGATTGTCAGAGAGAAAAACAAAATATGACTGAAAAAGCAAAGACTATTTATCCTGATTACTAGACCAATGGCTGTCTCTGATATAACCCCACCTTCTCCCTATTACCCAACAGAATCATTACCGGGGACTCTGTTTCATCTGCTCCTAAGTTATACTCTATAATCTGTTTCATACATATATGTAATTTTATATTGGCCAGTTGAGGCTATTTCCATTTGAACCATTGGTGAGAAACTGTGTTAATAATAACCATTTGTTAGAGCACAGCTATATACAATTATAGCCATTCCAATTGCTGGCAACCTCGTGGTGAAATTTTTCATATTCCACTTAATTGTGTAATGATTTATACACACATCTATTAAACTATGAGATACTCCAAGGCAGAGGCCATCTTATTCATCTTTAAATCATTACAGAATCTGCCATAACATTGAGTATATTGGTATTAAATGGTGAAATAACAGAATAAATGGATAAATGAATGAATGAATGAATGAATCAGAGAATTAATATTTAAATAGAGACAATAATTATTTGTGTTATAGTCAGATTATCCTGAGAACTGTTTGGAAGAGTTTTCAGAGAGCCTTAGAGAAACCTTGGCTGACTATTCTTGGAGAACACATTGACTGTTTTTTGGATGGAGACAGTTCAACAAGAAAGCAGATTTTGACCCTTCAGGAACTTGAATGTGATGATGAGTTTATGACAGTTCTAAAAGCCAACATACGGTCAGTGGCCAGATTGTGGTTCTGGACTGAGAGGCTTCCATTTGGAAGACAAACAAGCATTTGAATTATGGGTCTAATGAAAGTGTCAATAGCAATCCGGTTACTGGAGGAGTTGTAAAACCCTGCCTAATGAACTGGGCAGGGACACAGAAACACAATGGTCTAAAATGTACTATACGAGAAAGAGATAATTAGCCCAGATTTCATATTCAAGATAAAATGCATAGGGATGATATCACTACTGAGCAATATTATAGCCCTTCAAGGGACTATTTTGTCAACAGGGTTTGGCTCAGCCTTTTGATTCTTCTTGTCTGAGAGGAGATGTACTTACTACACAATTGTGAGCTGTGAGACAGGGAGAAAATGTCAGATGTAAAATTCTTGTCATAGATGTGGACAAATCTAAATGACAATAAAAAGGGTTCTGGCTTTATGAAAGGTTGATTCTTATTTAGGAAGCCTTATGCAATATTAAATGACAAGCCAAATGGCTTCCCATACCAGAGAGATGGCTGTTAAAGAGAAAGTTTTTCCTTAAACTTGAAGTCTACTTTCCCAGGTCACCAAACATCAATGAGAAAAGCAAGATAAGACAAAGCCAGACACTCAGTGAGCAACTGCTCAACAGGCACTTATTTCCAACTTCAGAGTTAGAGGGCTACTAAGGCAGCCTTGGGTAAAGAAGAGAGCAGTGAACCTGGAGTCAGGGGGCTAAGATACCAGTCTTAGTGCTGCACAAATTCTCAGTTTGAAGTTTCTCATCTTTAAATGAGAGGCGTGGAGGTGAATTAGAATGGCACTTTAGAAACTTTAAGGGGCTTACAGACTACCCAAGGATTCTGTTAAAGTACAGGTTCTGATTCAGCTGGCCCAGAGCAGGCCTGAGATTTTGCATTCCTAGAAAGTCCCTGTGTTAGGCAGATCCTGCTGGCCTCATTTTGGAGAACAAGAGACTAGACAGTATTTCTCAACCTGAAAGTTCTGTGAAACTACCAGTCAATAAGAATCTGTTGGCTATTTGTTACTACAAGTAGAGAGAGACAGTTATTGAGATCTTGGTATCATCAATACAAAGTTGTTTTGTCTTTTTCCTTGTCTTTAAAGTCCAAATAAGCTACTCTATCTTAGAAAACTACATAAATACTCTGTCTTTTAAAAGATAGATTAATAGGAGTCTTTGACAGTAGACTGCTAATACTTTTAGGCTAGCTAAATATTGCTTTTGAATCAATTGTTTTATAACCAAATGGATTGCCTGTGGAAAAATAAAATGGGGGAAACTAGAAATTATGAATCAAAATGGTGGCTTCATGTCAAATAAAATAAAAGCAAAGGTGCTCAAACGATGTCAAGTAAGGCATAGTGACTTGTGTACAAAAATAAGTTAATGTCACAAAGTGAAATGTGAGACGTGGCTTATCCCTTGTACAAACAACATTCACTGTAGGTGTTTAGCCTGTTGAAAGGGATCTAGAAAGCTGTAATCCATTGAGTCCTCTCTGTAGATGCTTTATTCTCCCTGCTCAAGCTTAATTTTTAAGATGGCAAATGTATATGGGGGAGGAAGGGAGAAGTATTATTTCAATCTATGGCTTTAAGTTTATTTTATTTTTATTTTATTCATTTTAGAGAGGAGACACAGAGTGAGAGAGAGAGAGAAAGAGAGAAAGGGGGGAGGAGCTGGAAGCATCAACTCCCATATGTGCCTTGACCGAACCAGTGCAGGGTTTTGAACCGGCGACCTCAGTGTTCCCAGGTCAACGCTTTATCCTCTGTGCCACCACAGGTCAGGCTCAATCTATGGCTTTAAAAAGTATTGCATAAAGCCACAGACAGGAATTCTGGAAGTTAATAGACATTTTCTTGATTGTGTCTAGGAAGATATCTGGCACATAATAAGAGCTCAATTAATGTTTGTTTAAAAAATATTAAACTGAAAGCAATGAACATCTGATGAAGCTACAAGACTGAAATTAAGTGAAAGTTCACAGGATCTTCAGTAGTGTAAAGGGTCATAAATTGGGGGGCTTGGAGAAATGTGTCTTTAGTTAGAAAAAAAAGTTGTTTTACTTTCTCCTCATCTAAAAGAGAAAGCTTTGTCTGGAATTAATCCTTGCACAAGATTTTAATGAGCTCTTATTATGTGCTTTATGCTTCATATAAGCTGTCTCTTATCTCTTTCAATAACCCTATGATTTAATTATTATTATCATCCCCCAGATGCTCTGGGTGTGAATATTAGAAAATGACAGAACAAGGGGGTTCATCTAAGTTCATCTGACTTACAAGTCTTCACTCTTCACATAACTTGTAATTCAGGTAAGGTAGGAGGAGGAGAAACAAGATGTTTTCAAAAGCAAATATAAAAAACTATGTTTCCTAATGTGCTAAATGATGGAGACAGTCAGTGGTAATAAAATCAAGAGAAGAGGATACTTACTCACTCTGGGCTTGGGTTAACATTGGTTTCACAGAGAAGGTTTGGAAGTGTGCTCACACTTCATTCAGTCGCAACACATCTGTGTGGCCCACATAGAAAGAAAGTTGGACAAACAGTAGACAGATGAAGTGAGAAGATGAAGGGCCTTGAAGAATGATGAAAGTGATTAGTGTTTGTTTTTGAGAATAGAAGTGTCTGAAAAGACTTTATAATGCAGATCAGAACAAAGCAACATATGGGAAACTGTTTTTCATGTTCAGCATATACTGGCCCCCCAAAATACACACTCCCAGTGGGGTAGTGAAAAGGGAGCATGTGTTGCTAAGATAACCTAAAGGCACGTGGTGAATAAGCTGAAATCTCCAGCCAGACAAAAGCCTAGTATTTGTATATTATTCCAGTTAAATTTTTAGGTTGTGATTGCCTCTCTCTTTAAAGAGATTTATGACATTCTCAATTAAGCGTTTGCTATAAAAATGAATGAATGAAGTATCTCAAAACTGTTGTGAGATATTAAAGATGAGTCCCTTTTAAAAAGTGGTTTTGTTTCCTGTGTTCTGGGTAATGCATTTGAGAGTGTAGTTTCCAGCCTCACCCATCACCCCACTGTGAAACCAAATTGAATGATTCTCTGCTCTTAGAATGATCGCTCATTCAAATGCATTCAATAAATAAAATCCAGACACAATGAGGCACTTTCCATAGAGTATCCAGGAGAGCTAAGGCCTGGTCTCGCTCTTATCAAATGACACTGAGATTAAAGTACATAAAGCCTTCCCCAACACTGACTGCATGATACTCAGTGACTTAATGTTTATTAAGCTCTTCCATGTACATTATGTCATTTGATATTCACAACCACCCCACAATGAAGATGCTGTTAGTTTATTATCTCCATTTACCATATGATGAATCTAGATCTCAGAGTTGTCAGTGATTTGCCCAAAGTCACACAGCAATCTAACAGGTATTTTAAATCTTCTCATCTTCATCCTTTTCCCTCTCTCCTGAGTAGGAAACATCTCTTATGTATAAAACAATATAATTAACATAACCATTACCAAGATGGGCAGAATATTTAATTCACTGAAATGTGCCTCCTGTGATTTTGTAAATACTGAGGAATTATTCTCTGCCTCCTGCAATTCTGTGAATTCAAACCTGGACAAAAGGTCATCCAAATACAATCCTGGCTCACAGTTATGAAAATGTATGCAGTCTAAGAGAATACGGGCCAAGTGCAAAGTAAAAATATCTGTGTAACTCCCAGTGCCTTTTATCCTTGCTTCCTCAAATCCTTTCTGAAATTACGTAGGTTACAAATCATAAAAAAATATGTGTATATAAAAATTTAAACTCTTACCCAAAATTAAATTATCATATATCTGAAGGGGTCATGAGTGCACTAGGTTGGAGAGCTAGTAAAACAAGACAGGAAAGGTATGGTGGGCAAGCCAGAGAGATATACAAGCAGCAAGATTTAAAAAAAGAAAATATTTTAAATTTATATCCACAGAACATAATGAATATTATCTGAAAATCAATAGAAAATACAATTTTTCCCAGAGCAACATCCTTTGGGCCTCTAGTCCTAATCAGTTGGAATTTGGTTTCAGGAGTAAGTAGGAGACAGGTGATTACCTCCTCCTGAAAGTCAGTCTGTAGTCAGAGGGGCATCTAGAAGCTCTGTTCTCAGGGAGGAAAGGGGTTAGCAGAATAAGGGACAGCTCCATTGTCTACCATTGCCTTGGTAGCACCAGTTCTAAAGCAGTCGGGGCCAGCACCTCTTTTCTATTCAGGCCCTCCTTTGCTTCTGTCTTCACTTTGGCTGTGGGATCATCTGTGCAGCACAGATCCATGCACAAGCTCAGATTTGCTGGCTGGGTTCCCACATCCGTATCCACTGTTGAGGTAACATGGCTCGCATGACCCAATTCCTCACATTTTCTAATTCCTTTATCTCCTAAGTTATGATGTACCTATTCATCTGTGTATAACTGTGACCACCTACAGAGTTTCTGAAACACCAATGTTTCTTTATTCTAGACTCTTCTATTTTGTGAATCAGGGAATCAAGGGAGTCAAAATTCTGTCAGTTAATATTTGAGGCACTGCATTCTTTCATGTGCTTCAAATAACTAATCAATATAATCGAATCAGCCAAAGACACCAGGTGGTCTTTATTCTTCTCCATTAAAAATAAGAGACAGAAGTTGTGATTCCCAGGTTTATTCTTCAAAAGGCGAGGTGACTCAGAAGCAAGGTTAAATAACCTTGTGTTTTTAGGTATTGGGAAATAGAATAGTTCTACTGATATTGCTCCACACTTTCAAACTTGATTAAAAAATACAGAAACAATATTGCTCATGGCCCAGGCTTTACAACTACTCTGCATCAGAAGCTATGTTGAGGTCCATGAGCCATTTTAAGTGTTATGACCAGTGGCTTCAGGAATGAGGTTTTGTTTAGATAACATGAGATTTTTGTTGTTGATTGAAACCTGGCTTGATGCCTCTATACATCTAAATAATTAGAAAAAATACATTTAAATGAGAAGCAGATGCTCTTTCCAGATTTTTATGTCTACTGTACAGAATAAATAGAAACTTTCATCTGTACATTTAACTCACTGGATATGGTGCATATCATGAGTCATTATTTCAAACATAGGGCATTCCTTTCACAAAGGTAAAGGAAATAGAGGTCTTCTGGAGTACTTGTTCCTTAAAAACACATTCTGCTCCAAGGCAAGGACATGGGGTTACTCACTCTCCATTAGTCCTTTCTAGGCTTGCACGCCTGGTACTGAGCCCATAGATCAAACAGAACGGGGGGAAGGCTGGTGCTGAGTCCAGGGATGGCAGGCCCTGCCTGTGCTGGTAGCTTGTAATTGGCAACAGACAACAAACATGCAGTGAATGCTCAATGTTCATCTTATCAGATGCAAAACCAATAATGGAGAGACTATACCCAGGCAAGGGAAAATAAAGGACAGAACATCACAGGGTACCTCTGAAAATGAAGAGTCATTTTATCCAGCTTCTTTATCTGTTGCTATGTCAACACTCTAGCAGGTAGAGTACATTTTCTGTTTCTCTTCTCAGCTAGGAAGTTACACAACAGGTTCCTGAGCCAATTTTAAGTGCTTGAGCTGTTTAGAAGGAGAAGCTATGTAAACATAGGGCAAAGGCCTGCACAACTTCAAAGCAAAGTATGTGGACATGGAATCCACAGATAACAAAGCTTGGTCTTCTGAGCTGATAGCTATAGGGAGACAAGCAAAATTGGCTACCAAGCCCAATGAGAATTAATGGGCAGTGAAGCTATAATGCAATTTGCTAAAATTGCTTATTCTTTTCTCTCAGGAACCCCATGCTCCCCCATTCATTTGTAAGGCTGTCTCTTTTCCTATCCCCCCAACCCCCAGTCTAGCACAGTGTCTGGCACATATAAGTTATCAATCAGTCAATCATTATTTGTGGACTGACACCATGAGTGGGTACAATTTAAATATTCACTGTCCTAAAATAAATACCATAATTTATGAGCTATATGAATACACAAAATAAAACTAGTAGGTGTCATTTAAGAATCACTTAGTAGTCATAAGTATTTTGCTAAGAGTTTCACTTGCATTATGTTCATTTTGACATTCACAATGATAAAAAGTAAGTGTATTGTCCCCATTTTATATGTAAGGAACAAGAGGAGCAGATAGGTGAGCTGATTTGCTTATGTCACAGTCAGTGAGTGGCAAAACTTTCCCTCCATCTTGCTTCATAACCCTTACATATGCTGTAACCACTGCATTATGCCACCTGCTGGGTTTCAAAGGTTTGGAAAGCTTGCGCTAATACAATGTTCTACAAACTTAGACTAAGCACAGAAAGGAACAGTAAAAAGTCCTACCAATTAGTTAGCCCTTGGAATATCAGAATCAGGTTGTCCTTGTCCATGCAGTAAGTAAAATGTTCTTCGGCTCAAACCCATAATCCAAATGAACAATATCATCTTTTAACACAGAAAAAGGTTTGAAGGATTCAACCATATGAATTATGTTGCTGTGAAATAAATCAAGGTGAAAAATAATTTATTCAGAACTTTTGATCTGAGCAGATGCAGAAGCAATTCTATCTCATGTGGGTTTATATAGATCCAAAGGAATATTACACGATTAGAAACAGAGAATATACAGATGATCACTGTGGCTACTGGGGTCGCTGTGACCATCATGCATAACAATAATTATTATTTGTTATCATTATTATAGTTAATATTTAATGACATTTGCTGTACACAACATTGTCTTTAATTTGCTGAAGGGGAGATAAACAAGGATTAAAATTTAAAGATATGCTACCCCCCAAATTCTCTGAGCTTCCTTTTCTCAAATTAAGAACACTAAGACTTTTCTGCCTTTTTTGTCAGCATTTACAAGAATGAGGAGCTTGATATGAAAATATGTGGCAGTGCTTCGCATGATGGGATCATTCTCGACCAACTCAGCATGCAGTGTAGGCTCTTCCTTCAATAGCTGGGGTTGGGCATATCTTCAGAGAAATTCTGGCATATTTACTAGAGTTCTTCTTCTAAACAGACTATGAATACAATGGAGTATTTCTATGGCAGCATTTTGAACTCTCAGGTACTGGGTCTTCATGAAACCTGAAAGTATAAGGGATTTCCATTCATGGAAAATGAGATGAAGGACAAAGTTAAGTGCCCTTTGAGAACAATTAAAATTATACTCTGTTTATTGAGTTCATGTCTTGGTCCAAGGTTCAGAATAATATTCATTTTGTTTGAATAGGTTTTCTTTTCAGATCTTTGTGAAGAAAATTATTAGTGTATGAAAATATTGCACAAAAATAAAAAGAGTCATTTGCATGTTTGGGGACTAAACATGCGGTTAGGAGCTAGCAGCTACAGTTCTCCCTTTGGCTAGCTGTAAGAATGGGGGAAGTCGTTTACCTTCTCTGAGCTTCAGTTTCCTTATTGCAAAATGGAGGGCTATATCTAGATCGTCTCAAAATGACTGTGGAATTAGAAATCTGTGACTCAATCTACCTTAGAATGAGCACTTACAAGGGCATTTACATTGCAAACGATCACATAAGAAGTGTGGAGAGCCTCTCCATAAATTCCTAGGAAATAATTTGACAATGTGACTAAATTATAAATAGCTCCTGTTGTCTAACACATATAAGAAGGTAACAAGATTTTTCTACTTGGTGCAGCAACGATGATTATCTCAGCCCCTAGTTTCTCCTCATTGTCCCGAAACATAGGTATCAAGGAAATAAAAAGTAGAAATTCTGTGTATTTACTCCTGATGCTGATAATATCTATACTTGACATTCTAGAATAACAACATCTCCAAGCAGCAACTAAGATATGCATGTTTCAGAACTGAGAAACTTTTAAAATCTGCTTTTAAGCAATGTGGCTACAGAAGACCCTTAATAATTGATTATAATTGATTTTAACCTTGTCCTAACCTGGGCAAAATGGCAAAGCCAATCATCTTTGTCCAGATGGGGGATGAAAAAAGAGCCCCTATTCCACATCTTTAAAAGCTCCAGACATGAACAGAAGATAAAATATTTAGTCTGCCAAAGCCTTGACCTCCCAATTCCAGCCAGTTTTGAACTTGAATTGATTTCCGACAAGGCATCTGGGAGATGATTACAACAAAATGCACTAAAGCTGGGCAGCCTTTATTTTAACATCCCAGCAGCTTAACCTGTTAATAGCAGCAATTGTTTTAGATACAATACCAATTTCTGTAACCAACGAAAGAAATGGATAATAGCAGCACAATCTCTCCAGGCAAGGGCAGTAACAAAATAAATAAATAAAGTACAGCCAGTCATGGAAGAGGTACAGACTGTTTTTCAAAGAAACCTCCATTTTCAGGGACCCAGACACCATCAGAAACCCAATGCTACAGTTTAAAATAAAATCCTTAGCTAACAAAGGTTGCAGATGAGAGAGGAATTGCTGTCAATGAGCAGTCTGGAATCACATCTGTGGTCTGCCGATGAAAGCGGAGCTGCTTTGGGCGAGTCACATCATATCTTATGACCAATTTGCTTTGTTTGAAGCAGTGCTGCCCAATAAAAAGATAATGTGAGTGTGAGTCATTAATGTGAACCCATAGGTAGTTTTAAATTTTCTAGTAGCCACATAAAAAAAATAATGCAAATTCATTTTAATGACTTATATCTAAAATAGAAACATTTCAACCTGTAATTAATGCATACTTTTCAATGCAATATTTTACATTTATTTTTGTACTAAGTCTTCAAGATCTAGCGTATACTTTATACTTACAGCATATTTCAATTTAAATTAGCCACCTTTCAATGACTCAACCCTCATGTGTGGCTAGTGGCTACTGTGTTGGGACAGCACAAGTTGAAAAATTAGCAGGTTTGCACTAATCACATCTAGGGTTTTCTCTGTGCCGTGTCATGCTAAGTTGTTTCTGCTGCTCTTCATTTTCTATCGGCTACAGGCTGAAAGTGTAGAAGCGGTCTGTTGGTTGGTGAGATCAGGGTGTTAGACTGATAGCAACTATGGCTACAAGTTTGAGCTTAGCATTCGGCACGGTCTGTGCTGATGTGCAGCCATGGCCTTTAAATGTTACACCAGCTAGTCTAAGGAGTGCAGGGTGTGTTGACAGAGTGGGTGGGTGCATAAATGTTCATGACATAGCTCAGCAAGTCTTAGTAAATGAAATGATAAACATCCTTGTCATTTAATGAGCTCTATTTAATGTATCATTTATGTTGCACATACAAAATTATCTAATCATCTCAACCACGCTTTGTGGTGGAATTACTAACCATATTTTATAGACTAGGGACTGAGTTTCAAAAAGACTAACTAGTCTGCTCAAGATCAGACTCCTAGAAAGTGTGGTATATGGATTTGGACCCACCTTTTCCAGAGCCTGAGACCAGTCTCTTGAACACCATAATAGATTTACTGCTTTACAGAAAAATAACAGGTTTTGGTCTTCTAACTCACTCTTACTAAGGTTTCCCAAATCTTAGATATAATGAAGAAGGGGCATAGAAAGATTAAAGAGATTGCTATCGCTTTTTAATGACTGAATAAGTCAGAAACAGTTCAGCAGATGATAACATTCTAATAAATATGTCCTCCTCTTCTTCCTCAGTCAAGCATACTTGCAAAGAAAGGAGGAAAGAAGGAAGGAAGGAAGGAAAGAAGGAAGGGAGGGAGGGAGGGAGGGAGGGAGGGAGGGAGGGAGGAAGGAAGGAAGGAAGGAAGGAAGGAAGGAAGGAAGGAAGGAAGGAAGGAAGGAAGGAAAGATTCAAAAAGCACTGTGATATTTCGATAGAGCCTCAAGGCTCTGGACAGAGAACCTTGAAACACTTCCCTCTCTGAAACACCGGCCATACAACCTTGATTCTAACAGACCACAGTACAGATATCATACCTCTAGAAAATAAATATGCCATTCCTGGTGACATGTGGAAGACCCTCTTCACACACTAAATATGCTTACGCTCAGAGACTCATATTCAAATACAAACTCCTGCCATCTCCTTGTCACCGACTGTCGATGTCCAGAGGATGAAAACGTATATTTTATATCTTTTCAAAAACTCTACATGATACCATTTTAATCATTTGATAGTTCTTTTTACATTGGGTAAAAATTATTAGGCATGGGAAATAGAAATGTATGAAGGTATTTTTGTTTCCTGTTAGTTTTCTTTTATGGTGTCTGAAGGTATAGAGCTATGTCAAATTGGTAATTTGCAAGTCACTTGTTTCTTTTGAAAACCTCATGCAAGTTGCATTAACTTAATTTAAAACTAACTTTCCCATAGACATTTGAGAAGGGCCCAGTGGCCAATCTGAACACAGCTCTTTATAACTGGGCTATTACATGCCCATCACTTAAGTAATCCAGAATCATAAAGTTTAATCACTTCTGTTTATTTTCTTGACTTTATGGCTACAAGGAGACTTGGCCAATCATGTGTTAGCATTTTATGTAAGCCAGATGATACCTTTTACTTAGCACGTGCTTGCTCTGTACCAAGCCCTGTTCTGAGTGTTTTATGTGGATTATTTAATCCTCATCAAATAGGCATCCTTACTATGCCTATCTTATATATAAGAAAATTGAGGCACATCATGCTTATAAACAGTAATATAAACAATGGTTCCCATTTTTTCCTTATCGTGACCTTCTAGTTCATGTATTTTAGTCTCCATAGCAACCTCCATCCAGCCATAATATCAACTTAACCTAGGCTTTAGTCTATCCATCATCTTTGATCCTAATCACAAAGTTCAGTGTTTATTGGCAGAAGAGGATTTATGTATTTTATCATTTATTTATTGATTACTGCTTAACAAACCATCTCAAAAAGTTGTGAATTATAATTAAAAAACATGTTATACATAATTGACCAAAATTTTAAAAAGTTTTAAAAATCAACTCACAAGCCCTGACCAGTTGCTCAGTGGTAGAACAACATGTGGAAGTCCCAGGTTAGATTCCTGGTCATGGCACACAGGAGAAGCAACCATCTGCTTTATTACCCCTCCTCCTCCCCTTCCCCTTTCTCTCTCTTCTTCTCTTTCTTTCTCTCTTCCTCCCTCCCAGAGGATGGCTCTGTAGAGCCTCTATCTCAGATGCTAAAAATAGCTCAGTTGTGAGTTTGGGCCCCAGATGGGAAGATAATAAATCCTAGATGGGTTTGTTGGGTGGATTCCTATTAGGGTGCATGTGGGCATCTGCCTATATCCTCTCCTCTCATTTAAACAAACAAAAAAAAAGTCAAAAATTAAAAAATAAAAACACTTTTATTTACTTATGATTCTAGAAATCAACAATTTATGTTGAGCCCACCTAGACAGTTCTTCTTCTAGTTTTATGAAGCATCAATCATGCAACTATAGTTATCTGGTGGCTCAACAAAGGCTGGATAATCTACAGTGACCTCATTCACATGTCTAGAGGCTGGTGCTGTCGGTCAGCTCAGCCAACTGTCCACAGAAGGATAGCCAGTGCTTCTTATCATGGCAATTGCATTCCAAGTCCCAATCTGCAAGCACTTTTAAAGCCTCTGCTTGCCACATTTACTGATGTCTCCTTGGCCAAAGCAAGTCTTATGTTTAAGTCCAGAATCAAAGCTGGAATAAAACCCCACAAGGGTATGAACCTATAATAATCAGACACATAATAAACACCGTACATAGTTAGTCTTCCTTTTCTTTCAAAATGGCCAAAACAACTCAATCCTAAGCAGAAGACTGAATAAGAGAAGGAAATCTAAACGTCCTACTCAGCCAAAACTATATCAAATTTTAAACTTGGCATTATATTTGAGTACCTGATATAAATGAATATTAAGTCCCATATTTTCTCTGAAATATATTTCTTTTCATAAGATGTTTTGGAAAGATGGCCACTAGTTTTGTATCTAAATGAAAAGCAATATTTCATCTGAGGGGAAAACAACATTGAATATTTTTTACAAGACTCCACTAGATGATGACAATGGCTAATGCTATATTTTTGCCATGGGAACTTCTGTTTCACTGAACCACTAAAATTACAATCAGATGTGCTCATCTTCTTGAAGTAATGAACAATGGTATGTCTGAGAGAGAAATTCAAAGTGCATCATTTATCTTATCCAATTTTCAATTAGGCTGAATAAAGTAAAAGTTGGTTCCAAACTACATCACAGAAACAGGGTGAGTAAATTTATTATACCACTAGAGTGCTAACCTTAGCAGATGGTAGAAAAAATATTTTTAGCATAAAATATGCTACAGCAATAAATCTGAACAAGGTGGATCTTATCAACTAATATCTCCCCAGTGTGAGGTAAACTCCTGCATGGCAACTCAGCATTCTTATAAAGTCTGGTGGACGTGGTTAGACGAGGCCCTCAGTGAGAGAGGAGAAAACAACAAAAATGAGGATTGAATGAAAAACAAGCCATAAGCTCAGGGCACTGCATTGACTTTTAAAAATATAAAGTGACTGTGCTTGTTTTAAATACTCTTACATTTTATTTCTGAAATTATGTCTACCCCAGAGTCTTGTCAGTTCTTTATTTGAAAATTTTCCAAATTGAAAATTTACAAGAAGTCTCTATGGGGCCAGTTTTAGAGTAGAGGTGAACACGCACAGTCACTCATTGCTATGGATCACTATCCGCCAATGTAAGTATTCAACAAGAGACCCCAGGGAGGGTGCTGCTGCAAAGGGGGCTCTGGCTCAGGATACTGAAGGAGAGTGCCCCGTGCCATGGATGCATTTTGTTCATGGTTTATAAGTATCCAGGTGATAAACCCAATCTGTAGGTGGCTCCTTCAGATTAGAAAGCATCAGATACTCAAGAGTTCTACTTTCAGAGGAATATGTATGAAATGGAAGAGTAAGAAATAATAGAACTAAAGCACTGTTGTGTTAGAGAAGTCTGTCTGAGAGATAATTGAGCTAGATATTTTGTAGGTTGATCATAAACTATGTGTTTTATTGCCATCTTCTAGCTACTTAATGTTCATGCCCTATAAAAAGGGATGTGTTAAAATAGATCAGAGTGGTGGGTAGTCTGGGGTCAGAAAACAAGAAATTCATTCCCAAATCTGCCACTAATCTTCCATGTGACCTTGAACTCGTTATATGATTTTTCTTGACTTTAAATTAATTATGTACAAAATAAAAACTTGAACTCCAGTGTCACTACATAAAGCATAAGCATGAAGAAGAAAGGAGTCAGAATCATTAGGACAAGTTGCACTTTACATGAGCAACAACAAGCTGGACCCAGGGACTTAGGAGTCTAGGCATTCCTCTTTATTAACCCTGGCAATATGTCAAATAATTTGAATTATGCCGACTTCATCCACTTAAATTTTAAACAAAGCACAAACCATTAAGATGTTGAAAAAATTTAGTCTGGACAAATTATGAGATACCATCTTAATTTTATTATACTTTCCATAACCTATACTTTTTATTGTAATAGAGGAAGATGTTAGAAATTAATTAATGGTTGAGAGAGTTCAGCAGAGAAACCACTGTGGTTGGTGAAGAGTGTATGCAGGGAAGTAGGAGTGGGTAGAGAACTATGTAGGCCACCCCTGACTTTTCCCCAAGTGTTCTTGCCTTCCAGATTGTTTTGCTTGAATCTCTGCTGCCTCAGGGTTAGCCCAACATTTATAGACATAAACAAAGCTCTAGTGGGAAAGTGGGTTTAGCAATGAGGTCTGTGTGTTGCTGTCCATGGTCCTCCACCCTACTGCTGTTTGGCTGTTTCTCCTCCTGACCATAGAACACCACTGATGAACTTTTCCCAGTTTGTCCAAAATAGGACAAGGATTTCTGAATTATTTCTGGAAGAGACTGAATAAAAAGATACGGCTAACCTCCTACGGAGAGACACAGGCTCTAAGATAATACAAGGGAAAAACAAACTAACAAAACTATGTGTTATTTTAAATAATCACAAGTACCATAAGTTAAACCACAAATTTCCATGGCCAAAACTTGGAACTAGTGAAGGAGAATAAAACATTTGTGCCCAAAGCTACATAATCATGGAAAATCCTGGCATAAATAAATATCTTTAGTGGAGGGGTACAGTACATAAATCTTATGAAAAAAAAAAAAGAAACCTCATTGACTGAATTATATCAAAATGTTTACAGATTTGTTTGGTTTAGTATTTTCCCTCTTGATGGCATTTAGTAATTTTACACTGTCACAGAACCAACAGGATGGTTACATATTTTCCATTTCATGTAGCTAATTCCATGTGCGTTTGGCAGCTTTACCACATTTTCTAAAGTAATCCTTAAAGAAATAAAAGGTGCAACTTTCCTACACACCCCTCAACTGTGTTTGTGTGTCTCAATAAGGGAAATGCTTGTAAAAAGAATGCTACTTGGACCCCAACATCTGTTCTCCGAATTTTCCATTGCAGTAGAATATTCATCTAGGAGTCCACAGAATGAAGATTACATTTCACAGTCTCTCAGAAGTAATGGGTGGGTGGTCCAATAATTAAGTTCCAGTCATTGAAATGAAAGAAGAAATGTTCTGCCATCTCAGAGAATCTGTATTGAGACAGAGAAAGACTGAGAGAGAGAGAGAGAGAGGTGTCTCTCCTTTGTTCTCTTCTTTATCCATCTTCTATATTACCTCCTGCATTGCCCATGCCATAGAAGAGCAAGAGTTTGAGTACTCTAGTCTAGAGGTGACAGAGAAGACACTGGGAATATGGAGAAGGTGAAGAACTGTTTATAGCCCTAGACTCCATTGATCCAGAATGTGATGTCAGAGAGAAATAAGCATGTATTTTCCCCCTAAGGCACTGACATTTTGTTCTGTTACTCATAGCTGAACCTAATCCTTATTAATACACAATTGATCAACACTTGATAAATTCACAAAAAATACTGACTTGTGTATATTCAGTCAAAAAGTAATCTAAAGAAAAATAACAAACCAACAAGAAAAAAAAGTTCTATGAGGTCCTTTTATTTGTATATAAAGCGGGAGTTCCCAAATACTTCCAAGCATAAAAACTAGAGTTGCTTTTCATCAAAATGAATAAATTAGTTTTTCCAAAATTTAAACAAAACAAAACATGGTATTTCCTAAGAAACTATTTTCTTCCTCTAAACATTCTCTTTACTCTCACCCCTTACCTGGGAGAAATGCTGGGAGCTGCACAATAAAACTTTTAAGAGAGTGGCAGTGAGAAGCTTGATGGCACCATCCACTAAAAATTGTTAACCATCCTAAAATTCTAGGCTCTTTAAAGAGATTGGGGATTTCTTTTCCTGGTGAAATCAGTGGGCACTTTAAACTGACTTTTGCCAAACCTCACTATTTTCATGCAGCAGTAGGAGTGGCCAGAATCCCATAAACTCTGCCTTTTATGGAAATTGCTAAGATGCTTATTTCTTGCATTTGGATCAAATGCCCATAGTCTCTGAATGCAAAAGGTGATGGTGATATCTTTGTGTGCAGACAGCCTGTGTTTCAAAATGGACACCAGTTGCAAACACTATACAGAAAAGACCAGAATTTCCCTTCCAAGTGCCCCTCCCATCCCCTTCTTATTGCCTGGAAAATGCTAGAAGAGTTTAAAAATGATGGCAACCAATTGAAAAAGAAAAGGAAATCAGAGAAACATTTATTCCCTGAGATGTAACCCTGTTTGTTTCACCTTGACATGGGAGTACGGATGGATTCCGTTAGTGCTGGTCTTTGAGGAGCAGATGAGGGTAGCGTAAAACCCTATGCAAGACAGAGAACACTTTTTTAAGCACCAGCAAAAAAAAAAAAAAAAAAGGTTTTAAATCTTATATAAATACTGTATAAAGCAAGGGAATACACTTTTCTCAAATTCTGTTAATGTTATTGACTTTAAAACCTAGAATCTTCAGGATTAAAATCAACTAGAAAAGACATATATGGCAGTATTTTATGCACCACCAACAAAAGATTCATAATTCTCCCCTATGAGGCTATAAATACATCAGTTGCAATCTACTTGGACACAACTAACATTAGTAGCCACAGGGACTGCAGTCACTGGAACAGGCATCCATAATAGAATCAAGGTGTTTAGTGAGTCCACTTCAGAACACTAGCCTAATGAGGCAAAGGTATTTATGCTTCAGTCCCCACAAAGACCCCTTCACTGATCTATAGCTGTTGCTCTCTACCAATTGCTTAATTTCAGCTGCAATTTGAAATTGGCTAAAATGGAGGACTGAGTAAGAATGTGTGGATGATTCAGGGCAAAGATGTTCCCATTGTTAGAAATACAAGACACAGCATGTGCACTATTAATTGAAGTCACTAATACCATCTTCCCTGTGTAGAAGACCAAGACTTCTGTTATTAGCCAGTGTGGTTCTGAGTCTACTCCAAAAGAAGACGGAAACTTTTTCACTGGTAACATTCTGTTTAGAAAGGATAGTTTTTTTCTTAATGGGTTGGAGACATAGGAAAATGACAGGAGTAGAAAGCAGAGAAACAATGATTCTACTGATATGACATATGGGGTTGATGCATACAACAAAACTCAAGGCTAAAACTCTGCTTTTTCCAGACTGCTTCCCCACCTCTGGTGAATCTCACTTTTCTCCCTCTTAACAATGTTGAATATTAATCTCACTTATGATCTCCAAAGAGGAACCTGGTTAAACAGATTTAATGAGAAATTTGAGAAATAGCTCTGTGATTTCCCCTGCCCTCCTCCTTTCCCCTGCTCCCCGGAGCAGGCTAGAAACTTTACGGAAGAATGTGTGGAGATGGCAAGAATTCTGTCGCCCCCATTACCAGTGTCCCTGAGTAGTCAGAAAATCCCTGTCCCTACTCAATCTGCATACAGGAAAATGTTAATGTTCTCATAATTAAACTCCACTTGCAATCTCAGGTCATGTCACACTATATCATCCATTTAACTTTATTGTGATTGATCTGTGTCAACTTTAACTATGCTCACAAGGAAGTCAATAAATAAAGATCAATAGTTTTTTTTTATTTCCTCAGCTTTTTTATTAGAAAGAATAGAAGGGTTAAATAAAACTAGCAACAGCAGTGGCACAGAGCCTCCCTCAGCGCTTTCCTGGTATAAACTATATTAAAACAAATCAGATTTAAATTCGCAAATAGAATTGCATTGTCATCTGATCTGTCATTAACTTGCCTTGAACACTTTTAAATGCAAACATTGAAACAAACAAAGCTAGCATGTATCTGTCTTGAGATGAATTATCTTCACAATATGCCCAATGAACCTCTTACTTTCCAAAATCCCTTAGCTTTTGTAGCTGTGTAGCTGTGACTTAATGTATTAATGACCTGTCAAGACTAAGTGGTCCTCTATGGATGAAGAAGTTTTCATGTTTAGATGGACAAATGAGAAATTCTTTGTTCAAATAAGGGAGGAGAGGCCTGGACTATGTTTTGTGTAGATTCAAAGATGTTATGGACAAGCATCTGCAAATGATCCTGCTATACAAAAACTCCACAAGCCCCAGCAGTGCAACAGGGTCCTGGAGGTCCTTGTTAGGAAACACTTTAGTTGCCAGATTTTGAGGGAGTTTAGAGGGGAAAGAAGGGACCAATAGGAGAGATGGGTAGGTCTAAGAGTAGAGTTAAGGATGCCAGGGTGATGGCAAGAGAACGTTATGGGACATGGGGAAGAAATGATCTAGCATTCAATAAGAAAAAATTCAATATTTTGATAACTAGAATAACTGTACAGGTAAATGGTAGCTGGTAATGTCAGCTAACCCTGAAGAGAACTAAAAGTAATATTCTCTCTCTCTCTCTCTCTCTCTCTCTCTCTCTCTCTCACACACACACACACACACACACACACAGAAGTATGACTATCACCAGCTTGCCTTACATGAGAAAATAAGGTGTTCAAAATCTGAAGTCCCTATAATAAATAGTAGAGAATGACACCGTTAGCTAGTTTTTTGCCAGTAAGTTTCACTTTGGATTGTGTTCCTATTGGAAAGTAATCATTTGTCCTATTTATTACCCATGTGTTACTTTATTCCAGCTTCAAATAAAAGCCTATGAAACAAATTGAGGGAAGTCTATATCTTTATTCCCAGTTACAACTTTCTCTAAAGTCAAAATTTGCATGCAGCCAACCCCTGTTGTGCACTGCCACCCAGATGTCCCAATGGTACCTAAAATGGTTCCTACCCAAGTATATCTTCTTATGTCCAAACTGTGTTCTCCTTTTGTTCCTAACTTTTAGAGAAAGGAACCCTTAGTTTTCAGTAACTCAGACATGAAATATACTCATTATTTTTGAATACCAATCCTCTGCCTTGTTCCCTCCATTCACCAGTACATTGTGATATCTCTCATTGATTCCTGTAATTGAATTGGAAAAATATTTAAGAATCAACATAAAAATACTAATGAAGAGACAATCTTCTGTCTTTACAATGTTACTATTTAGAATGGACAAGGAGCAAGTACCTGAAGAACTGTGTATGGTACAATGCATTATACAGAAGTGCCACTAGATAGACATGAATAAAACACAAGGTCTACTCAGGAGTGGAAGAAACACAGTTCTTCAGGGGCTCAGGCAGACCAAGGGAGAATGGAGAGCTTGAAGAACAAGTAGAAATTTATCAGAAAGAGAGAGGTGGTGGAATGGAAGACACATCTAAGTAGAGATAGAAGAATAGTCTTGAGCAAAGGTTAAGAAATAAGAAAAGACAAATTTTGTTTTAGAAACAATGAAACCAACTTGGCTAAAGTGAAGGTTTCTGTAGGACAGAACAGTCAGGAGGAATAATACCCAAATGTTCACTTGCATTTGTGTTCTGGAGGGTTTTGAATGCCAGACTGAGGTACCTGAACTTAGTTAAGAAGACAGAGGAGAGTCTGAAAGTTTGTGCTAGGTCAGTGCATGGTGCTGCTGTGGATGTGGGGGAAGTCCCTTTACAGATACTGCTGGTGGAATATGGATTGATAGGTTTTTTGGGAAAACTTTCTGTCAATATTTATTAAAAATAGACTCTTTATCTCAGCAATTGTTCTCCTGGGACTCCGTCCTGTAGAAACATTAGTCCACAAGGATACGTATAGGTTAAGCACATTTTTTAAACTAGTAAAAAAAAAAAAGGTAGATATAATTTAATGGTCATTGATAGGGGAAAAACTAAATAAATTTGTGTTTTGTATAACCACATCATAACATAGAATACAATTATAATATCCAGGTCCTATCGACCTGATAATGTTTAAAAACCACATTATATATATATGTAAATATATGTAAAATAAATAAATATATATATATATGTAAAATAAACAAGAAAAATACCTATATGATTAAATAAAAAGTGCATAGGTAGATGTGTGAAAATGGACCCATTAAACAGTTAAACTTCTAAAGAAGATAGAAAAAGAAAGAGATATTTATCACAGATTCTATAATTCTCTTTACTATAGAAAATTTTTGAAAAAATAAAAATATTTATTTTACAAAGAAGTATTAAAAATACTTACCATTAAACAATGTTCAGTACATTATTAGTATTATTAGGAGAAAAAATATGGCAAAATTGGATGGGTGGTATGAGCAAATCCATGTAGATGCTTCTATGTATATAAAAAATAGTCTAAATGGATATGCATCAACATTAAAGGTGTGTATGTGTGTGCATATATTTCTTATTTTTACTCGTACTTTTTTGTGTTGTTTTCATTTATTCATTAGCCATACTGGATGCCAGACACTCTTCCAAGAAATACTTTCTTGTTTTGAATTCCTGTTTGAGTTTAAGTCTGCAAACTGTAAGCTAATTGAGAGCAAGTGGTTTTGTTTTCTCATATTCATATTGACTACTGATGTTGATAGTATATCATTAAATATCTACTGATTAATTAAATAAATGAATAAATAAACATAAGCAACTTGCTAAAGGCTACTCAGCTAACATGTAGCAAAGTTTAGCTTAGACGCCTTTTCTTTCCACTTCAAGTCTCTCTGGATGGATATAATTTGAGTCTTTCCAATGGGCCTAGAGAAGAACTTTAACAGAGAAACTTGTTCAATATTCTATAGACAAGGCCTTTCATAAGAATATGTAACCCCAAATACTCTGAATTATTGGCATGCCTTGTCCCCTCAAAAGTATGCACAGGCGCTGAGAAAACTAAAATCAAATGTCTGCAACTAAAATGTCAGAATAATCATTTACCATAGTATTGTGTGTGCCGAGTAATGAGAAACTTCTCTTTTGTTGTTGACCCTCGCTCTTATCCTGAGTTTTTAATTCCCACATATAAACGGAACGTCTTTCTGAAAGAGCTTGGATCTATTTGCCAATGGGTTTATGATTCACATTTATATAGGCTTGTAAATCTTTCTCAGGAATTACAAAGATACCTTGCTTTGCTTTCTCTAAGCTGTTTGTTTTTGTGATTACTTTACATATTGTTCTGTGTGTCTAAGATACCAGAGACCCGTGCATTCGGCTCAGCAAATGTGCCCTCTACATTTTCTATATAAATGTTGAATAACACGTTCATAAATTGTAACAAAACCCACATTCCGTTCCATGTGGGGTTTCCTAAAAAACTATGAGTCAAATACTTAACACTTAACAAGTATCCAAGACATGACCTTTACACAGAGAATTATAAACTCTTAAAAGATAGAATTTCTAGGTACCTAAATTTGAAGAAATATAAAATTTCCATAATTTGATGCCTATTTTATAGAGTGATCGGAAGAGTAAAATGAATACTAGAAGTAAAATTGTTCTGTAAGTTTCAAGCACTATGCACATATAATGGTGCATTAATTTGACTAGTGTTTTGTGCTTGAGTTTGTATCTCCATAACTGACAGTGATACAAGTCACATGCCGCGCCATCATTGGGATCTTCAACTCACATTCATTTCAATGGAATTTGACGGATAACAGTCATGTTATATCATTGTCCCAAGCCCTCCCATCTTCTAGGACCACATTTTCTCTTAAATTTCTTGACAAAGTGACTCCAGCCCAGTCTCACACTTGGGAAATGTATCATAATACCCAATACATTTCAGGGTTACCAGGAAGGAAAGGACATCCTACTTTCTTGGTCACTCCCACATTCTTCCTACTTTTGATCCCACTTCATCATACTGGTCCTCTCTCTTCGATCACTTTATTCATGCATATCATCTCTGCTATTGCATGTGACTAACTTTAATTTATAGTCTGAGTAGGATAAAAGAGACTATGGCATAGCACAAAATATGAAAACTTTAAATTGGAAACCAAATATTATTCATATAAAAATACCTTAGCCACTCTTGTCCCAGGAAATTTCTAACTGGTCATTACTTTCCTTAGACACCCAGGAAAATTTTCCCTGCCCCTCTCTTTTATTGACTGCAATGGTAAACCTCAAATTTTATGTTTTTTTTTAATTATTCAAATCTATGTAGCCTGACCTGCCGTGGTGCAGTGGAATGCTGAGGTTGCCAGTTGGAAACCCTGGGCTAGTCTGGTCAATGAACACATATAGGAAGCAACTACTACAAGTTGATACTTCCTGCTTCTCCTTTCACTTCTCTCTATCTCTCTCCTCTCTCTAAAAAAATCAATAAATAAAATCTAAAACAAAAAAGTACAAAACACAGAAAAACTATGTAATTATTTTCTCTTTATTTCTTTCAGTAATAAATCCAAAAGAGTTCGTCTTTCTCAAGAAATAGGGCTCCTCAAAGTGTTTCCCCACACAAAAGTATCAGCTACCCCTCAATATCATCATTCTTAGTAATACAAAGTGTTTTTTTGGGGGGTGGGGGGTGGGTTTTTTTGGTGAATTTCTTAAAGTCCCAGTCCTGAGGCAGGGTGGTAATGATGGTGATGACGTGGAGGGATTTCATTACATTTCTTTCCCCCAAAAAAGTTTGGAAAGCTGTCAAAGCTGTAGGAAGTCTTGTTCTTTTTGGGGGAAAACCCCAAAAAGACCCACAAAAAAAATAGGTGGAAGAGATATGAGGCTAGGGTCTGGGCACTAGAACTTCCCAAAGTTCCTGACATTATATCAAGGAATCACAATACCTGAGGCTGCTCTTAGAATCAACCTCTTGAAAGCAATGACTGTTCATCAAGATTCCATGGGTAACAGTCTTCTAAAATTATGTAGTTCTTTAAATGAATTATCCAGTGATGTAAGGAAGCCACCTGCCCAGCACAAATGACTGTGCTTGGAAAGTAGAAAAGAATGGCATTTTAATTTCCATTGATTTACTTATAATAATGATAGTTGCAATTTTGAGAATATAACATGTATTTGAATTGGGGCATATTTTCCACAAAGTCTCTCTGATCCTCAAAACTGTACAAGAAACTTACACATTATTTTCCCTTTCCCCCCAGAGACTTAACTTTTTCTAAGGCCATAGAGCTGGAAAGAAATGAGGATCCAAAGCCTGTTCTCCCTATATTATTTCACTACCTATGTATTACTGACCTGGAATTAGATTGACCACTCAGGCCTGTGTTCCCTTCAGTTCTGTCTCCTATTACCCAAAGAAGCTCTATGGGGCAGGGCCCAAGAAGGCATGACTATCTTCTTTGACATCCACCTTACAGGTTGACTGCCTTTCACTTATCTTTAGAACCAGTTATGAATCTGTCATTCATAAATTTGTCCAAACCCTTTTAAAATCCATTTATATTTCCTGGCAATATCACCTTTTAGGATAATGAGGTCCCTCGTTTTATTACCCACTGTGTGAATTAGTGTTATCTTTCATTTGTCCTTAACTGACCTCCATCAAGTTTCAGAGGGCACCACCTCCTCATTTGCCCCAAGCTAATGCACCCTTAACTATCCTTAGATCATCCATTTAAAATGACAGAACATTTAGAACAAGCATATGATTGCACCCTCAAATGACAGCATTGCTTGGCAACTAAATGGTAAATGTTGTGTAGTGTTGTGACTGTCAACAATGCCTCCTTCCACCTGCAATTTGTAACCAGTGTCTTGGGAGGTTGATGACCAAGAGCCATGCTCTCAGTGGCTCTGTACCAGCAGATCTCCTAAACCAATCAAATTGAGGGGCCTTCCATATGAATCTCAACCCTTAAATTGTTGGCATCAGATTAAATAAAACTCAGGTAGGGGATGGGGGTTCAAACAACTCCTGAGAGTAAATGAGATGATGGTTGTAAAGGCATTAAGCTGTAGAAAAACATAACAAGACAGATGTAGACACAGGAAAGATGACAACCCTTCCCTGGAAGCAGGGCACAGAGCAGGCACAGGCCAGGAGGAATCTCGTTACTGGAAGTGGAGCACCACATCGAGCAAAGCTGATTTCCACACAGGTGACTGTCCTTAGATTCAGGAGAAAATCAATATGCATTCTGGCCTGAAGAAAATAATCTCAGACTGCAGGGAAGGAGAGCAGTAATCTTTTCATTTACACGTATCAAGTTTATTGAGTTGTAACTCATTGCAGCATAAACATAAAACAGTTTAATTGTGTCCTAAAACTACTCCCCTCTTCCATGTTAAATGTCCCCTTCCCCCTGATGAATGGTCTTCTTAACATCTTGGTCTTTCATATGTCCCCAGTCTCTTTTGGTTGCTAGAATTATATCTAAGACTCACTCCGATTTATTTTAGAACTTTCATCTCAAATATAATTCAAAGTTGTTATTTTCCCAGCCCAGATTAGAGCCATATGTGGCCTCTAACAGCTTGAAGCAAGGATGAGGATGTTGAGGTAGGAACATCTCCCCATTACATAGCTTATCTTTCCCAGGACCCCTCCACACTGTGTGATTCCTGTGATGCTACTCAGAGAGCCTGCAAGGCAGACAGAACCCCGTCCACTGAACAGAAGCATTCCAACAAAGAGCCCTGCTACTTTGGTGACCCTCATGAAAATGTAGCTGTGCGCAACATGTACACTTATTCATGGCCAACTTGGCAGCTCCTTCTTTTAGAACAGGGGAAGAAAGAAAAGCTGATGGGTCAACGTCTTTGTAATTAACTGAGAGAGGCTGCAATTGGTTGCCCTGCTTTTCCAACTGATCTGTTCTGTCCTCTGTGTGAGGGGTGATCACGTCGCTCACTCTAATAGGATACTCATGTAGGCCCCGTGGGCACTGGGGTCAGGGACACAGACTGCATATTTCCCTGCCTCAGATTTACCTCTTGCTCCATTGTTTTAAACCTCCCATCCTCATCTTCAGCTTCCTTCAAAACCGAAAAAAGAAAGCATTCCCGTCAAGAGTTAGGTCAATATAACAATTGTTATATCCTGTAACTCATATCTCTATAGCACCCCCTCACCACCACTACTGGAAAAAAAGTTTTTGAGTATAGATATTTATATTCTCAAAAGATTAAAAAACATAGCTTTCAATTTTCCATGAAAACCATCAAAGATCCATCTTCTCACTTGTATTCAGCATTAGACATTGTGCAGTTTATCAACATGAGATTGAAAAAAGCGAAGATTAAGTTGCACACATTTATGTAGGCCAGTAGAAATGCATATTTCGCAAGCATCTGATCAAGATGCTCAGTTTCCTTCACTTGCTGTCTGTAATGACATACATAGAGCTGTGCTCAAGGTTATAAATCTTGTTCACACAGACTTACTAGAAGTGACTAAAAACTAACTTAACCTGTATTAGATATAGTTACGGATCTGCAGACACGTTTAAGCTCTCTTTAAGCAACAAATTGAAGCCATCACTCTAGCAAGAAGCTAAATCTGTTCATTGTCCTCAGTGATTAAAATTTAGAAAAATCTACCTAAAATAAATCATTCATGTAAATGAACTCTCAAGAGGCACTCTCTTGGAGTCTGGGTGCTATTCACACACAGAGCAGTCCGCCACAGCCCCCGGTAACATCAAGAAGCATTTGGGATGAACAAGTGCTGAGTCACTCTAAAACGAACAAAGTAATACAGGCAGTTATCACCCAAATGCATTATTTATCAGCAGGGCCTCCTGATGCCTGTGCTTACCCAGGAACCCTCCTGTGATATTGAAGGCCAAGGCATCTCCTCTCCCTAACAACAGCGTTGTATCTTTGGCAACTCGAGCAGGAACTCAGAAAATCAATACCACTTCATGAGCCAGGTCCTGGGCTTCTCCTTTTACGAGGATTCTGTCAATGCAAGGGGCCATTACTGTACTTTAAAGGCATGGTGTAAAATTGCTTCGACAAGATATAAGACACACCGTTTGCAAGAACCTGGTGAGAGTATTTTAGCCAAAGTTAAACAGTTTCATCACGTAATTACTTCAATTGGCAAAGCTCCAGCTGAATGAGCTCTCGGAGGGGCTGTGCCTTCTATCATGGGCAGGGGACCGGGGGTGGGGTGGGGGGGGTGGGGGGGGAGGCCTGTCGATGGGATTCAGGTTGTTCTAAACAAGGTCAAACTGCTAAAATGGAGGCAGAGCCCTGCATTGATGCTATTGGCAATGACACTGGGACAACAGAGTTGACAAGCTGCTCTCCTTTTTATTTTATATTTTTCCCCCTCGAACTAAGTGGTCTGAAAGTAGCTGAGTTTTATGGCTATAAAATATTTCATCCTGATTTGTAGTCTGGTAATTCATTTTCTAAGGACTGTTTAGAATTTATTCAAGGGGAAAAGGAAACTCTGTTGGTTCCTCTAACCGATTCCCATTATATGACAAAATTTAACTTTTGTATTTTATGAGGTTTTATGTGTTCCACTAAAACCATTAGCTGGTTGTCTCCTCATGATAAAATTTAATCACTTATGTAATACCTTAAAAGCCATTGACAGTTTTGCACGTATTTATGTTTTCTTTTATTAAAATATGTGAATGTCATAAAGATAGCTCTGATGGTGGTGGTGGGGGAAGAGGCTGGCACTAAAAACAGAAAATCTGTATGTATTGAGTCTTGATGTATACCATACTGAGAAGGAAGCACTGTAACCTACCAATTGCATGAAATTTGGGAAAAAGTGGATGTTAATCCATGACTACCATTCATAGTTCAGTGATTACCTGACTGTACCCAAGCTCCACATTTAGCCTTATTCCCATGTTAAGCTACTTTACTGCTATGACATTTTGGCAATTTAACACAAATTTTAATAATAACAGGGGGAAGTGGGATCAAAGGACATACATGTACACCTTGTAAAAGGTCTCGTAGAAACTAATCACTTTAGCCTGCCCTTTGTAATCAGAGATGTACTCACAGTTCCAGTTCTAGGAAACACATCCCAAATTTGGTTGGTTAATAAGGAATAAAAGAAAAGTGATTTTCTCTCAATCTCATTCCACTTCCACCTACAGACCTCCAATTATGGCACTTCTTTATCACCACACATATTTATTTTAGAGCTATTCAAATGCATTATGAATTTATATGTCTACTACTAGATTTATTGGTGTTAATGATTTAAATTTAAATAGCATGTTTCTTCCTGAGGCTACAACAATTTTTTGTGAATGACCTAATTCATTCTCTCTGCATTCTTCAAATGGGAGGTAGGATAGGGCAAAGGTCATTTAACACATTTGGCTCAGGACAATCTCACCCCATAAAGCAAAAAAGAATTAACTAAGGCTCCATATATTCTAATTGTAATGGATTAAAGATTTGAATAGATTTTTGCAGATACCACATACATGTTCATTGTGATATCTATAGCAACTAGAATAGTATCAGACACAAAATATAATTGTTAGATAAATGCATGAAAAAATGCAATAAACTTTTATACCAGTTTAATATAGTTTAATCAGAAATTATATTTGATAACTTATTTTCAGAACCCATGGACCAGAACTAGTATGTGGATGAAACAGTGACAAAGGAAACTGGGAAAACTTCCTGTGTGCCCAAGAAAGGGAGAATAACTGAGCATGGTGAGGACTACTAATCTCTACCCCAAATGTAACCCTTTCCTTGTATTTCACACCAAGGTGTACTTAAAGTGAATTGAATAGATAAGGTGAAAGACTATTAAGGTAGATATCCAGTTTCTAAAGAGTGGGAAAGCAGAACTCATTTTAAGAATGCCAATATCAGAACAAAAATCAGATTTTGAGCATCAAAACTCATCTGGAGAGATTCAGTAATAAGACAAAGAGAATGAGAGTCCCAGTCCTGTTGTTACTGGGACTCATCTACTGCTCAGAAGATTTCCAAGGTATTTGGATGCACTAATCCCACACAATATACCCATATTTCTTCTGATGAAATAGCTCAAAATTCTTCAATGTCTTTCTCTTGCATAAAGAACAACAGCCAAACTCATTAGCATTAAAAGTCTCCAAAATCCAATTCTGTTTAGTTTTCCTGACTCTTGTTCCTCCTACTCTACTGCCCAAAACCCCAGCCACACTGAACAATCCATCGTTTCCTAAGTAGATGCCTTACCTAGTCTTCCTTTTGATATTCTCTACCCTCTACACTAAATTCTCTCTCTTCTTTCTTTTATGCATATGATGAGCTCATTCCTTAAATCAAAGTTCAAATATCATCCCCCATGGGAAGGCAGCCTTCCTTATAGGTCCTATCTAAAATATCAGGTTATATCATTTTGTTTTATTTTGCTTCATTTTTATTGTAATTATATCATATATTTTCTTGTTTATAAACACAATCTCCTTTCTTTTAGACTATCAAACTCTCATCCATGAGGGAGACTAAAGCTTTATTCTCAGCACTCGTTCAGCCTCTGGCAGATAGTCACAATTTAATGAATTATTGTTGCATGAGTAAGTGAATGAATAACAAAGGAGAGAGCATAGTGACTAAGGGAATATTACAATCTTAAATTAGGCTAAGATACAGGTGATACTGAAGTTAGAATGGATGACCCCTTTTCTGCTAAGGCAGATACTGCTCATTCAGGGTTATGTGTCCACATGTCTATGCAGGACCAAGTGCTGTCATTTTCAAAGTGCTATTTAGTGCAGGTGTTTCTATAATTTGGATGAAGTGAGAAAATTCCATGCTCACTGGCCCTAAAAGTCACCCTTCCACCTGAGTAATGCAATAGTCCAAGCTCTAAAAGATGTACGAATTGCCTTTCTCCAGAGGGAGCAAGCAGAGAGGGGATGTACTTTCTAACATCGTACAGTTATTGACCTTCCACTATAGCAAATCTGCAAATGTCAAAGCAATAAGTGTTTCTAAGGAGAAAGCGACTGTTTAAAAACAGTTGTTTAAAATATAGGGCCTTGAGAGCTGCCCTCTTTCCACACACACTTACAAACAATTCTGAGAAGCACAGAATAAAAACATGTATCATTCCCCCTCTTACCTCTCCAAGACAGAAGAAAGGATGTTGATTAAATCTTTGGCTTTGTTTATCCAATTTAAAGCTGGAGTGGATAACTAAGGTCAAGATCAATCCCAGGACAAGAGAAGGTTAAATGGTACCATGACATTGTGTGTGTGTGTGTAACAATGACATAGATGTATGCAGTGCTTGATTCTACAAAGCTCCTCCTCATCATTTGTGTACTTAACTACTTGTATACTTATGTAGCCTTGGGAGGTTCCAAGAACAGGTTGGATTAGACTCTTTTGGTTGAGAACTCCACCACCAGCATAGCTGTGACATTCCTAAGTATTGACAAAAATGGAGGATTCCTCCCAAAGGTAGAGGAGAAGAAGAAATCAATAGATTGTTGATTGTAATTTGAGGGAATATCAGCATAACTCTCACCATGTTACTTATTATTCTGAGTGCATGGATTATTATTGAAGGGAGGCTTTACCCATTTCAGAGTGTATCTCTGAATTATTTATTCATTCAACAAAAAACTCTGAATATCATCCACATTTTTGCATTGTGCTAGAGATAATATATGCATAAATGAGAAATGGGCCAGCTATAAATGAGCTTATAGAAATAGATGAGTGATTATAAAATAATGGGAAAGTTCACTGATGTTGAGGTGCCAAAGAATTACGAAAATACAAAGAAAGACCAATTGTATGTTTCTGGGGGAAGTAGAGAAGGCTTCCTGGAGAAAGTAGTGCTTGAATAAAGAATGTGGAGATATTAATCATGTAAATAGGAGAAGGGCATACTTTCTAAGCAAAGGAGACCCATGAACAAAGTCACAGCCCAAGAAGTAAAATATCTGTGCAACAAAAATCATTTGGGTGGGTAGACAGTCAAGGCATGAAATGTAGAGAAATGTTGGACATCGTGAAATTCTGCAGTCCAGTTGTCTACTTCAGGAAATGAAAGTTCCCTCAGGAGCTTATGGTAGGATGGATGATTGGTTTGGTTGAGAACAAGTATTAGATATCTGTGAAACTGACTTTTCCCCTTCAACCCTGTAGCATATCAGAAGCAGATTTTATGCTTTGGACCAAGCAACAGCCTAGGCCCAACAAAGAAGGCCACAGTGAGCAAAGTTCCCCAAATGGGGGGTTGTTCCATTGCCCAGAGCTGACCACATCCATACATCACACCTTGGTTACACTTGATAACAGAATGAGGAGGAACATATCAGGGTGAGAGTCAGCCAACTTCTTCTGTAAAGGGCTAGGTAATAAGTCTTTTAGGCTTTATAGGCCATTATGTCTCTTTTGGAACTCCTCAACACTGCCCTCATAGTGAAAAAGTGGCCATAGAGAATACATAAATAATGAGCACAGCTGTGTTCCAATAAAACTTTCATCTACAAAAAATAGGTGAGCAGCCAAGTACCCACAGGTCAGTTTGCTGACATCCACTTTAGAGTTATGGCTCTCAAACTGTGATCCCTGGACCAGCAACAGGACTGTCACCAGGAACATGATTAGAAATAAAAATTCTCAGCTCCACCCCAGACCTTCTCAATCGAAAACTCAGAGTGTAGGATCCCGCAGTCTGCGTTTTATTGACAGCAAAAGAATCAACCTCACTTGAAGTGGTGACTCTTGAAGTTAATAGTTTGTTAAAGACAAGGTTTCAAACCATACTATGTATACTTATGATCAAAAGAAAACATTTGCTGTTAAAGAGTGTTGTCACTAAATAATAAGTCAGGTGTGAGATCATGGACTGTAAAACCCAACAGACCCTCTCTGCAAATCTCTTCATTCATCTAAAAGGCAGTTGTTATGATTCATCTGCTAAAACCAATATGGCAGCAATACATCCTGCCTGGGTTTGAATTGATCTCAGAAAGAATTCTAGAAACCCTAAGAGCAGTTCTGGTTAAGGAGAAATTTGTAGATGACAGGCTTGGTTTCCTTAATGGAAAACCAAGATGGCTTTCTTCAGCAAATAGTGAACTGAGTATTAAAAAGGCATTAAGCTGCCGCTTTTGCAATGTCAAGTATGCATTCAAATTCACGACAGCATTTAAAATATTAAAACACCTAGCAATTTTATTACTAGATCATTTAAGATGGTGGCCATGAAAAATTTAGTTTCATCTTCCCAATAATGGCTCATGAGACACAAGAAATATACACACAGATACCTGAATTTTTAAAGTAAGTTCCTTATTAACTTCTTTCCCCTCATCTATTACCATCACTATTTTCCAGCTGTATAAACAGTCTGGAGAGTATGCCCTGAATGAATTCACCGTTCAGAAAACAACATAATTACAGCCATTCCAGCAAATGGAGTGCCAAAAAAGTTACAAATTAATTGAAGGTTAGCATTGAAAATTAAATCCTAGTCAGCTTGAAGTCATCTTTTAGGCTACTTCCTAGAGAATTAAATAGAGAACTCACTCCACATCAGTTTGGTTGAAAGGATTTTAAAGTTCAGGTGGACAAATGACCTTTTCCCCAACTACCACTTTCCTGTGATCTGATACTGCTGATCCCAATGATGCCCGCCAATTGTACCTTAGCCCGCACTTATGATTTATTCATGATGCAATGCAGGACTACTTCCTCTTCTTCCATAAATACCCAAACTTTAGAAAAATAGCAATTTATCTTGCCCTATTGTGTATTGTTAGAAATCACTGAAAGACATCATCAAAAGTATTTTTCTCTTTTCTATTTATTATTTCATTTTTTCAACTTTATTTATAAAATTAAATTTAACAGGGTGACATTGATCAATAAGAGTAACAAACCATTTGTGAAAAATAGTACAAGAATTCCTTATAGTCCTCATTCAGATTTCCCAAGTGTTAACATATTTACAATATTAATTGTTGTTGATAGCCACAGTTCAGTGATCAAAATCAGAAAATCAACATTAAAATTCAAAACCATTATGTAATTAAGAGACCTTCAAATTTCACCAATGTCCACCTAATGCCCATTTACTGACCCAGGAGCCAATCCAGGATTACTTGTGGTATTTATTGGTCATGTTTCCTTAATTTTCTTTAATCTGATCATCAAGAAATGTTTAAATTCAATAGCACTATTGAGCACCTAAACTGTGCCAAGATTGTGATAAACTCTGAGGATTTAAAGATAGCTCTGGCCTTTGAAACATTGTGAAAATCAAAATTAAATCAAAAGGCTAGACATGGAAGCATGTACTGAAGTAGTGCTTCTTTTAAGAAAATAAAAAGGAACATTGTTCAGATTTGGGAAAAATCAGTATTATGAAAGAAGATGACCAGAACCCAAAGGTTCTTGATCTTTGCTTCCTAAAAATGATTATTCACAGATAAAAGCAGCATCCAGAGAAACTGTATGCAAATCTAAGCTACTAGATTGCCTTTAAGGTCAAGTTTTTATTCCTCTCACCTAAACAAGGTGTGGCAAACAGAACAGAACCAATAAAAAGTCAAATAAAGTGGGAATTTGGGGTCATCTCTGAATCCCTCCAGAGGATTTGGAACACGCAGGCTGTCTTCAGTTCAGTCTAAAAGTCCCTCCTGACAGTGAAGAAAATCATTCAAACTCCAAATTAAATTCAAGTTCAGAGGCTTATTACCATCCAAGGGCTTTTTACTGTTTTGTACTGTTTTCAAATGATGTTTGTATAAATGTACTATAAAACATTTGGCACAGCCTGACCTGTGGTGGCGCAGTGGATAAAGTGTCAACCTGGGAACACTGAGGTCGCCAGTTCAAAACCCTGCACTGGTCTGGTCAAGGCACATACGGGAGTTGATGCTTCCAGTTCCTCCCTCCTTTCTCTCTCTCTCTCTCTCTCTCTCTCTCTCTCTCTCTATCTCTCTCTCTGTCTCCTTTCTAAAATGAATTAAAAAAACATTTGGCACAAAATCAGAGATTTCAGCTCAAAATTTTTTGCATGCCAATTGGTCTCTCCATTTACTTAATTTCTTTAATCTCAAATTTCATCTCCATAACTCATTCAAAGCTGTATTTGGTGAGATTTCTAGACTCTTGGTGTTGAGAGAACATCAGAGGTTGGTAGTCCAACACTTTAACAGACTCGTAAATTCTTCATAATATATTTAACAAGAGATTGTCAACTCTCCACTTGTCTAGCCCAGCTAACTTCACTATCAACCCTCACCTCCTACCTTATATTTTACTAATATTGTTTTAAGTATTTTGCCAACTATACTTAAACACACTATAAGTCTTGATATATATCAGTTCATCAATATGTTTTAAAAATATAGTTGTAAAATGAACCAAAATGGTCCAAGTCTGGCCTGACCAGCACAGGCCATAGTGAGTCTGTCCTCTCTGGTACTGACACTAGATAATAATGGCCATGAGTCACAGGTTTTCTAACAGTTACATTATAGTGTCAACACACGGTGGGGTTTCAGAATCAATTGAGCACTGAGTTTTTATAAAATGTGCTATTACTGTTCAGCTTGGGTTTTGTTTTGTTTTTATTTTTGTACTTTCTACTAAAGCGGAGAGACTTGGAAGTCCTACACAAACAATGTTATATTTATCTATCCTGGATTTCATCTCATTATATTTGACCCATAATTGCAGTCTTTTGAGACCTGTTGATTGTGATACAAATAAATCAGTTACCCTGTCTTTGTCCTGCCATCCACTAATCAGACATAAGTAAGCCATCTATGTCATCACAAAAGTCTTACTATGGAACAAATTAGGACTATAGACAGAAGCACAAGCCTGGCTAAAGCTTTACTCATTAAGTCGTACTCTTTGCCATGTGATTAAGTGACTGGATATTGTCATCTATTATTCTATCCACATTTTACCACTTTGGTTGACAAAGATAACCACAAATTTTACTGAATGTGCTAAAATCCAGGTTCACTAGATCTTTCTCTAGTTTATCACAAGATGAAAATTGCTTAGCTTGATAAGACTTGGCAGCAAGGCATGAATGAAATGCAGGGTAAGTCAAAAACATTCCAAATGCTCATTCTACTCAGAGACAAATGAGAGCTGCATGAGAGTCCGGTAGCTGACTCCTACCTCCACCAAAGACAGCTGTTTCTTATCCATTTGTGTTCCCTATACCTAAAATTCAGCATCCACATTCTCCCACTGATATTATTGTTATCTCTCTCTCTCTCTATCTCTCTCTCTCCTTTCTCTCCTTTTAACAGAACACGCTATACCAGCAGTTTCACTGATTACCTAAAACATTCTCTTCGCCTCCCTTTCTAATGCAGTGTGTCTCTTCAAACATTGGAATAGCTTTCCCTCACCAGGAATCTGTACTGTGAGTGTAAGCCCACTAAGTCTAAGGACTTAAGTATGCCTCCTTGGATTAAAATCTCAAATTTGCTTTAACAGGTGTTTTACACTCAGCATAATCAATAATACACTGGCATCTATACGATGCCACATGCATTATTTCTCATTTCTTGCCCAGGTGTTTTCTTCTTCAACATACTCAATACCTATTTTATGTTTTCTTTTTCTATCTTTCAACTTTTGTCTAATTTAGTACTCTTTGCCATGTGATTAAGTGACTGATGTTTTATATTCCTGGGAAAATCAATGTTAGAATGAAGAATGGTTGTGGTATAAATGCATAGATTGTTTTGAAAGAAAGTATAACCATTTTTAATAAGCCACCCAAATGACAAGAATAAGAAATGCTTTTTCTAATTAGCATCATGAGGCTGAATTGAACTAAGGATCTTAGGTTAATTCTAATGAGCTAATATTGGTAAGATGCTTTTAGATTTTTAATTTAAAAGCACTCTGCCAATGAAAGTATGAGGATTACAAATTTCCTTAGCCATCTGGTCCCCTACATAAAGTAATGGTTTCAAAAGTTTAGACAGATGAATGGATAGATAGATAAATAGGGAATTGATTCCTCTTCTATAATTCTTAAAGTTTCTCTCTTCACAGAGGCCCATTTAAATAGATATTATTCAACTTAATCCAGAGTGTTGCAAGTAAAAAGTACAAATACTATATGAAAATATATAATCAACACTTAAAAATAGTCACAATAATAAGTTCTGGGGATTTAATGTACAACATAGTGATTATAGTTAATAATATGGTATTACATACTTAAAAGTTGCTAAGAGAGTACATCTTAAATATTCTCACTACAAAAAGGAAATGGTAATTACATGACATGATGGAGACATTAGCTATGGTGATAGTCATTCTACAATATATAAATGTATCAGATCAATACATGGCATATCTTAAATTCACACAATGGTTATATTTCAATAAAGCTAGAAAAATACATATTCTCAATGAGAGCTGAACTGGTTCTTCTACATTGTCAGGCTACTTCCTAAAATATTTGAAGATCAAGATGATGCCTTCTATTTCTTTACTAATTAGAGTGAACTCCTTTACATTTGTTAATGTATTTAATTTTCAGAGTTGTTATATGAGACAAGTACTAACATCAACACCCTTTTACAAAAGTGAGAAAAGTGAGGCGTACAGAGGTTCAAGCTTCCTTGGTGTTTCAGATACCGTGGACGTGCTTCAGGTTTGGCACCCAGCAGCCCTGTTTTGTATATCTTGATCTCCACCCCTCTACTACTCTGTGGAAGTTGATGGGAAACAGGGTAAAACTTGGCCAATGCCTCAAACATAGGAGGTATGCAAAATACATTCATTGTTTTTGTTGCATCACCCAATTTAACCCCCTCAACCTCCCTATGTGGGTACTGACATTATCACCCTCACTTTGCAGACAATCAGTAAAAGGTAGGTACCTATGTTTTGAGACTAAAAAGACTACTTGTTGTCAGGGTGTTTGTCATCATTGCATCATATATATTTTGCTTGCTTACTGTATTTAAGTAAAAAAAAAAAATACTAGTCTTGGTTCTCTCAGAGAGAAATGATTAAACATTAATAACATAATATCCAATCCCTCTACTCTCTGTGCTCCTCTTTGTACAAGACAGAATGTTGGAGTCTGTGGTTCTTCAGCTACCTCAAGAAAATCATTTTAAAAATAATAATAAGAAGAAATTAGCCCAATCATTTCTAGTAGCTGAAAAAGTCCATGCAAATCAAAGAAAGGAAATTCATCCCTAAGGTTATTTGGGGTGGGTGATGACAAAAGATTCTTTCTCCATTTTTAAGCAAATTCTCTGGTCTGACATGACTAATACACAGTTTTCTCTAAAAAAAAGGAAAAGAAAAGAAAGAAAAAAAAGTATTTTATTTTCTGACTTCCTTTGTCATCTTTCAGACCCTACTAGCTAATAAATTATCTGTAAGATCTAAGAGGTATCCCTTTCCCCAACCAGCACCCCTTCCCTTGTTTAGGGAAAAAATTCCATAGAAGTAACTGTAATTCAGCTCCCCAAATGACTGCTCCCTACTGACTGACCTCATTGGTAGGGGGAAACATTCTCTCTCACCTCACAGGCTTCCTTTCATACAGCACTGGCCTGTCCTCCTCGGCCTTTGGTAGTTTGAATATGCAACCTCAGAGACTGGAGCATAGGGGCTCGAAGAGGCGAAAACACACTCCACAAAAGGCTTGCCTGTCCTGAATTATCACTCATCCTTCCCCAGCATGATCTTGGTTCTTTTTTCTAAAACATGAAGAATGTGTAAAGGACACATAAAACTTTAGTCAATAGGTCCATTATTATGATTGGCTGAAAACCATAAAATGCATCCATCAAGCTATTGTGTTGCATCCTGTGTTAAATTATGGTGATAAATAGTCCTTTATCTGTGACGTCACCTACTAATCTATTCCAAAAACCATTCACCACTGCCATTATGCATCACTCATGCGCCTGCCAGCTTGCTAAAAAAAATCTCTACGCGAGAAAGCCACACACAACATTGCTCTTGACTCTACAGATGCCAATGTTGGCTGTTATGTTCATGTCATAATGTGAAACAACTGCTTCTTTGGTTCCCAAAGTTCTCTCAAGTGCACAGTAATGTCCTCAGCTCTCAGCTCTGGGTATTATAACTCATGTACTTTTAATTGTTTCATAATTTACATCAGAACTGAATGGTGTCCGTCCACACTCATGCTGCTTTGTAACTACTGGATGACATATTTTTGCTACCTTGCTCTGGGTCGAATTTAATTCTATTGACAAGCCTTTAACATGAAAATTTGGTGTGGAATCCCTTAATATTCTCAGGAGCTATGTAAAAGGATGTGTGGCAGTTGGTATCAGCATGTCTGGGATTTGGATCTAATTTTATACAAAAATGTTCTCATAAAATTAGACAATTTTTTTTTAGTTCTCAGAAAACAGTATTTATTAAAATAAAATAAAAAAGGGAAAGTGTGAATGTATTTTAAATTCTAGTCTCAAAAGTAATAATCTGTTTAATAGCATATAGACAGAATAGGATTGTATAGCTTCCTCTACACCTCACCTTGATGATATTAAGAGATTCTCCTCTTAAAAGAAAAAAAAATAAGTCTTTAATTTTCTTGATCTACTCAAACAAGATGAGATGAAATACAGAGTGAAACAGACCACATGTTAGTATTTCATTCCAAAAAATGAAGCTTACTATGTTTAATTTACTTTTAGCTATAATTTAAAGAATCTGGGGAATTGTTTCCTGCTCAGTGACACAATGGAGGTGGCATAGCTTCTCCTTATTATTATTTTTTTTTTATCACAAATGAAATGATGGTTCACAATAAAGAAATAAACAAATATAAACTGCTCAAGCTTAAATGGGTGACATCCCATTTCCATCTGCTATACTTATTTCTGTAGTTTATTTTTTTAATTACTTTTTTGATGCATATGTGGAAAAGGATTTGCTAATATGTTTATTGAAATAAAACCAGATTTTCTTTCCTTCACTATTCTTAAACATCCAATAGAAGTGGTTGCAAAACATTATTTAACTGGAAGTTGCTATTTAATATATTTTATCAACTCAGTCACAGAAAAATTTTAAAAAGCAGAATAACAGTGGTTAAGACAGTGGTTTTCCCCCTCACTGACCTCCTCCCAATTATCATCATTATAAACTCCAAAGGAGTCACATATTGCAGAAAAGAAAGAAGTTCTAAAAACTGAACAATCTTCAGCCAGTCTTGACAGAAGTTTGGCTCCCACTCAACACTCAAAGGAAAATGCATCCCATCTTCTCCCACTCTGATCTTCAGACTTACGTGTGGCTAGTCTTTAAGAAGAGGATGGCTCTTGCAACAGAAGGGGCCTCATCCAAAGGCCATTATTCTAGTTTTCTTTCTTTCTTTATAAATTTTCTCCCTTCTCGTTCTTTCTCACATTGCTAAACCTGCACGTATTGTTGATTAGAATTGTCTTTTAAGTATATTTACACATGCACTATTCTTTCTCACTCTCGCCTCACACCCATCTTCTGAAAAAATCCCTGAGTCTTCACCATTGTATAGTAACTGCTGTTCTTGCCACCTTTTTGTTTCCTGGTGGGTCTGTAATTGTCATCTCATCCCTGAAGCAACATCAGGATCACTCAATAAATTGATTGTCAGGGGATATTTGAAGAACAGAACAGCTTGAGCTCTGGAAGCCAAGTGCCTTATGGCCTCCAGCCCAGAAAAAGGAAGCAGTGAGGATGAACAAACCTCATCCCATTCAACTCCTCCAACACATTAATGAGAATTAAGCAAGTGAATTTTATTCCTTATTTTCACTCAGACAGAGCAAACAACAACATAAAAAAAAAAAGATTAAAGAATTAAATAAAACTATTCTTGGCATTTCCTTTCATTTAGAATGAACTGGGAAAAAGATACCCGACTCCTGGATTTGAAATAGTTTTCTGGTCCTTCTTCTTCTTGTGCATGCAATTTCCTTTTCTGTTGTTGTTGTTTTGTATGTTTGTTTGTTTTCTTTTCTTTATAGCATAACTTGACCATCCAGAAATAATGTTATGACAGGGATTCTTTATTATTGCTCATCACTTGAAATGGTATTTAAGGGTCATATTCTCAAGTTTCCAACTCTACAATTCCAATATGTACTCTTTTTTAGAATCCTGCTGTGAAGGTGACCCTTTAAGGCAGTAGCCTGTATTGATATATTATATCTTTTACTAGGAAAAAGCTTAAGTGGAGACAAAAATCTGCATTTCAAGAGGGTCTCTAAGCAGTCACCTCTGGTTATGCTTATGGAGAAAGATCAACATCATGAGGAACTTCTAAACTCATACAAACTTTATTCCTGTTAGAAGATCATTGCATCAATCAATACAAGGGGGTCAGGCAAGGATGGGCTTAGTTCCTACCCTTTGATTTAGCCATTGCAACTCATCAAATCTTGCAAAATTTGTCCTGTTTACCCCCTGTTACAGGCATGAAAATAGATATTCATAGAAGAAAATAAAGTCACACATTTTGGCTCTGAAGTTTGTGTCATTTTTAAATATTATCATGCTGCTTTTTAGATATAATATATCCTTAAGTTAAGGTAGTATTGGTGAGAACAGTGAGAAGGGACTAAAAGTAACATTCTAGTAAAAATGAGAAGAAAACACTAAATATGATAATCTACATATGGTCTATTGATGAAAATACAATTGTACCTTTACTTCAATAATAAATCAACAAGCATTTATTCAAGATGCTTTTGTGTCAGGCACTGGACCCATGCTGGAGTTGCAAAAATCTATGATACCACCTTGATCCTGGATTCTTGATCTTGATCCTATTACCTAATAGGAAGATATTTAAAAGGTTCATTTCTCAGTTATAAAAGCAGTGACTGAAAGTTGCAGTGCAAGTTTCCTTCGAAAAAACGAGGCACCAAAACTAAGTCTTAAAGGGTCATTAGTTCAGGGAAAGATGTGAGAGGCAAAGTCATGTCAAAAGAGGGAAGAACAGCCCTGGCTGGTTGGCTTGGCACTAGAGCCTTGGCTCAGCGTGTGGAAGTCCCTGGTACGATTCCTGGTCAGGGCACACAGGAGAAGCACCCATCTGCTTCTCCACCCTTCCCCCTCTCCTTCCTCTCTGTCTCTCTCTTCTCTTCCAGCAGCCAAGTCTCCACTGGAGCAAAGTTGGCCCGGGCACTGAGGATGGCTCCATGGCCTCCTCCTCAGGTGTTGGAATGGCTCTGGCTGCAATGGAACAATGCCCCAGATTGGCAGAGCATCACGCTCTGGTGGGAATGCTAGGTGGATCCTGGTCTGGCACATACAAGAGTCTATCTGACTGCCTCACCACTTCTAACTTCAGAAAAATAAAAAATAAAATAAATAAAAAATAAAAGCGGGAAGAATAGGTACAAAGTCCCTGAGAAGAATTTCTTGTTAACTTAGAATTCTAAAACTACATAGCAATACACCAGCCATTCTCTCCACAAGTAAGTTTAGCAAAGATCAAAATAAAAATGTGACTAGACAAATTTCAAAAGGCATAGCAGTGTTCAAATACAAATCAGACATTTCTGTGACCTAAACTTGAACAAGTAATATAAATCTTCCAGGCCTGTGGCTCTGCTGTTCCCAGACTGTGGAAGCCAACTGAGGAGACCAGGAATTCTTGCTGCTGTGAACAGAGATTAAGAATGCCTCATAAAATACTGGTGATCAGTGCCGAGCTTGAAACCAGGAGTCTACCAGTGAAAAAGGCTACAACCAACTTCTGGCTTGCAGGAAAGCCCAGTAGATAGCATCCCTTTTCCTCTTTAACTTCAGAACCAACACAGAGAGAGAGACAGAGACATAGAGAGAGAACAGAGCTACAGAGAGGAGTCAGAACGATAGTGATCAAAAGGAATGCTTTATTACAGATAAAAGCTAAGTTGGAGAGTGTAGCTTAAATGCACAGCCATTTGGACTTGGTAACAGTCCCCTGAATTAGACAGATTTACCCACCCAATAACAGGTAGTAATCGAAAACTGCTGGCTCAGCTGCAAAGGCTGAGTAAAAGTTATATCTTGGTCAAGAGGGCTGACTTTCATGCTCTCAACCTTGCTTACAAGCCATTCCAAAAAGAATGAATGAAAGAGAGAAAGAGAAAGGAAGGAAAGAAGAAAGGAAGGAAAGAAGAAGGAAGGAAGGAAGGAAGGAAGGAAGGAAGGAAGGAAGGAAGGAAGAAAGGAAGGAAGGAAGGGAAGGAAAGAAGGAAAGAAGAAAGGAAAGAAAGAAAGAAGGAAAGAAAGAAGAAAAGAAGGAAGGAAGGAAGGGAAAGAAGAAAGGAAAGAAACAAGGAAGGAAATAAAGAAAGAAAGAAGGAAGGAAAGAAAGAAAGAGGGAAGGAAAGAAAGAAGAAACCCCCAGAAGGGCATAAATCACATACAGTAATTCCAGCTCTGTAACTCTAAGTAAATAAGTCACTTCTTCTGTCTTGGGCTGCGGTGTGGGAGTGATAGGTTGGGGAAGCAGCCAGAAGTGTTATTTTAGTGGTGTTCACAGTCACAGTCCTTTTCCCCCACAAGAGTATCTTCTACCTAGAGCCATTATTTACATAAAATTTGCTACCTAAGAGGTTGGAAGTGGCAGGTACAGCCTTATAGTCCTGACAGACTCAATGACAGTGTCTATTTTTATCTTCATTTTCAACATGAGACAATATGTAATGCTGCCATCAAAGATATAGCTGTGAACTTGAAAATCTGGGTGACTTGATAGAGTCAACCTCAAAGATCTAAAGAGCAAAATATAAGTATAGAGGTACAGAAGGAAAATAAATCCCCCTCAACCCCAGCCTGAAGACTCCAATGCCTAGTATGTGAGATAAAAGGCTAGATGAGCAAATCAATATATTGAATAATTGTAAGACTACACCCTGAGTAAAATGAAAATGATTTTTAAGTGGCTTTAAAATAACTAGATTTAGTATCCTCAAAGTGATAAAGATATAAATAACATTCAGAACAAATAATAAAAGATAGGAAATTTAAGAAAAATAGATTAAATAGAAATGAAAATGGGTATTTGAAAAGAGGATTAGTTAGAATTTTAGGAATGTCAAACATAGTATTTGAAAGGAATTTTTTTAAAAACACTAAAATGGGTAAGCTTTCGACAAATAGAAGAAAGAATTGGTAACTTGAAAAATACAACTAAGGAATCATCTAGAAACCAGCAAAGAAAGGTAAAAATGGAAGGGGCAGCTCTCAAACATAGGGGATGAGGGCCTTCAACACACAATCCCGGCACACATGCAGAAGAGAATTTAGGAAGCTGCAGCAAGCAACGTTGACGAAGAGGATAATTGGCAATTTCCCCAAATGGAATAAAAACCACATCTTCTTAAATTTCAAGTGCATATAAAGTGCCAAGTAAGAAACAGAAAACTAAACACATACCAAGGAACATCACAAAGTCCGCAAAGGAAGAGCCAGTGTGCTGATACGGTAAACTTGGAGAAGAATGGTGCCCATGAAGCATAGAAAATGAGGTGTTGATTGGCTAGATATGAAAGAAGAATCAGGGATCATATAAAGAGTCACATTAAGGAATATGTGCTTCATCCCGCACATGAGGGGAATCTGAGAAAACCACATCAAGGGAGGCAAGTCTGGAAGAAATAATATCAATTAAGCTGAAAAATGAATGGCAAGGCTTGAACCAGCACAATAGAAGGGAGAATAGAGAGCACAGCATGGTTTGGACATTGGGACAGGATCTCATGAGTTATTGGATGTAGGGAGAGGGTGAGGGAGAAGAAGAAATCAAGAATTACTGTCAGGCTTCTCAACAGGGTGATACCATTGGAGAGAGTAGATACAGAAGATGCAACAGGTTTATGGAGATGACTAGCTCTATATGATACATGCTTAGTGTGGGATATCTGGGGAGACGTCATTGACAAAAATTATCCAAATATATATATTTGAAAACTAGGGAAGAGTTCTGGGCTAGAAGAAAGACTTGGCCAACATCAACATAAAAATTTCTCCATCAGCTTTTACAAAGATCATCAATGTCCTAAATTTACTAAGAGAATTTACTTATATGTGGCAGCTCACTAGCTAGATGAGAAGCTGTTTCCAGGAGAGGCAGGGGTAAGGCAGTCACTCAGTAGGCCATGTAAGTGATAGAAAACTCAGACAATAAGAAAAAAGGGAACAGATGACAGTGAATATCAGGAACAGAACAGCCAGATAGCCAGCAGGGCAATGCTAATATCAAAACTAAGGCAGGCAAAGGCTGAGAAACCAAAATACCATGATGCAACAAGGCAGGGCTGAAATAAAAATGGCAGTTGAAGAATAGAGGATGTGAAAGATAAAGTTATACAAATTAGGAAAACAGGGGGGAGGGGAGGGGAATTGCCTGCACATGGAGCAGGCCACTGGAAACCTCTGGTCAAGATGAACTTTGCTTTAGCAGAGAACGTCAATAGTTGTTGATAGAAATTATTAAAGACAGGTTCCTAGGTTAATTTTGGTCATAACTTAAAAGTCTAACTGAGTAAGCACCAGATACTCTTTGCAATCTTGCAAATAAGAACCACACTTGCCTCTAAAATGGAAGTGAATTGCTATTGATTTTGCTCCACTATGGCAATATGTGAATGAATAATGAAATGAAAGTTAGGATTTTTGAAAGCTAACCAGAATAAATCTTTACTTTCCCAGGATGAATGGCTAAGTGGCTCTTTTCAAGACTTGGATAATGGGTTCTAAATGAAGGAATGAATATCAAGAGCTTAGAGTGTTAACTCAAGCTAAGACTTTGAGGAGACCTTTGGAAATATTTAAAAAGATAGATTAGTGAAACGGTGAGGCAGAGATTAAGTGGACATGCTTTTAGATTTGTCATGTGGCATTGCACCTGCCAGGTTATTTATTTTTCAGTGCCTACCCTACAATGCATAAAAATCCCCTTTAGGAGAATCCTTATTTGAGTAACATTGAAAAAGAGTCAGAGATAGTGGTCACCAATATGACTTCATTCTCTGGGCAATGAATATTTCTTCAGAATTATTATTGCATGATTACCATGTGGTATATTTTTGTGTTGACTCTTTATTAATAATTGTTTAGTAAATGATATTCTTCATGCAGATAGCAAGTCCTTTTCTTTTCTATGTTTACTTTAGAATTCAAAACTAAGATAGAGATATAGAGCTCTCTTAAAATATATCTTTTCCCAAAAATAATCTGTGGAGTGAAGAGGAGAAATGTACACTCTCCCTAAGCACTGAGCCCTAGATTGAAGACTGAGGGAACTGCTTCAAATAAGCAGCTATCAGGGCTGCTGGGAATGTTTTTGCGACTGCACACGGTACCCCTCCAGCAGGTGCCCTGCACATGGAGGTCTCTGTGTCTCTGAAGTGCTGCATGCACAGCCTGTGTAAACGCACCCGGGATCCTTAGGTTCTCCTCTCTTCTGCTACTCTATTGCTCAGATGGCAAACCCTGCACACAAGGAAAGTTTGGTATAAACACTAAACCTGGGAACAAACACAGAGGGGCAAAATAATCCATTTTAATGTGCTGGAGGTTTTAGTTGGAAAGTCAAATGAACATGGGATGAAGTTTTGGTTCTGTCACTTACTAGATCTGTAAATTTAGGCATACTATTTTAATTATGTGAGGCCATCTCCTCATCTGTAGAATAGAAATAATAATCGCTTCGAAATACCATTGTTGGGAGGGTAAAATGTGATTATAAAGTGGATTTCACAGTTTCCTCAGAGTAAGCACAGATAAAATATTAATTCTCCTCCATTGTCGTTGTCATCATCATTTATAGAACCTCTATGTGACCAACTTTTAGAGGTGTCTATCTCCATTGTGCTTCATTCATTCATTCATTCATTCGTTTGTTGGTTCAATAAATTTATAGATCTCATTAGAGGCAAGCCACTTACAATAGAGAGTATGAGGATGAATGACAGAAATGTACCTGGATGGATAGGGCCTCTAAAAGGAGTGATCAGACACCATAACTCTGCATAGAGTTGAAAGTCCTGATTGTCATTGAATGGCCACAGAACTGGGAAGGAAAACATCACTTTTGATAGGGATTAACAATACGTGAAGTTAATTTAAATTGGGTTTTGAAAGATAAAGTTTTAACACTGAAGAGTGGAAAAAGAAGCAGCGTTCTAAATACAGAAAAGAGATACAATATAAAATCAGAGATCACGATCATTTCTTCAGACTTGAGAATAATAATAATATTCTATCATATACTCAGACCCTAAAATTCCTAATCCAAAGCTTTCAATGTGTCCTGTCTCCATGTGTGCTATCATCAGTGAGCCTTTTACAGCAGACACACTGTTCATGGGACAACGGCTTGGTAGGCTTCATTGCATAGTGGTTGAGGGGTTTGGTGAGGACCAGGGCAACAACAGCATGGACTCCTCCCTTCTCTGGGGTATGCTAGCAGTTGCAATCTTAGCAGAGTCACTTACCATCTCTGAAACTTAGTATAGTCATCTATAAAATGATGATAATGACATTACCTATCTAACTATAGAAAAATGAGAAATCTCTATAGAGCTTTAGCACACACAGTGGCTGGCTCTCAATAAGCCAACTGTTCAATAAAAGACATTGTTACATTTTATTTCTTCAAAATTTGAGTTACAGAAACCACATAAATACATAAAATCTATAAATATGAAATGCTTATAGTCTTAAATTTTTTTCTTGTAGACGTTGTCAATTCTTAAAAATAAACCTGTGTTTTCCTTCTTTGAGTCTCCCTGGACAACTGAGGAGTACTGTGTTTTCAGTGATATCATATCACATGGCTTTTGTTGAATAAAATAGTCAACTTTTCAAGAACTGCATTTACTCTCCTCCTTGTGTGACCTCTGTGAAGACTGGGATAGTTTGTGAGTGAGGAAACTCACTCTCTCCCTTGATCTCACCTTGGTCACTTCCTCAGTCTGCCCATCTTCTTTGAACAGACATTTTTGAGTGTATAGGCATGTTAACAGGCAAGAGAAGATCAAGTATGAATGTCAGAAATCATTTTTACTCTAATAAATACAATGCCTAATAATATTCAATGTTGAATACAAACATAGAAAATATCTTAAAGGTAAATGGATTTTTTATTTTTTATTCCCTCTTTTGACTAAGCATAAAATTCTGTCTTGGGGGTGGGGAAAGAGGCCTCTGAAAGAAAGCACATAAGCAGCTGAGTTCTACACAACGTAATATGTAAACAAGGGACTGACATCAATAATTGGCATTTAAGTGCACAGATATAAAACCAAGGCCCCCAAAACCTGAGGTCTGATACAGTTCAACAGGGTAAAGCAGAGCTTGGTGATGGGTGAAAAGTTGAATGGAACTGCACAAAATGAAGCAGAACATCACAGAGAAGTTAATTTCTCTTCCAATCTGATGTTCCAGGTTTAATACCCCTAAAGCATTTCCACTGGGCTCCACATCACCTCAATAGCAGTATCCACTCTTCATTTGTCAGTTCCTAAAATTCATATCTTAAATGACTTTATAAAATGAGAAATTTTCCTTTAACTGAAAAAGAGAAAATAATTTTCTACCTTAATATTTGAGTTATAGCTTTTGAAAGCTTAAAAAGGAAGTTAATTCTATTTTTAATTAATTTAGTCCAACAAAAAGGAAAATTTAGGAACCAAAAATAATTTAATTTTGTTATCTGTATCCATATTAACCAATCACTATTTTCTTCCAATTGTTATGACAAAAAATAGCCTTTGTGTTTCTTTCTAATGGTTGTGCTCCCAAAAGCACAGAACCGAAAATCAGGAATCCTGGGGCTGTCTTACTTCAGTCACTTGCTATGCTACTGGGTCATGCAATCTCACTGGGTCAAGATTACTGTCAACATGAGGTAGCCTAATTGAGCAACTGCTATACATCCTAGAAAGCTAACATCTAATGATGATCTCTTCTGTGTGGATTTATTTTATCTGCCCCATCTCCTCTGTTTTCTATTACAGCTAATAGCACTTGACAGTTAAACAGGAATAAGATTATTTATGCCAGTAATTCTCAAAGTAGGGGTCATAGATAGTAGGCCTTGGAGAGGGGTTATTTAAATATGTATTTATTCTAATTATTATGTATATTATAATTATATAAATATATATTTTATTAAAACATAATTAACAGAACATTATATTAGTTTCAAGTGTACAACATAATGCTTTGATACACATATATATTGTGAAATGATCAGCAACATGTCTAGTTAGCATCATAACATAGTTATAATTTTTCTTATAAAAATATAAAGTATTTTATAATTATAATACTTAACTTATATAATTATACAAATATATAATATAATCCAAACAAAATATTTAAGTATTTTAATTTTAATGATGTATGGTAATTAAGTATATGAAAATACATAATAATTTTAAAAATATATACATATATATATATTTTTTAGGTGAGATGAGGAGAGACAGTGAGACAGACTCCTGCATGAACCCCAACTGGGATCCACCTGGCAACCTCCATCTGGGGCCGATGCTCAAATCAGCTGAGCTATCCTCAGTGACGAGGCTGACGCTTAAACCAATTGAGCCACTGGCTGCAAGAGAGGGAGAGAGAGAAAGAAGAAGAGGGTAGGGGAGAGAAGCAGACAGTCGCTTCTCATGTGTGCCCTGACTGGGAATTGAACCTGGGGATGTCCATACGCCAGGCTGATGATCTAGCTACTGAATCAACCAGCTGGAGCCAAGAAACATGTTTTTTTAAACCCTCTCAGTGACTAATCTACCATCTTTGGTCCATATTTATATGTGTAATACACACATATATATCTTTGGTCCATATTCAGGGGGTCCTTGTGTTATGACAGTCTTGATATACGACATTTCGAGTTTATGATGCTTACTCCCATAAAAACAAAAAAAATGGAGACATAAGTAATTCAGTTTACGCTATTAGCATCATACCTTTTTACATTCATTTTTTTGTCTTTTTTTTTCTTTTATTACAATACAGTGCACAGTACAGTATATTTATGTCCTTTTACTTTTTCTGTGGCTTAGCTGTGTTTTCATGTTCTACATTATGATTTTACAACTGTGTTAGGATAGATAAGTGACTTAGGCTAGGGTGTGGTTTGACTTACACCAAAATTTAGGTTACGTCACTGTCATAGGAACAGAATTGTGTTGTGTAACCTGAAGATCCCCTGCATATGTGCATGTGTGTAATACACAGTATAGACCATTAAGTTTAGAGATACTTTAATTACTTAGATGACCATTACATAACTATATACAGTCATTTGTAATTGTGTCTTTGTTACACCATTGGAAACAAGTTACTACCTAAAGATTCATCAAATTCTCTCAATTTTGTTGATAAATATGAATGACTGTCCCATAATTTAAAATGTCTTAAATGTAAAAATGACAACAATTGTTCTATGTCTTCATGTGGATTCTTTTAAGCAGTCACATGAGCCAAAATTTTAAGTATTTAAATAATTGAGGAAAAAAATGTCCTAAATAACTGTACAAGGTTCAAAAATATAACACACAATCAAAAACTCTAACAATCGGAATATGTCTTTAACATGAAGAAAACACTGAGAAGTAAATAGAAAATTAGAAAAGTATGTAATAAGCTGCTTCTGAAGAGAGGGGAAAACAGCCTATTCCCATTCAGTTACAAAGGTCATGGTACTTTCCCATAGATTAACACAAATTCTTCTTTGCTTTGAGTGACTCCATATTGGGGTTTTTTTGGTCATATTAACAATGTATCTGCCCGGTTTCCAGACTAACAATTGCTCTCACATGTAGTATCATATACATATCTGCAATATCCACATAACTATCCAATATTTCTCCTTGTACTTTCCTGACTTCTCCATTCCTTTCAGGTGTCCCAAATTCTGAATTATACTACACAAATTATCTAATAAACCTGATTCTTTTCCAAATATCCCAGCAGGCTGCCTTTTTCCCATAATGCCATCCAGATGGCCTTCAACCCACATGAATCTATTAGGAACACAATAATATTCCTAAAGTCCATGTCCTATCAACCCCCTCTTCGTATGTTCACTTTATTTCCTAGGATCTCAGTTGCTGGATTCAGATCAGATATAGGAAAAACTCTGTAAAAGTCACAGGTTTAAAGAGAACCTTCATTATCTCTGGGTTTGTATTTTTCTGTGGGCTCCTCTCTCAGAAATAATGAAGGAAGAAAAGAACAATGATTTGGATTATAACACATTGCTGACCACTGAGGAAAAGCTCAAGGCAATTTGTATGACTTACACCAAACAAATGGCTTTAATTCTACCAATCAAACACCCTGTAACTGCATCTCTGAGGTCAAGATATCCCCCCATCATATAAAAAAATTACTCATCCAAGGCCTACAGCAGTTCTTTAATTTGAAAACACAGATAAGAAAAAATAAACTATAGCATAGTAAAGATTCAGCAACAAGAGTTGTCAGCCCCTGGAATGAGAAAAAAAAAATGTGTTTAGACCAACATGTTTAGTCTTTGGGTTGATTGTGTCCAAAATGAAGAAAGGTAATTTTATGACAGTTCAAAATTCCTTCCAGATCTATAGTTCTCTAAGTAGAAGAATGTGTTTGACTGGCAGACTTATTAAATGTCAGTACTTAGTGAGTCATATTTACTACTAGCTAGAAGTGTCTAGGGCTTTTATTTCTTTGCCCCAGGAGTGCTCAAGAAGGAAAAAGTTCACCTTGAGGTTCCTAGACATTACCTCTGTCTTTCCTCTTATTATTCTGCATTCACACCAATTAGCGACAAGTGCAGGTAAATTCTGGGTAGGTAAATGTCTAAATACACCCCATTATGTAGTACTGCAACAAAAGTTAAGGGAGGCAGGTGCAAAAGCAGGTCAAAAACTTCCTCACAATTCTGATAACTAAAAAGAAACTGGATCCAAAATCATCACCATGCAGATGGGCTGGCTTTTGTCACTTGTTGTTTTTAAAAATGTTCCTGAGCATAAAAACTAGCAATCAACAATTTCTCACTTTGGCCTAAGTACTGTGGGTGTTCTTCCAGTCCATTTGTTGACATAGAGTTTCCATGTTAATAATAGCTAATTATTTGGCAAAAACAACCAACAATCTATTTTTCCTCGATCTCACAGAATTCAAGCATCTTAGAAAAGATGACTCTCACGTGGCAGTGGTTACTTTTTTCTCTAATGAGTTACATAGATTCAGAATAAGATTACTGGATCAAAAAATCTGAAGACATTCTTTTATAGCATTTTAGTCTCAAAATGTTTTAAAGAAGACATATAGCCTATTTTCTACTTTTTCTTTTAAAGAATCATAGCAGATACAGAATTATAAATTGATACTTTGAAAGGGTACTTTATTTTTTCTTGTTTAGGATGCTATGAAAGTTGCCCTGTAAGCAACTTTGGCTTCATTTTCTTGCAGCACCTCCACTTCTTTACTTGGGGGTGGGAGGACTGAAGCAAAAGTTATACATAAAATGTTTGACTAAATGAATTAGTCTCATCTACATTTTCCTTATGCCATAGGAATTTCAAGCCAAATTAGTTATGAAACAGTTTTAAATATGAGGCAAGGTCTGAAGTTACTGGATGGAGGCTACATGGAAGCAGATGCTGCCCCTGAACCCGTGAGCCCTTATGACCTGGCACTGGTCTTTTGTTTCTGCTCTACCAAATGCCTTCAGGGTTCACTCTGCAATTTTTTTCACCAATGTTCATCACTTTTTGCCATTCTAGGATGGCCAGATTTCTCAGAAAACTGTGAGCTGTGTAAAGTTCATAGGTGCACTTGAATTTAAATGCTGCCATCCTTCTATCATCCAGTACTCTCTGCCAGGTTTTCCAAGGTTCAGCAATTATTGTCTTACTATACTGCTTTGTGACATATCAGCATTACTGTCTATCCTATTATTCACCCTATGTTGACTCTCCTAATAATTTTATTTTCAAAGGAACCTTTATGTCTTGTTAAAAATGGAAAACAAATATTTTTCCAATTTTGAATTTTTTGGTTCAAATACCACTTTAAGTAAAATTTTTGAGTACATACGTGTATTGTTTAATTTACAACAATGTACATGTATTATTATACAGATACATAATTCACATTATAACAAACAGAAAAATGTAACAAATCAGTTAAAAAAAGAATTGAAGTTCAAATATTAACTTCTTGTACCAAAATAGATCAGCTTGCATAATTCCTAGATTATACATGTCAAACTTTGGTGACTACTTTTCTAATACACATTAAAATGAAAACATAATAATCAACAACTGTTTAAATCTCTATGTAAAATCATCCAGAATATCACTAGTAGTGAGAATATCACACTTGTCCATTTGCAGAGGAAAGCACCAGCAGAACAAGGAGCTTTTTCCTGGTTATCAAAGAACACATTCCTCCTTTTACTTTTAAACCCTTTTCAGATGATTACTTTCAACTTTTGAATCAGGAGAAGAGTGGCCCTCAAAGTTAGTGTTCATCCTATTCTTGCATCTTCTAAATAGCTCAATAGCTCAGACAGCCACCAACACAGATGTTATCACTGTGATGCCAGACAGACACAAGTATACTTTCCAATAGTTGCATAAAACAAGGAATCCATTCCCCAAAAGGATGTCATTACCAGTGCTTCAACACCAGAAAAGAAGACATGAGTGCTGAGATCCAGGGAGAAGCCTACCAAGTGAAGTCTGTTTCAATTTTTAGAATTGATAAATTTGGCTTAAGCATTTAGCTTTTTTGTTGTTGTTGTTGTTCGGTTGGTTGGTTTTTATTCTCTTGTTGCATTTCAGGAATCATTGACTACTAATTCAAGGACCTAGAATTTTTTTTAGATGAGAAAACTAAAGGATAAGTTGTCAGTGATTGTTCTAAAACCACATGCTGGAATGAGGTTTCAAAAACCAAGTTTGTTTCTATTTAAAATCCCAAGCTCTTCCCAAGTACAAAATGGTGCCTCTTTGCTTATTCCAAAATAATGCTACAGAGCATTTACAAAGTTTCTTTGTATCCCATCTAACTAAATTGTTTGCTTCAAAATTTCACATATTGCATGAAGAATGTTATAACCCCCAAAAATTCTATTTAATAAAGTCCCAGTACCAAAAACAACATAGCAACTGCTTTTATTTTTCTATGTTCTCTCACAGGTCTATATCATACACATAAAGTTAATTTAAAACATAATAATTAAAGACAAAATTTGTGTTCAGATTTCTTGACTTAATATTACATGTGTTCCATATTCCTGTAACATCTTCAAAATGGTTATTTTAATGCTTGGACAACCTCCAGATTTCACAAATCATGGTATTATATCACTAGGCATTTAGATTATTTGCAATATCATATCTTTTTCTTTTAACTATTTACTTACAGTAAAATGTCAGAAAGAGAATCTCTAACTTTTGACCTATCCTTTTCTAAGTGTAGTATCCACTACACTGTTTCCAGAGCCTGCCAATCTCACTGCCACCTTGCCAATGTTAGAAACTCACTTCTTTCTTTATCTCCGTTCCCTCCTTCCTTCCTTCTTTCCTTCCTTCCTTCTTTCCTTCCTTCCTTCCTTCCTTCCTTCCTTCCTTCCTTCCTTCCTTTTTTATTTCCTTCTTTCCTTACCTCCTTTCTTTCTTCCTCCACTCTCCTTTTCTCATTTCCTTCCTCTTTCTCTTCCTCCCACTCTTCTCCATCTGTCTCTCTTCCTTTTCCTAATTTAAGAGAAGAAAAATAAAAGCATTATTTTTTTTTGTAAGGCATTTCTGCTTTACTAAGAAGGATGAACAATGTTCTATATGTATACTTTATTATGTATTTCCTCTTTGTGAATTGTGGCTTTATGTCGTTTTCCCATTCATCATTTGATAGAATCAGGCCTACTTTACTGAACTCACCTGTAATATGTTTGTTAAACTTGATCACTCATAGACATATGATCTTGGGCAAGTTATTTCAGTTTTCCTGTTACTGGATTCCTAATCTATAATATTACAATCATCATCTCATAAAGTTGTTGGGAGCATTCTGTTGAATCAATACATACCAAATTCATACATTTTCTGTCACAAAGTAAATCTTCAATAAATATAGTATATTTTGTATAAAATATTTAATATATATATATTTTTAAAAGCATCTCTTTAGTCTTTTTGGCTCTCCATTGATTTATTTATCTTTCTGTACATTTATGAATTTATTAGCTTACCAGACTGCATAATTTTCTGGTGCTTAATCCTTGGTGAAAGTATTCTGATTTAATATACTACTTGATAGATTGATGGGCCACTTCAGGTTTACAGAATTTCAGTAATCCAGTAACAAGGTCCAGTAACAAGCTGTCAGCATTGTTCAGAGAGACATCAGTAGTGTCACCAAGGGCACTGACAGTTATAGACCAAGTTCAAGATATGTGCTTGTACGTAAGAGTTATCCTAGTGGACCCCATACACGCCATGGGAAGGATGATTAAACACTATTTTACAAAAAACTTCTTAAACATTTTCTATGTATGAAACTATGAAGAAAAAAAAGATGAATTCTCTATTTTCATTGCTTGTTGAATTCACTAAACATTTCCTGGATGTTTTGCTTCATATATGTCTATCCTCACAATGAGGAGTACAGAAGTTATGCAGGTTTAGAGTATAGGAACAGGTAAATGCTGAAGTGAATGTTGGGAAGCTGAGACTGAGGGCTAGAAAGACAGACTGAGTAAGCAGTTGCAATGATTGACTTGGAGATCAGGAGAGGAGTATAGACTAGATCCACAGAGAGCAGTAAAGTCACAGAATAAATGGGATCAGGCAGGGGAGTTGTGTAGAGAAAGAAAAGAAGAGGAGCTAGGATGGAGCCCAAAGACAGATGCATATAAGTGTCCACAAAGACGCTGAGAAGGAGTCGAGGTAAAGGGAAAAGCAACAATAGAGCAAGTTGAGGAACAAGTGATAGTTAAGGAAACACACCAGGCAGAGACAACTGGCTCTAGAATGTTTGTTCTGAAGATTGGTAGATACATGGAATAGTAGCTGGAGGAGGCATGGGTTGGAAGGAGTGTTTTTTTAATCTAATTTATCTGTGTGTGTGTGTGTGTGTTTATAAAATATCTTAATATGTGGCAAACATCTACATCTATATTTAAAAAGATATTAACATCTTCTGTTTTTGGAAAGCTCAAAAAAGCTGAAACAGTAAAAAAAACGTTAGCTAAAAACATATAGGACCCTCATAATCAAAAGGGATTTTACAAAGTCATGCACTAAAGGTTCTGGGCACTAATATGAGAAAAGAAGTGATTTGTTGTCAAATATGCCTGAACTCCAGTCTTAAATTACTACCTAAGTGATTTTGGATAATTTACTTAAACCTAGTCAGACTCAATTTATTCATCTCTATGAAAGGGATAATATAATTGTCCTAGTAGATGTTTGTGCTGAACAAATAATAATACTGATCACTTACTGTTCACAGATCATGACATTAATTATTGGAAGTATTACAGATAGTGCTGGAGAAGTATATGTATATGATCCAGGTATGGGGTCTAAATGAGTATTAGCCCCAGCAGTGACCCAACAATTTACTTTTTTGAAACAGACCCAAATGTCATTTTATCTTTTGACCATGATCCTTGTGTCTAAGTTGAAATGTACAAGTGCAGCCAAGTGAGTCCCATCAAATTTTCCAGGGTTAATCCTTCCAAGTCATATGAAGATACTCATTTTAACTTTTATACTTTGCAAAATAATGTTATAGTCTTTGTGTCTCTTCCTTTTTAATAGAGGAAAATCAGAACCTATAATATACAATGGTTTATGAGATAGACCCGGTTATGATATACTTTTATACAAATTGTCACTAAACAATATTACATCTTGTCTCTAAACAATATTACAGCTTAGCATCACATAATGACACTTTCTGCCTTCAAAGGTCATAGTAGAAAGGTGTGAAGACTAGTTTATCAAACCTTTCACAAACATGCATATAGTTCTAATCTTCGATGTCTTCATCTCTGTGTAACTTCTGTTGTTATCCTGATTGTTGACTTTAATAACCACAGCCACTGTTGATAGCCATTATATTTTCATGCTTTTACTCTGTTCTCCCTTCTCTTCCTCTTTCTTTTCTACTATTTATTTTTATCTCCATCAAATTTATCAATTATGGCAGAAAATGGTTAATCTTCTATAAGCACATCTCTGCTTACATGGAGTATCACTGGAGTCACTAATGTTCCAAAAATTGTCTGAGAGAGCTGGATTGTACTATAACAACAAAGATAATAGCTCTAATTTATTGAGCACTTAGCATGTGCTCAACAGTGTCCCAAAAGCTATACATTAATATATATAATATATATTAATATGCACCCAAATCCTATGAGTTAGATGTCATAATTATTTCACTTTATCAAAGAGGCCAGTGAAGTGCAGACTGATTAATTTGATTAGTTAATTCTCCCTGAGTCACCCAGTTAATAAGTGGTTAAATACTGTTAAATATTTTATACGTGTTCTAAGATTTTCTGACTCTGATGTGTAATCATTTATTTAAAGTCTGCACTAGTCACCTACTTAAGCAATCCTCATTATTATTATCTTAACTACTGCTCTTATTAACTGGAGTGGGCTTCTTTAAATGCACATGTCATGAGTTCAGAAAACCACCACTGAATCTGCCCAGATGGCATCCTTACTCTACCACACTCTGAACATACCAGAGTACGTTGCACATAGTGGATAATTCCAAAAGTATTTGTTAACTGATTGACGGCTCTAGTGCTGCTTTTCAAATAATAAATTTTGTCACATGCAAAGAATTTTGTTATAATGTCTCCGAATTAATTTGGTAACTTGCATAATGAACCAATACAAAGCTATTAAACCTTTTAGATCACACAAAATAAAAGAATTTGATAGGAAAGCTCAAAAGTATTCAGGCAAATAATATAGAACAACTGAGAGACAAGTTCATATTTTGCTTATTTAATTATTTGTTTATTTTAGAATACCTAAATACAACTATATAACTCAAACATCAAAATTTTTAAAAATGTATTCAATGAAGTATTTTTTATTCTACATTAGATGAGTGCCTATAACCCCAATAGGTTATCACTCCTGTTTATTTATTATTTATATTGCCAGAGGAAAGTAGTGTGCACATGCAAGACAAACACATGCATGCACACACATGTGTGTATGTATATATATATATGTGTGTGTGTGTATAAATTCTGTTTCTCTTTTTTTCTATAAAAATCATTTGATACCATATACATTTTTCTATGTCTAGCTAATCCATCCTCATTGGCTTTCTTTTTCAAAAATTTCCTGGATATTCTTGTTGATTTTTATATAAATTTTACAATCAACTTGTCAAGTTTGTGGAAAAAAACAGACTTGGTATTTTTATCAAGATCATGTTAAATTTATAAGTAAACTCAGGGAGGATTAGCATCTTAATGATGTTCAGACTTTCTATCCAAGAACATGTTATGCCTTTCCATTTGTTCATACAATCTTTCGTGGCCTTCACAAGTATTTAAAATATTGTTTCATACAAGTGTTACATTTGTTGTTAAGCACATACTTAATGAATTTTACTTTTTTATTATTTTTGTAGAACAGATATTTTCTTCCATTATACCTCTTAATTTTTTGTTTATTAATGTTAAAACTATTAAAATCTGCATATTAATTTATTATCCTGACACCTGAATTTTATTTGAGTTGATTTTCTTCATTTTTAAAGTAATTATGTCAATTGCAAAGTAATACTTTTACCTTCTCATTTCTTCCTTATCTACCTGCATTAGATAGTTTATCATTGTATAGACTCTTCTCATTTCTAAGAAAAGTAGAAATCCTTCTAATTTGTTCCCAAAAAGCATGATGGTGGGTTTTGATTTCAGATGAAAATATTCTTTTATTGATATTTGTTAAATTTTGAATGAGTATTAAATTTTATAATGTATCATTTTAGTGTCTGTGAGAATGGTTGTATAATCTTCTGTGCAAGGTGTTCTTTAATGATTTTCAAATAAAAAATTACTAGTGAGTCACAGAAAGCCCTTTTTAGTCATTGTTTGTAAAATTTAATAAATATACTTGGAGTAATTTTAAGTTTATCTTTAGTAAATTTTGTTTCCACTTCAAATACCAACCAGGAAATAGTATCTGAGGTTGGCTATAATTAACAAAATTCACAAGAAGAAAGAGCATGACTTGTTCACTGATGGGTCTGCTCCTGGCATCTAGAATGTTCTCATTACATTCGTGTTGAATGAATATGCTCTAATGATAATTCCTGGCCCTGGCAGGTTTGCTTAGTGGTAGAACGTCACTCCAGCATGTGGAAGTCCTAGGTTCAATTCCTGATCAGGGCACACAGGAGAAGCAACCATCTGCTTTTCCACCTCTCCCCCCTTCTTTCCATCTCCATCTATCTATCTATCTATCTATCTATCTATCTATCTATCTATCTATCTATCTATCTATCTATCTATCATCTATCTATCATCTATCTCTATTTCTCCTCTCCTCCCCTCCTGCAGCTATGGCTCGAATGGTTTAAGCAATTTGGCCTGGGCTCTGAGGATGGCTCCATGGCCTCACCTCAGGTGCTGAAATGGCTCCATTCAGAGCAATGAAGCAGCAGCCCCCACATGGTCAGAGCATCATCCCATAAGGGGCTTGCTGGGTGGATTCCTGTCTAGGCGCATGCAGGAGACTGTCTCTCTGCCTCCTTGCTTCTCTGCCTCTCACTTAATAAAAAACAAACGAGCAAAACAATCAGTAACAACAAACCAATACTGACACACACCCACCATGCACCAATCCATTACATCAGAACCCACGGAAGTGCAGCCTGGGTATCTGTAGAAGCTAATGCAAAGCCAGGCCTAAAAACATGAGCTTATCATTTTCCCTTTGTGTAAATTCAAACTTTGTTGTTGCTGTGTTAAGAGCAGTGTTATGTTCATTTCTTTTTTTTTTTAAAGTTTCTTTTTATTTTATTTATTTTAGAGAGGAGACAGAGAGAGAAAGAGAGAGAGAGAGAGAGAGAGAGAGAGAGAGAGAAAGGAGGGAGGAGCTGGAAGCATCAACTTTCATATGTGCCTTGACCAGACCACCAGTGCAGGGTTTTGAACTGGCGACCTCAGTGTTCCCAGGTCAACGCTTTATCCACTGTACCACCACAGGTCAGGCCCATTTCTTAAAAATATTTTGGAATTTTTCCTATGTCATTTTTGTTTCTTGCTTATTTTTCTAACTCATTATTAGCTTCTGCTGTTTCTTCTTATTTTATTATACTTGTTTTGTTGTCCCTCCTTGCATCAAATAATTACTTTTTGTAGTCTTTATTATTGATTTATATAAGAATTAAAGGCTATGAATTTTCTTTGGACATTGCTTTAGCTGTATCTATCAGGCATAATAGGTACTGTAGTATAGTCATCATTTTTTCTACATATTCTGAAATTTCATTTCAGTTTATATTTCCTTTTTGATCCCAGAGTTGAAAGATTTTCCTCAAGAAGATAGGAAATGTTATTTTCTGATTTGGTTTACTATGTTAGTTTTGTTGCTCTGTGATCAGAAAATGTTTGCTTTGCTATTTATATATCTTGGAGACAATTGTAGTTTCCTTGTTTGCTTCGGTCATTATTTGGGTAAGGGTTCAGGGTAATTGCAAAATAATGCTCCCCTTCTGGTTTTGTAAAATAAAACTTAATATACAACACATAAATCTACATTATTATTTTTTGTCTTCTGTATATATATTTTTGTACTCCATCTAATCATGAACTGGAAGAGGTGCACTATTATTGTATTTCCAGTTCCCCCTGGAAATACAATAATATGTTGATGGTATGGTATTGGTGCATAAAAAGTTATGACAATTATATCTTCATTGCAAATTTCATCTTTCAGCATTACAAAAGACCTTTCTTCATCTTATTTACATAATGCCTTTGACCTGAGTTCCTTTTTGTTTGATATTAATACCATGTTATCATCTATCTTCTCTGTTTATATTTGCAGGGCAGGTTTTTACCTAGCTTTTTAATTTTTCTAAATCATTTGTTGCATCCTTTCCTTGTTTCTACCGTAAGTAGAAATGCTTCTAATGTGTTCTCAGAAAACATAATGGTTGTCTATATACAACAGTGGTTATCAATTAGAGCTAAATTTTCTCTTCAGGGGACATCTGGCTACTTCTGGTAAAAGTTTTGGTTGTCCTAAGCTACAGGGGACAGGTTGGTTGCTCCTGGCATCTAGTGGGAATAATCCAGGGATGTTGCTGAACATTCTATAATGCACAGGGTAGCCCTCAACCCACACACCCACCCCAAAAATTTCCAGTACAAAATGTAATAGTAAGGAGATTGTGAAATCCTGACATGCAGAATGGGTTTGCTCTGTGATCCAAATTGAAATCATCATTATTTTAATAGTTGATTTTAGATGACTTACATTATTTTATGACAAATATATTGGGTCTTCTATAATATTTTTATACAGTGTGTCTGTAAAGTCATGATGCACTTTTGACAGGTCACAGGAAAGCAACAAAAGACGATAGAAATGTGAAATCTGCACCAAATAAAAGGAAATCTCTCCCAGTTTCATACCTATTCAGTGCAGTTCGATGTGAGCTCCATTTGTTGCCCTACACACATCCAAACAATAGTGAAGTTCGTGCCACACACGGGTAAGGACGTCTGGTGTAACAGAGTGAATAACGTCTGTGATTCTCTGTTTTAAGTGATTAATGTTGTTGATATATTCAATGTACACATGTTGCTTCACATAACCCCAAAAGTAAAAGTCCAAGGGCTTCAGATTCTGGGATCGTGGTGGCCATGGTTTGACAGAACCCCTGTTTATCCACTGCCAGGGACATATTCTATCCAGAAACTCACAAACAATGGTGGCGTGGTGTGGAGGAGCATCGTCCTGTTGAAAGATGACACCTTCTGGAAATTGTGGCACTGCATACAATTCCAACATGTCAAGATAGGTGTTTGCTGTCACAGACTGCTCTGCGGAAAAAAAAATATGGGCCTATCACCTTATCATGCATCAGGCCACACCACACGTTCACTTTAGGGGTCAGGGGTGTTGCGTTCGTACTCAACGTAGGCATGAGGATGTTCAGCAGCCCATATTCAGATGTTATGGCGATGAACATGTCCACAAATATGGAAGGACGCCTCATCACTAAACACAATCTTCTGCAAAAATCTTGCATCATTGTCGATCTCATGAAGCATGTCTGTAGCAAATGCGCATTGTGTGGGTCTATCCGCAGGTTTGATAGCATGCAACAGCCGCAATTTGTACCCCATAAAACAGAGGCGTTTCTTTAACACCTTATGACCTGTAGTCTTGCTTAGGTATAATTGTCAAGCACACACACGCACAGATTTTTTAGGGCTCCTTAGGTAGCTATCCCGTATAGCCTCTACAGACTCGTCACTGACTGATGGCCTACCAGAACAGGGTTTCTCCTCCAAACTGCTGGTTTCCTTCAACAGCTTATCCTACCGAGTAATGTTATTCCTATGCGGTGGCGCTTCATTATAAACGTACCGATATTCACGTTGCACTTTGTTCATGTATTTGAATTTAGCGAGCCACAGAACACAATGAAGTTTCCTCTGTACCATCCACATCTTGACTGGCATGGCCGTGGGCTGCTCTGTTGTATACATGGTGTTAGGTCATCATCTGCACATGTGCACATACTGCCACATCATCCTAAAGAAACTAGGAGGGTTTTCCTTTTATTTGGTGCAGATTTCACATTTCTATCATCTTTTGTTGCTTTCCTGTGACCGGTCAAAAGTGCACCATGACTTTACGGACATACTGTATTTCCTTGTACTCATTGTTTTTTAAGACTTTCACTATGTGGTCTGTTTTCTTTTGTATGTTTATAGTTCTATTATTATTAAACATTTTAATTTGTTTTAAAATAAAATGCTCTATCTTTATAGAATATCTTCTGTCCTCTAATTTTGGAGGTAATATCACAAGTTTTCTACTGTAAGCAATAAAAAGTGTTTCATGTTTTCAACTCCTTGGCATTGTAGCCTGTTCTTCTCTCACTTGTTTTTGGTCAATGGTATATTCCTTAGTATTTACCTTTATGTTATTAAGTGGTTATATTTCTACAAGTTGATTTATTAGTGATAGATAATATTCATTAATTCACAGCTATTACAGATAAACAAATAATCACACATTTAATTTTTAATCTGCTTTCCACTCCTAATTTTATTGGTTGTATTATTTTTATAATAATAACCTTCTTACTCCAAGTGTGGTCCAGGGACCAGCAGAATCAACATCAGCTAGAAGCTGGTTAGAAAGACAAAATCTGAGACCTCACCTAGACCTAAAGTTTCAGAATTTGCATTTTCACAAGGTTCCTTGATGATTTTCATGTACCTTAAAGTTTGAGGATCACTAGCCTATAAAATTTACATCCTGTCTGTCACTCAACTTCCACATTAGTTTTAGTCTTGTTCTATTAAATATATGGAATTTCCTTTGTCAATTCTTTTGCTGTATTTCTCCAAGTTATCTCTTGTTTTCTTGATGCTTATTTTCTAATAATTTCTTCTAGAAAAGCTCACTGTACATATATGGTGACTTCTTGTATGTTCAAAATTGTTGGTTTATAGTTTTTATACTAGAAGGAAAGTGTAACTAACTATGAAATACTTCATAGTTTCTTTTCTTAAGTATCTTGTAGATTTAATTGTATTATCTCTGGGGATTGAAGATTGCTGTAGAGAAATTTGAGGCCAGCCTGATTTTTCATCTCTCAAGTATGACACAATAATTTTGGCCTCGCTGTTCAAGTCTTAGAACTTTGCTAGAATGTTCTTGATGTTGATCAAAATGAGTCAATTCTCCTGGCACTGGAGATAAGTAAATTTACATTCAATAAGTAAATTCATTCTTTCAGAAAAATTTTGTCATGCTGTATTCCTAAATGGCTGTTTCACTTCATTAGTACTCTTTTCTTCCACTAGATATCAATGGGGCTCCTTTTCATTTCTTTTATTTCTACCATCTCTCTGATCCTTTTTATTGCTTTTTTTATACCTATTTCATTTCATTTATTCCCCTTATTTCTACCCTCTGCATCCTTACCATAACCTCCACAGTGTATCTTGGCTTTATGATGCTCCTCCGCTTAACCTTTTTGCCTTATTTCATTATTTTCTTTCCACCTTAATCCTGAGTTATTGCACCTCACTTGTTATTCTTTCTACCACCTCATAATTTCTTTCCTAAATTCTCACATTTTTTATTATGTATTTTAAGAGATGATTTAAAAAAATAATGGCTTTACATATATTCACAATTTTCATCTGTTCCAGCAACATTGTTCTGATGAATGGTCTTTGTTGTTCTAGTTAATAAAAGATGATGCTCCCCTTCCTTTTAAAATTTCATCTTTTATAGATGCTATATCTGTTTCTCTTTCCATGTTTATATGGGTCGTATCAGTTGGGTTTTCTGGATGAGCTGTTTGTGAGAAGTTGATGTAAGTGTAGAGGAATCAGGTATGCCCCAAGCTGGTTCATTTTCACAAGAATTTCTTCTCAGATAATTCCAGGCTCTTTCCCATCAATGTGACTGGTATGCATAATTCATGGTATTCCTGACTCTTAGGGTTTTCTGAACATGGGCAATCTAGGGGAAGGGGGACTCTGTCACTGCTTCATTCAACCCCCTCTTGGAACCCCTTTGCAGGTCAGAAATCCAGCGACCGTCTCTCAGGGTGTGCTCCTGGCTGGAGGACATCATTTGCAATGTTGGTGTTGGAGAGTTATGGTGCCCAGCGCTGTTTGTCTTTTCTTCTCCATACCCTGGAAAATGGGGACTGTGCAAACACGTTTCCCATCGACAGCCGGTGCAGTCTCGTTTGTGTTCCAGCTCAACTCAATGTATCAGCTAGGTTTTTGCTTTCTCCGTGTTGGTTTTTGAAAGTTTTCCAAGAAAACAAAGAAAGAATGTTGAGGCCTGACCTGTGGTGGTGCAGTGGATCAAGCATCGACCTAGAAATGCTGATGTCTGCAGTTCAAAACCCTGGGCTTGCCTGGTCAAGGCACATATGGGAGTTGATGCTTCCTGCTCCTCTCCCCTTCTCTTTCTCTCTCTAAAAATGAATAAATAAAATCCAAAAAATATATTTTAAGAAAGAATGTTGAGTTTATGGAGTTTATGAACACATGTTCCTGGCAGACTTCTTCTCATACTGTTTTTTAATAGCTCTTTTTATTATTATTATTAACACTGTTATCTTTTGTAAATGTTCCAAATATTTACCTGGGTTTTTTGCCCTTTTTCTGCATAAATAATTTTAATTATCATACCAAAAACTATTTAATTTTTCTCTGTCTCCTTTCTTTGTTTTTCTCTTTTTGTTTTTTGATTATTTTAATGTTAAAATGACCTTCCCTGCCCTAAGGTCAAAGTTGATAACATAGCCTTTTTTTTTTTTTTTTTACACGTAGCTTTTCAATTGATTATCAATGAATGGTCATATATTGTGTGAACTAGCATTCTAAATTCTTTTCATCCCCAAATAATTAAATTTCCAATGCAATTTCTGAATTATTTCTCCTTTCCCCATTAAATTAGAATGTTAGTTTTAACTCCATGAAGTATTTACACTAAGTTTAATGTCTATACTTATATTTTGTTAGAGTGAAATGTCTATTTCATCTTATAATGGTATCATTGTCATTTTAATTACTGCAGTTTTATAATATGTTTAGTGCAACTTTACCATATAAATTTTCTTTTTAAAATTAATTATCTTTAAATGTTTAGGTTTCTTTCTGAAAAAAATAATTTCCAGTTTGGAGATATTCATTCTCTCTATACATAGATACATCTATATAGATAATCTTCTCTACTGAATTCATTATTTGACAAATAGTATTTCCAAGAAAATACAGGTAACAGTAGAAAAATCAGATTACACTAAAAATACAAAATTAGGTTTAGTGATTCAAGTGTATGGAAATGAAAAACAGAAGGGTTCTTTTGCATGTTGTTTGCTTTTCTGATGTTCTTGTTTAGTAAAAAAAAATCTAATGCTTCTTTTTTATATTGCTACATATTCATTTAGAACTACTTCTCCCGTTGCCTTCCTCTCTCCTGCCTCCATTCAAATACCATTACTATTTTTTTATTAATAATCAACATTTGGAGAAAAATAATGTTTTCTTAATTCTAAAGTAAGTACAATTTTGAATCTCAATATGTTCTCCTCAACTACTTAAGTTTTTTTAAAACTATATATCCTTCTAATAATTTCAATCCCTGAAAAACTAGGGGGAAAAATAACTGAAAGGAGAAATGAGTAGATAATAGAGAACTACGTGAAACACAGATTACAATATGTTAGGTAATATTTAATGCAACATAAGGGGTTGCTGCCAAAATAAACAATAATCATAACATAATAATAATTAGCGGTATGATTTCATTGGCTACCATTTACTGAGCACTCTTGCCCAGCCTTGCAGAGTTCATAGAGCATTGCATTTAATTCCTCACAAACACCCAGGAGTCAGGGACCTTAATTAGATCAGTTCCATAAATAAAAAGAAGTGGAGTTGCAGGAGGCTAAGTATATGCCTTGGCATGGAGGGTTTTGGAATCAAAACCAGATCTGTTTGATTCCAAAGCCTATATTCACTTAGCCACTATGCTAACTTGAGGGAACTGGTCAAGGAAGTGCATCTATCAGGGAAAGCATGCCTGAAGATAGCGGCCTCAATGGCAAACCCATCAGTAGGCCACAACTGGATTTTTCAGCTGTTTCCAGAAGTTTACTGCATATGGACAGTTATTTTCATTCGGACATCAGACATTAAAAGCTTCCTTGTTTCCCCCTCGCTAGCATAGTGGACATGCAACAGAGAGCCTTGCCACAATGGCTATAAGGGTATGCGAGAAGTGAGTAGTCAAGTCATGAGATAAGGCAACAGCAGATGAAGGTGGACATGTTGGAAGAGCCAGCAGTCATTTACTTGACATTCAAGAAATGTTTATTAAGAGCCCACCCTATGCCAGACAGTCTTAGAGAGCTTGGGATTCCTCACAAAATAAACATCCTCACCCTCTTGGAGCTTGCATTCTAGTGGGGGGAAATGTTAAAAAAAAAAAAAAAGAACCCTGGCCAGTTGCTCAGTGGATGGAGTGTTGTCCCAGTGTATGAATGTCCCAGGTTTGATTCCCAGTCAAGGCACACATGAGAAGTGACCGTCTGCTTCTCCTCCTCTCCCTCTTTCCTTTATCTCCCTGTTTCACTCCCACAGCTAGTGGCTCAATTGGGTCGAGTGTGGCCCTGGGAATTGAGGATAGCTCCACTGGAGCAATTCAGCCTCGGGCACTAAAAATAGCTTGGTACTCAAGCATCGGTCCCATTGGGTTGCTGAGTGGATCCCAGTTGGGGCGCAGATGGGAGTCTGCCTCACTATCTCTCTTCCTCTCAACCTAAAGAAAAAAAAAAAAAAGAAACAGCAAATTTAGTAGATCAGAATATAATTAAAGCTGTGGAGAAAGAACAAGAGTAAGGAAGGTGAAAGAGTGGGGTGAGGGGCAGACAGCAAGGGTTCGGAAAGGTCCCATCAAAGCAGCTTCCACTGTGAAAAATTTATCTAAATGCCCAGGGCTTCAAGAGTGGTAGAAACACTTGCTCTGTTCTAATCTCTTTCCCTATGACAACTGCTGAAATCCTTATTGGCATTGATATCATAATCATCATCATTAAGATATTATTATTAGTATTATTATTAAGCAATTATGACATGTCAGAAACTATGATGCAAACCATTTTAAAAATATGATTTAATTTAGTTAGCCCTCGTTTTATGTTGTCTTTTCTATTTGCTTTAATTGGCATTTTTGTATCATCTTGTTTGATCCATGATAGTGGGCGGTAGTGGGTCTCCTGATCCTTCTCTTCTATTTCTCATGGGACTTTGCTCAACTCTGGTCCCTCAAGCATGGCGTGAACAGAGCACAGACACTCGAAACATATTTGCTGATGACTGAAAAGCAAATACAGATTCACAGAAAAACAGTGAGAGGTTCAAAAATATGGATGTTGAAACGCAATGCAGGGGCTGTGTGCACGGTCCCAGGAAAGCTGTGGGAAGCGGGGCCGCTGTGCTCAGCAGGAAACAAAAGCAGAAGCCTCACTGACCACCAGTTCTGTGCACTCCCACTTCCCTCCTGTTGCCATTTTCTTTTCTTTTTCTCTGCCCCCCAACTCCTTTAGACGTTTCACTTGCCAGGGATGCTGCCTGAACTGCTCCCGAGCAGTCTGTGCTCTCTCATAATTGATAAATGGAGGTGTTTTCCAATAACCTTATAAATCACAGCATGCAAATGGTTACAGTCGGGATGGGGAAGAGCGAATCTGCCGGGTTATAGAAGCCATAAGTACCTTGAAAATAAAGAATAACCCTTGCAAAATGACAAAGATAATTTCTTTTAGCATAATTACCTGGATAGGTATTAGCCTTGAAATTACAGAGGAAAAAAAATAACCAAACACCAACAACAGATATTCCTATTTTGTGAGAACAAAAAAGGCATGATGTATTCCAAAACAGTTTGTGATCATTAAATTACATAACCTGTTATGTTTTATCCCTAAATGGCTTATTTTTCACAGTGTTTTATTCTGTTTGCTGCTTTGAATTTTCTCAGGAGTAGGTGGAATAGGAATGTTAAATTAAATTTTTTATTATATAAGAGGAAAAAAATCACATGCCAAAGCCAGAGGTCAAAATATAAAATTACTTAGATATTTCTCACTCTGAAATATAAAGAGTTAACGTTAACTTTTTAAAATATATGTCTTCTATAATCATTGAATCATTATTTTTGATTCAGCATTTCACATGCATAAGAGGGGCTTCTTTATAGGAAGCTTTGCTGAGTATTAAATATTCCCAAGATTCTTCACAGCCAAGAATTGTGGATTTCTGTATACAGCATGCTATTGTTATGATTTAACCTAAAGAAAGCCAAATTAAAACTGATTTACTAAATAGGTTAAGGATAGCATACTTATTCATGATTTCAACCCTATTTCATGCTTAGACAGGCAGATCTTAATTATACACAAAAGAATACAAATGTTATTAGCATGATAATAATTATTTAGAAGATGTCTTCTTTAAAAAAAAAATTAAACCAGTATTGTCATCCGTGCAGCTACATTTTTCAACAGAATGACAGCTTTGCTAGTCATAGATATGTTCAAAGTACATATACAATATTCAAAACTGTTCAGCAGACACGTTATCTGCATGAGCTCGGATATGCAGTGCCAGCAACGCACTGCACACTAATCATTATGTCCTACCCACGGTACTACATGCAAATACAATCCTTTGTGACATTTTGTCAAACATTTTGAGGATTCTATACTGCTTATCACACCTCCATCCCCATGTCCTCATGAACAATCAGGCACCCAGAAATCAGTCCCATGGATGGCATGCGTGGATTCGAGGCTAGTCACCAGCATAACACCATGCCAAATTAGTAAAACAAAAAAGAAAGATCTACATAGAAGTGGCTAACAGGCAGGGCATGGGCAAGGCACAGTCAGGTTTCCATTTACCGCCTTGCGAGCTGTGTTTGGCAGAGGCAGCCCTGGGATAAGCACCCTGTATTTGTGGAGCAAGAGATGTAAACATTACATACAGTACCCAGTAAATGACATAACAGATAAATCCATTTCAAGGTCCTGCATTTGGAAAACCTATACCATGGGTCAATACCGATTGTCAATGAGCCCATACACACTCAGACTGAGAAAATGTAGAAATGTTTCAGGACTAGAGAGTTGGCTACAGTACAAGCAATGCATTTTTGAACATTGATTTGCCAGAAGTGTGTCTGTTGTCTGTTGCTCCAGGCTGGCATTTTTAATTATTTCTGGGACAAATGGATCAGTGATACACAGAAAATCTGTAGGGTTTCTTGTCAAATTAATAAAATAATAATGAAAGTAGTCATCTCAGACTGCAAACTGTCAAAAATCCTTGAGAGATCTATAATAATCTACATGGTTAAACAAACTAAAAGGCTCCGGTGTGCTATTTTAAATCCTAAATGCAGTGACATAAAGTAGAGTGTGTAGTGTCCATTGTATACAATGACACCTACTGTGACAAAACCCGACTACATTTAATGACCTTTTTAAATCTTATACCTAGAGTCCATAAAAGCATTGTAATTCAGTTGTAAAACACACTTTAATAATCAAAATGCAGCTGTTAAAATAGCATTGCTCATAATTCTAACTTGAGGCAATTTTTTTTTTGTTTTGTTTTTAATGCAGAAGAGCAGACCACAGTTTAAAATTCCTATGAGGTCACTATCGGCCATTACAGTGTTTTTTTGCAACTTAATAATAGATGTTTTAAAGTTTAAGTGCAGCCTCAGGCACTCATAAGCATTTATTACAAATCGCTGGTTGCCTCCCTTATGCAGAGAGGAATAACATTTACATACAGGAGCACGGATTAATAAGATAAAAAATTTGAAAAAGCCGTCAGTCAGGCAGTGAAACTGGTGCTAATAAAGCCCACTATATTCTTTGGAAATATCAAGCCGTCTGTTCCAATATTTTGCCATTCCCCATGAGGTATACAAATCCAAATCAGATAAGTCTCAAGCAATGCCAAAGACATGCTGCTCAGCTCTCCAGTGGCACCCGGCTGAATCTTTTATTTATCTTCAGAGCAATTGTACATTCTAGTATACTAAAGACTGAAATAAACTGAACATCACTCATCAGAAAGTTTCATAAAACGGGCCCTCTCCTTCCTTGTTTGCTAAACCATGATTAGTGAGGAAAATGCACTGCAAAGTATGTATCATGGTAAGGAAATATAATAGTAGGCATGGGACCTCTGTAAGCAAGGGCTAGTTAAATAGAACCATATCTTGCTGGAGTTTAAAATGATGTTCACGTGAAATCAGACCTAGAGGAGAGAAAATTGCTTTAGGAAAGGGAGCCCACAAGCCTTGCCTGTCCCCCGTTTTGGAGTGGCTCAAACCCAAAGGTACAGGGGAAAGCGAAAGCAAAATAGCACACATAATTTCACATGATGATTAAACTGCAAAGATCCTTGTTATAACAAATCACTGTGTCACTCTCCCAAACTGCAGCATAACAAAACTGCACATAAAATTATTTCTGCCCCTCGGAACACTGCTAATTAAAAAGTACAACCGTTAGTGTTCTGATTGGGGATGAGGCTGCCCGTTATTTCCAGCCCAAGTGAACATTGATAAAAGAAATTTATTTATTTATACATAATTATTATTGTTACCCTACTGAACAGTGCTGGGGATTTAGAGAAATGAGACACCACGGTTCTAATTTTTCTTCAAGAAGTCTGCCATATTAACTCCATTGAATAATTACTGAAAAGTAATACACTCGTGTAATATTACCTTATGCAAAATTGCATTAATCAAAAAGTGAGCGTGCTGCAATCAAGTAATTTGGGGGTGGGGAAGGCATACATGCACAGCATGTTTTCCACAGGACTTATTTTCCTTACAGCAACGTATTAACTAATAGTTTTGTAGCAAGGATCCTATGAAAAAAAGGGAAGTAAATCGGGCAGGGGTGTGTGGGGGGGGTGGGATACAGCCACGCTCTTACACAGCGAGGGCCACATGAATGCCAACGGAATGACCAGTGACTATCTTGACAGCCTATTCCATTGCTCCAACTCTGTACACAATAAAATAAATCCTGCTTGACCTCTCCAAGGAGCCAGACCATTGTTCCCCACACGAAGAAGTAAACGTAGACGCTTAATTACACCCAGGCAGCTTTAGAGAACATGGGGCTTATGCTAGAAAATGAACAGTTTCCTGTTGTGGTAGGCTTTCTTCAGAAATTAAGTGAAAGGGGGAAAAATGCAAAAGTGGGGCAGATCATTCCAGGTGTGTACGAGATGTGGCAAATTAGTAAATGTTCTTGTGCATACATAATGCGTCTTAAATACTGGAGTCCTAACAGCACTAATGCAAGTACAATCATCTTTATAGCCTTTTGTCTTGCAAGTTTTGCGGAGAAGGGTGGAAGGTGCCTCTCAGATTAGAATCTAGGCCTGTGTGATCACAGAGGACAAAATAACATTCATTACAAATGTGCATTTCATTTCTTTATTTTTAAGAGGCCTGGTGGCAGGCTGGGTTGCTGGTTATTTTGTTGTTGTGTGAGTTGTTATTTTTGCTGTATTCTTCTTCGTGACCATGGCTGTGAAGTGTGGTTTCTTCCACCAGCTCTCCCAGGCTAGCTGTGAATAGTGCCCATTTTGAGATTAGGAGATTAGGTTATTCATCACTTGAGATGCTCCCCACTGTGCCGCTACTATCAGAGCGCAGCCAAATCAAAACATCTCTGGAAGGCATTTCAGAATAATTGAATGCATCATAATTTCCCTATTAATACATATCTCATATTACAGATTATGCATGAAATGTTCACATTATCTGTTACTTTTTGTTAACGTCTTGCTCCTTGCCAGTAAATTTAATACACAGAGTGAATCAGCATGCTATGATGAAGGGATAGGTTACTGATAGCCATTTTTTTTTTTCAGGATTCAGTAGAAAATTAAAGTAAATCGATCATTTTATAGCCCCACTGGAATGGTTACAAGGGCATGTTGCTAAGCAAATGGTAATTTAAATGTACTGTGTAATTTTTCTATGCAATTTACTGAAGGCAGATTTTATTTTTCAGTTAATATCAGATGCTCTTTATCTGTTAGTGCATGATGTAGCTGTGATAGACAAATTATCAATCTATGTCTTAATCAAAAGCTGCAGCTTGACAACCGGTCATGTAGGCACTAGAAGAGTTAAATCATGTGCCCTGGAATAATATGATTATTATTAATACCTGAAAAGGGATGATTCATTCAATATGCGCTTGTATAAAAAGCATGCACTAAATTCTAACAAAAAAGTAATCAAAGTGAATTCTAATGAAATCAAATAAAAATGTCTACATCTCATAACAAAAAATTATACTTGGTGTTTTCAAACTCATTGTACATTTGCATTTCATGAAAGTTATCTGGCCACAAAAGATGCTCTCCCTTAATATTTTAGGATTTTGACAAGATTTTGAAAGTATTATTTAAACGTAAAGGTATGCTGGAAATGTCATAAACATTTTAGGACAATTACATGTTTACCATGGTGAAAGTTTTCATGGGAATATTCAAATAGCAAATAATTATTTTTCTTTTTCCTTAAATGAAAAGCACTTATTTTGTATATCAGGGCAGTTTCATGTTTATAATAAATCAAAAGTTTCATATTTTAAGACAATAACATACAAAAGCATCTCTGTTTAATGATACCTGTCATTTTTATGAAATTAAAAAAGGGAAAAAAGGAAGACCCCATTTACCCTTCAGGTTGCTAAAGTAAAGGCAAGCTCATCCTGCTGCTGGTATACAAAATGTATTATTGTCATTAATGAAAAAGTTAATGGGCCATTTTCTTATATATCAATTTACATTTTACAATTTGAGTATACAAATGATATGTACAGCAGAGAGCTGATTATTTTTGCTCAAGGAAATAGTTTTAATGTGTTTTTATGGACATCAAATGTTGTGAATAATGATGCATCCACAGAATGCAAATAGGATGACAGCTATTGGGCTGTGATCAACAGTCCTTGGATAAAAGGTCTGCTGGGACAGTAATGTTCTGTGGAGGGCCTGAGCGGTAAAAAACAGGAAACAAGAAAGACACCAGGATATTTGAAAGGTACATCAGCAGATGGGATTTGAAGTATGTCACTCACATACAGATGTCAGATAATATTCCCAGTATTAGCAGAAAAGTATATTTAAATGAGAACATGTCTCTGTAGATGTGAATGGCAGACAGGAAGTTATTGCTAGTTCCGGTGGATAAAATCAATGTCTGAAATTAGATATGGCTCACCATATATGAAATAAATGTCAATAATATATTTACACTACAGTCTCAGGTTGCCTTTGGTTTATTAACTTCTGGGTGTGGGGATCATTTCTTCTCACCACTTAAAGACAGTCATTGCTATGGACAAACAGGAATGTTTCCAGGAATACTACACAGCAGAGTTCTTTGGAGGAGATGGGAAGAAAATTTTCTTGAACTGACATAAAGTCCCTTCTCCATGAGGCATGGAATAATATTGGATCAGCTGTGAGACCACAAGAGCAGCCCCGGAAAAGCAGCCATTCAGCCATTTGGTTTTTGGTCCTTGGAATTCGTGGGCAGGTGTCATCTGCATTGCAGAGCCTCACCTTCCAACACACTCCACTGGGCCCCGTGAGGAGAGCGGAGTCCCTTGGTGACTGGCTAAAGCGACACATGCCTACCCCCCACTATCCCGGAGCTGACCTAACCAATTTCTACCTGAGACTGGGGGGTTTCAATATAGGCCTCTACACACACACACACACACACACACACACACACACACAAACACACACACACACACAAACACACACACACAGTCAGGCTATGCAGGCAGAATGCCAAGACATCTGCATGAAAGTGAAAAGTTCAGTCAATCATTCATTGTCCCTTTTCATCTGCATATTTGGGGAAGAGGATTCAGTATTTTCCTATCAATGAGAATTCTCATTAAAAAATAATTATAAAACAATTTTAAATAAGAAAAAATAGAAGTGAAGTGAGGCTTAGTTACCCACTTTATTAAAGAAACAAACAAACAAAAAAACTCTGGATGATAACTTTCTGGGTCTCCAGATATTAGTTATTTTGAAAGAAATGCTTATAAGTCCACGTAAATACAAAACAAAATGTTTCCCAAACATTTTTTAACCTGTTTCTTATGATTTCGAAAAAGAAAGGGGTCATAAACAGAAGAGAACATGACCTGAATATATAGCATCCATGATTATCTTCATTCAGAAAATTTAAATTAAAAGGGAAAATTTAAACTAAAATCTGTACCATTTACATTTTTATTAAGACATGGGAATGTCCCAAATCATCAACAATGGAGCAAGACTAGAAAGTATACTATGCCTTCAGTACATAACAAGAGACAGCTGAATGTAAAGAAATACCTATTCATAAGTGAATATAAATAAGAAACATAATGGAGATGGACAAATTGCTCTTCAGGGTGAAATGCAGTGATGGAAGTAGAAATGTATTGCTCTGGGATTCCAAGATTATCAAATCTTTTATTTTCATTTTTTTTTTAACAACACAAGAATTGACAAATTGGCAAAGCATTTGTTAAAAGATTACTTTTCTTATATGTTTCTTTCACCACCTCCTACTCGGCCACCAAAAAGCTCACCTCAAAATGTTGCTTCTTAGCCAATGATGAGCAAGGCTTCCTGAGCAGCTTTCATCAACACAGCCTGAAAAGTGCACAATAAAAACCACGGCAACCAACCTCACCTTAGAAACTTTCTTCCCCCCAACTAGGATAGTTATAAGTCACAGGAAATGAGGACCTCTATGCCCGTATCAAAAACCAGATAACTGGAATCATTTAAAATTAGAAACACTGAGTGCAGAAGGAATAAAATTTGGAAAGACTCCTAGAAAATGATTTAAGCTCTCAACATTACAGTTTCAAAAAGAGCGGCCTTCCCACCCACCTCTATCCAAAACAAAGTTACCACTTTAACTTCTTCCTCTGGAAATCAACATGCCTACATCCTCTTATATTTGAATTTATTTTCTCTGACAAAATCCAGCATCAGTGCCGTTAGGTGCACATAGGAAATGTAGTGGGTTGGATCTGCTATCTTTAGCCATCCTTCAATGCATGACTAAAAGCTGAATAAAGTTAACTGAACTCATATATTTATGAACTAATTGTACAATCAAATTGTGTCCTCATGAAAAAACTTATGTCTATAGTTTCTTTTTCTTTAGATATACACAAATATATGTTTTTTTTTAATCCTGACAGGTAAAGCATAGGGATTTTCTTAAAATTTTTATTTTATTGCAACAGGTTCATGCATTTTTATTATAAAGCTTAAACTATATTATTTTTAGTAGAGTTGAGTATCCTATTTTTGGTATAATTTAGAATTCATGCAGTTTATTTCAGTCACCTGATTATCCAAGAAATCAAAAGTGCCAGTAGACCCGGAGAACATTTTGTCAGAATTGAAAGGATAGTACGTATACATAATTTAAAATTCAGCAAAAGTTGTGTTTCACCTTTCTTGTCTAGATCTAAAAATCGCACTCGTCTTTAAAGAAAATGGAAGTGGTCATCATCAACAGAATAATGTATCACTTTAAAAATCCAACACTTAAAGAAATCCATCACTCAAAATATTTTTACTCAGAAAGGCAGAAAATGGTGAAATACTGCTTCCAATCACCTAAAGGAGTCACCATTTTACAAAAGTATCTAATGTCCTTTTTTTACCAGTAACAATGTTATAAAATTAACGGAATCAAAAAAAATTTAAAGCCACCTATTATTTCAATCCTACAAAATGACCTATATTATTGATTACACATTTATAGTTCCTAAATATACATACATTTTATGTACTGTAGATAGCCCGGGAAGTATACTTTTTAATTTAACACTGTGGATTAGGCATTCTTCTTGCTTATCATAACTAAATGGTCTTTAAGAAGACTATCGTTTTAATAAATGAATAATTTTGCTACAGGAAGCAGTACCATCACTTTGCTTTTTTAGCGAAGAAGCTTTTTAGACATTGATAGAAAATAAAGAAGTAATTAGAAAGCTTAATACCTTTTGCATTGAAGTCAGTACAGTGACTCACCAGCCTTCTTAACAATGCACTGAGGGTCATAGCTTGTAAGCCAACACTTTTATTTCACTCATACTCTCAAATTGTAAGAGAACTTAACCAACCATGGTCACTGAAAAGCATTAGATTGCAGTGTGACACCTGTCTAGATCTAAAGGGCAGAACTTCCCTGCACAAAAGGCCTCTTCAACAAAAGACTCATTTCCAAATTCCAACTACTCCTTTTGGAGCTCTTCTCCAGGACACTGGGCAATTCAGCAGCTAGGACAGTTTGTGAGTACATTTTGTAGCCAAATGAAAACTACACAGAAAAACATCTCACAAAAATGAACCCAATCAATAAAGCAAATAAACACTTCTCTTCAGCACTCAGCAGGTACAGCCTTATTTTCCCACCATTCTACAGTAAATCAGCAATCTGTCTGGAAAAATAAAAAAGAATATTTTACCACAAATTGACTGCATTTAATAAAATGCAAGCTCTCCGGCCCAGACAGAGAAAATTTGAAATCAATAGTCAAATTCCCCATCTTCTTTTAAGTGAGAGAAAGTCACATATAACTTCATTGTTGCCCCATGAATCATCCCATGGCTCTTCACATTGTGGCAAGAACCCTGCCAATTCTTTACTTGTCAGGCAAAGAAGAAAGACAAAGCACAGGAAATAATCAACAAATGACTGTCTCCTTTGGCAAACAGATGGATTAAAAAGAGAACTAATTTCCTTGTTAAGAATACATTCAGGATACCAATACTTGAAATGTATTGTTAAAAAGCAACTTACATTTTTTTAAATCAAGAAAGGTTCCTCCCAAATGGATTTTTGTAGCAATTTCTCTAAAACAAAAACAAAATCCAAGTGTTGAATTAAAGGGGGGAAAAAAAGAAAGGAAGAAGTTAAAATTGTGCTTCAACCCCCATGGTGGAGTACTTTCAAATTGGCACCAAGATGGACGCTTGGGCAAACACTAGCTGTGGGCAACGTTTTATGATTCCAACCACCATGTTAATGCCTCTGCCAACTGAGCTTGGGAAGAATGCTCCTGAAGGCCAGAGTTTCCTGGCCTTCTCTGTTGATGGAAATTTGCATGTGAAGAAAGGTCCCAGGGCAAAATCTGTGGCACTTCGGTGCCCCCTTGTGTCCAATTTGGCACCAGCATGAATGACACCTGGTCTGTGTGAAGAGTGGAGCAGGAATTTCTTAAATCCCACGAGTGTAGGGTGGGGTGGGTAAGAATTGAAATTTTCTACCTCTGTGTCTGTGAAAAAGCCAGTTGCTGGTGCAATGAGAGATTCCACGCCACTGCATTCTCACAACACTACAGACGCCCTCCACCTGAACCCTTTGGCTGAATTTCATCTGGAGATAAACCAGAGAGAACAGTGTGCATCCCTGGCTCCCTGACCCCCATAAACAAGGAAAATCAGTTTAGATTGAAAAATGTTATGTTCTTATTACCAAGATATAGAAAAATTTGAGATAGTATTTAAAGTCTCTTTGATTCAATCTTACTTGGCTTCAAATCTCTCCCAAATTTTGAGTCTTGCCAGATTATTTTATACATGTTCACAACACAAACTATTTTACTACCCATCATTATTCCTTTTTCTACATGCAGAATGACTATGTGGAAAATTGGGTCACCAATGGATGCAAGAATGTAACTACATTTATCAGCTCCATTCTCACTCACCTACACACACCTCAAAGCATTAAAAACCAATTCTACATGTAATAAAGCTTGGAAATTTTTCAAATTCAATGTTGGGTTGAGGGCGAAGGAGAATTTTCCCCATAAATATAAATTTGCTTGTGATGTTTATCTCTGGAGATGGTTTGACTGCAGACCCAGAATTGGATTGCAGTTCTGTCTGCAAGAATTACCTAAGAACTATCTACTCCTTCTCAACACATTTTATTCACACAGCTCCAAAGACATTCCAAAGTGGAGGTTACATGCTCTTTGAAAGCACTGTTGGAGGCTTCAAACTTCATATTGTATCAAAGGATGGGAGGATAATGGGGCCAGTGATAAATCAGAGAAACAAAAGGCAGGGAAAGTAAAGCACCGAGAAGGGGAGCACATGAATGGAAAAGGGAGCGAGAAGAAAGTGAATCAGGCCACAGATCTTGGTGAGAATGCTTGTTCCGTCTGAAGTGGAAATGGAGCACAATTGTGACTCCCTCTTTGCTCTTTTTTGTGGAAATCATTAGAAATTCACGTGGGAATTATAAGACTGCACTTATGGCTATCTTTAAGCTTTTGGTAACACTGTAGGTCTCATGGATGATGGACATCCCTCTGTTCACCTTCAAAGGCAGGTAAACCCTGGGTGTCCCACCACCACTGCTGCTCAGTGAATCCCTCCTGTGAATTCCCCTGTGCATTTCCAATAGGATGAAGAGGAAAATCCTTTGGTAATTCTTAAAAATAGTAAATTACTCTTAAATAATACTTCCCTTGAACATTTTCATAAAAAAAAAATTAGAGGCTACAGATTAAGGAAAGAGAAATGATCTTTCTTCTCTGATCTCAGTCACAGACTCCTTCGTATCTTGCAACAGACTATGATTTTCATCTTCATCTGCTGTCACTACTTCATTTACCTGACACACTTTTCTGCTGGTCAGAATGGTTTGTACTTCTGTGCCCCGTACCCCTCTTTTTACCTCAAATGACTGACTCCAGGGAGGATTGTGAGTCTCTGGGGGAACAGTAACTGCCACAAATAGGGACTAAATCTGTCACTTTGACCTTCATCATAGTACTTTTCAGCCCAGAATTTGCTGCCTTTTCTTGACCAGTGCTGTGCCTAGAAAACTTTCCAGTAAGGTCAAAAGTAATATGCTCTTCTCTTAGTAAAGTACAAATCTCTGGGAATGATTTTATTGACTGCATATATAAATGAAGGTAGTTTCAAGGTTATCTGTGAAGGGGAAAAAATAAAATGCATTTCAAGTTTATTGTTTGGGGAGATGGGAGAGAAAGATTTAGAATTATAGTTGGGGTTGGGACTCAATGGCTGACCCCTTGACCAGGAGACACACTCAGGGATAACGACCAGGTAGAATGTTTATCAGAAAAGTTAAACCATCTTTTCCAGGCATGAAGTTGGACTGGGAATGATAGAGCCATCCTTGGGGACCTCTGACATGCGAACCTATGACACGTGTGTCAGCACTGACACGTGTAGCCATTTTTGATGACATGCGACCGCATACCAGAGAAGTATGGGGTCGCATGCCGAGAAGGACGTTTCATCCCCAGCTCCTGCATGGCTAGGTGCAGTAGCCGAGGATAAAACATTTGCTGTAGTGTAGACACTCTGTGCAGGAGATCTGTAGGCCAAAACAACAGAACTCCGGCACAAAGCGTCTAGTTCTGGAACTTCTGGTTAGGACGTCTTTCTCGAAGTGACACACCACCCGAGTTATGCTCGGTTTTTTGGCGAATTTTGACACACCAGGCTCAAAATATTGCCCATCACTACCCCAGACTGTCTCACAGCCTATTCCCCTACTTCATTCAGATCTCTGATTAGACACTGCCTCTAAACCAGCATTTCTTGATTGCACTATATAAGAGAACAATCCCAACCAGATATTCTCAATCCCTACACTCTGCTTTATTTTCCTCCTTAGAATATACTAACAGTGGACATTATGCTATACTTACTTATTAACTATTTCATCCAAGGGAACTTAAACTCCATTGTGGTTTTGCTCACTGTTGTATCTCTAATGCACAGAAGAGTATCTGCCCAGTAAGTGCTCAGTAAATATTGGTAAAAATGGCCAACTGAAGGAACTTTAAGTATATCCAAGTAAGAACTCCCACGTGTAAACACACTTTTAAAGAAAAGCTGGAGAATCTCTGCTATAATCAACTATCATACGTTTCTCCAATCTGGAAATGCTATACCTCAGAGTACCCACAACAGAAATACTCAAAGCCCCAGGGTTAACGTAGCACAATATTTTGATTTATGGCTCTCAAACTTTCTTGTGCATAAAAAAAATCACCTGGAGAGTTTATTCAAAATCAGATAGCTATCCTCCACCCCCAGAGATTCAAATTCAGTAAGTGAGTACCTAAGAAACAGAATTTCTAACAAGCTCCCAGACAATGTTGATTCTGCTGGTTTAGAGACCACAGTTAAACATCTTATTTTCTAAAATTCAGCAGTCATGGCAGCAGGGATGGTTAAGTGCTTTAAGCAATTAAAACACAGACATATTATGGAGTACAATGTAAAATTTCCCTGAATTTTTGAAATAAAAGGGGAACTGTAAAGTTAGCTTGTGGGCTAACTTGGCATGGACTAAGACTATCTCTCCAAAGTCATTAATGATACCTGAGCGCAAATAGTTGACGAGAGCTGAAATAATCCACGTAGAAGTCAAGGTAGAAGTTACATGTGTATGACCAGTTCTTGAGTGCAGTGAATCCCTCAAGAGTTGATTCAGAAGAAAATATCAGAGCCTGGTCTGTGGGTGGGCAGGGTGGAGAGGCCCTCCCTTAGGCTATGGACAACTTTGGTGTGGTCACAGGAAGCACAGCTTAGCCTGGCAGTTAGTGGCGGGCAGCCAGAGGGCTCAGGGTTGCCAGAGCTCTCACCACACACAGAGTGTGGCTGTAATATCATGCTATCAGTTATCTGGGTCAGCCATCTGTGGGGTCTGTTGCTTTTAAATGGTCCTCTAGAGCCTTCGGTTTCCATTTTTTTCTTACAGCCAGGAAAGAAAAGAATTGAATGTAATTTAACATCTCATAAAAATGCAGATCCTACGTTGCTCATATGCCCATTGCTCACATTTCATTGCGTAACTGATAAGCATTGTGATGGATGCTTATCAAGACTGATACAGGCCAAAGTACCGCTAAAATCCAAGGCTATGTGTCCTCTTCAGGTTTGACTGTCAAAGAAATAAAATCCACCCACCCTCCAAGTCAAGTGAACACACAATGTGTTGTGCAGAGATGTGTTGTAGCTATGGGTAACTGAAGCCTGTATAATTACGTTAACAAGTATCACCCCAATAATACTCAATAAAAAAGAAATAAATTAAATCCAGCCTTTCTGTCTTAGTTTACTCTGAATACAGTTTCCAAATGTACAGTATCAACGGTGGGCATATGAACTGCAGGTAAGCATGGGAAAGAAAACCTCACTGCTTTCGATAGGCACTGGACTTTTACCAAGTGATAGGGCTAATTCACTGTGCACACATAAAATTAAATCTTGGCTCTATGTATTACTATAAATCTTTCAAAAGCCAAGATCCTTTTCTTAGCCATTAATGTTTTCTTAAGAGCCAATCCAGAAAATAGCATAAGGGATCTGTCTGATACTTAGAACAATAAAATCTATCCTTAGTGAGTCTGCTTGGGCTGGTTTTTCATAGCTGCGGTAATCTATTCTCCACCTCCATTTTCCTAGCATTCTGTCCTTACTTTTCCCCAAAATAAAGGCAAAGCATAGCTTTCATAGAGACAGACACTCACCTGTCCCTCTCTTCCATCCTGAAAGTGCTATTTAGGTTTAATTGAGTTTTGGTTAGAAGCTGTCCTCAGATACATGCTATTTTCTACTCAGAATTCTTCTGGTAGCAAACCTTTCTCCCATTCTGAAACTTTATTTCAGTTATTCCAGATGTATGTGCCAATCAGTTTAGCTCCTGCCAATTCTTGTTTATTAATAATGCTAACGAAAGAATTGAAATTCTACCAGATTTCAATCTTTTCTCATGCCTCAATAATGAGTCGTAAAAGAGATGAATTCTGATATTGTCTCAGCAACTCAAAGGACTAGGTACGATCAGAAATTTGACTGGCTTTTGCCTACCTTGTATGAACTCCAGAGGGCCATTCGTACTGCTAGCTGCCACTGTATATGTGCAGATAATTTGCATTTTCATTGTTCTTTATTTTATGTTATTAGTTATTCATGAGATGAATATCGCATTCAACAACTAATCTATAAAGCTTTTGCTTTAAATAACAATGTGCCGTTTTGTTGCAGGAGATGGAATGGAGGATGGACGTCCCATTTAGAAGTCTTGTACAAAGAATTGAAAAATGAATGACGTGTGGGCTCTTCCTTGCCATATGTAAAATCGGGATCTCAAAGAGAATGGCATCAGAATTGAAAGAAATGAACTGCACTACACAGGCTTGTACATATAAGGGCTATATTAGCCAGCTGGACCTACTGAGAAAGGTCCCTCACCAGCCAGCCAAAGGGAAGAAAAGGTCAAGTTTAACTGTACTACAAAATGAACCTGTAAAAGACTAATTATTCCTCTCACCAAACAACACAATCTGCATGTGAGGCAAAAACCAACACAGAAAGCATCTGAACTCATTTTTTTTTCAGTTGGATATAATCCAAGTTTCATACACATTGCTTTCTACTTTTCCCAATAAAGGCTCATGTCTATATTAACACAAATTGAAAAGAAAAAGAAATGCAAACATTTCATGCTCTTTCTTGGTTTCAGAAAAAAAGGACGTTAATTCTGTGAAAACCATTCTGATTTGAATATGAGGTCCCAGCTGTGTGGGGGGATTCTGCAAGTGCGTGCAGACACTGTGGACATACATTTTGCTGGGCATCCTTATCTACTTTGATATGAATGTTGATATAGATAACCCCTAGATAAGTTAGTTTTAAAAGCAGATCAATGATTTCATTTACCAAGAGGGGAACATAGGGCCTTTACTGTACTCAAAGGATTTCCCTGGAATCCCACTGTGGTTATCTGGGTAGGGGGTGCCTCACCTTGGAGGCTGTGAATTGCTAGGTCTTGACTTGCATAGGAAGGAGGTAACTATCTCTCCTAGGGAATAAAAAAATCCATAAGAAAAAAATTCATATTTTTTTCAATATTACAACTTTGAAACTCAGAAATTCTGATAGAAAGATACTGGTGACAGCAGTAATATGACCTAATATAATGGATAAAATAGAGAAAAACAGCAATTTCAGATCTAAGATTTTTGAAGAAGGGGAATATCTCCTTTTCACCCTTTCACCTCCCCTAGTATTTGATATTCGGTAAGTGTTGAAGAATAATGATAACAACAGAACAACTAACATTTATGGAACTTCCGATATGCCAGGCACAGTCCCAAGGACATCACCGGTTTCAACTCATGTCATCCTCAAAAAATCCTATCAGTGAGCTACTGTCATCTCCCCATTTTATAGATGGGAAACTGAAGCACAGAGAGTTTATGAAACTTAACCAAGGTCACACAGCTAATAAATGGCAGAATGGAATTCAGATTCAGGGGGTCCTGCTCCAGAGTTCAACCTTTTATGCTAAACTTGTATGCTAAACTGCCTCTTGTTATACAGCATAACAATAGCTCAATAGAATTGGTGAATTTTATTGAGGAGTTGATTCTACTGTCTCAGACTAAAAATGTGAGTTCAAGCAAAACTGAAAAGTCACACCTAAAATCTAGAAATTACACATACACTCATATATACATGCACACATGTACACAGTGGAATTCATGGTGATTTTATATAAATATATAATTTTATGGACATTATATTAACAATAATTAGCTTAAAATGACTAATAGTCCCTGAGAAAATTTAAGTCTTCAAAATTTTAGAATCTATTAGGCCAAGAAATTACCTGACATTTCTCCATTACAAATACTTAAGCAGTTGGGGATAAAGATGGTGAAAACGTAGTGCTCCTTTTGTCTACTCCTTTATCCTTTTTTCCAGTACCCAACTCTTCTACTCCCCCCATGCCCAGATCTCTCCATCTGGCTTGCATTCTATGGGCAGCACCCTATTCACCAGACAAGGAAACTTACATATATCATGTGTCCCATTTCTCAAACACTCGGAACTTTTGTAGATAATGTTTTAGCTCTGAAACCCTTTTTCTCTTTTACCAAATACAGTTTAACTGAACATCTCAAATCTCAAGTCTACGGATAGAGGTATAAAGTGCCTGGGGCCCCTGTGCTGAGTCCTTTCTATGCCACTAGCTCACAAAGTGTCTGAGAGCCGAAAATGATCCTAAGCCATTGCTTAGACCCAAACACATACTCAGTTTGGTGTCCGAGATTTGACCATGGCACCAGCGTGGTGGGTATCTGTGTCATGTCCCATAGAAGAGCCTACACATGGTTGACTACAATGCAGAAAGTTCAGTCCTCTCGTAGTCCTGTTCTCTTGGCCCCTCAGCTAGGGCTTTTGTATTGACATATGGTTTACCCACCAAAGGAGCTAAATGAGAACAATATGGTTTATTCACCAAGGGAGCCAAATGAGAACAATAAAGCAATCGCCACCCCTCAGGAGGAGGGAGTCTTTGTTCTTGTTCTCATTTCTCTGAACTTAGTCCCTTATCTTTCTTTCTTCCCCAAATTTGCCTGTTATGTTTACTTTTGAAAGGCTATGCTCTCCTTAAAAAAAGGATGTGACTCTCTTACAGGTTCCACTGCATGAGCAACAGTAACAACCCAAGCCTAGTCCCACAGTGAGCCTACTCCTCCCTGATGTCTTTTTGAGCTCAATGACCCACTCCAGGGCTAGTGAGGGGGAAACCAGAGGGTCCTGCCGAAAAGTAGCAGTAGAAGAAAATAACTCTTTAGAAGAAGCACTTATTCTTTGCTTGAGGGGGGGAAAATGAAAACCTCAATGAAAATTTGATGATTCTCTTTGAATGCCTCAATAGTTCTAAACTATTCTCCAACTATGTACTTAGCTTTAAAAAAATTACACAATTAGGTATGCTCATTGTAAGAAAAAAAAAATACCGATGAAGAACAACAACAACAACAACAAAAATAGAGCTATAATCCCTCTAGATATTTTTCCATGGACATATGCTTACGAAGTGGGATAACAGTAGTTTATAGATTTCAATTTTATCGTAATCATCATTTGATATTCATTATATACATCTACATCATTTGTAGAGGTTGTGAAAACATTTTTCTAAACAAATTCCCTACTGCCAAACTTTTATAATGCTTCCAAGCTTTCTTTGCTTTAAGCATCTCTGCAGGGATGGAGCAATGAGCAGATCAGTGGGAAGAAGAGCTCTGGGTTCAGACATGGGTCCAAATCCTAAATAGCCATGTAACTTGGACACTTGGACATATTTTATAAAATCCTGCCATGCTTCATTTTGCCGTCTGTTTCAGGGGAGAGTAATTGTAAGAGCATAACTCGTCAGAGTGTTCTAAGCCTTCAGCGAGAAAATATACGTAAAGTACTAAGCACTGTGCCTGGCTCATTTCGAGCAGCCAATAAAAGTTGGCTGTAATTAAATAATTCATCATCTGTTAACTTCCTTAGTACATATTCCTAAAAAGGAAATCAAAGGGTCATAGGGCCCAAACATTCTTGAGGATTTTTATTCCTAATGCTGCTTGTCCCACCAGTGAGGAAGAGTAGAAGTGAGAGAACCTGCTTTCCTCCCCATAGTATCCTTCACTTCAGGACAGTCCTTTCTTTCTTTTTTTTTTTACAAAAGACAGTATGGAAGCATGGAAATGGCCCTGAGCTGGTAGACAGAAGTTGAGAGGTGTAGTCCCAGCTTTGCTTCTTATTCAGGAAACATACAGACTTGAATTATGTTCTCTGACCTTTGATGTCTTCATCTATTAAGAAAAAGGGATTGGGAAAGCACGTAGCAGCATACACCCTAAAACACCACATGCCACAGTAAATAAAGTACATTATGAAACTATCAACTATACCTGGTCACCCACATGGGAGATACTTTAGCTCACTAGGATTTGGCTCTAGCTATCCCCTAGATGTTTCAAAAGTAGACTTCTAATTCTATTCCATTTAATATTTATTGAGAATCCATTATGTGTAAAACACTGAAGTTAGAGTCAGAAACAACAATGGCAATAGGTACCATGTAAAAATGTAGCTGAGCAGAAAGCCTCAGGAGGGCAGGCAAGGATGTTTAATACAAACTCAATAAAATTAGGACAAATTTGAAAACTTAGTTTTATACTTTTATATCCCACTGAACTTTGTATCCAAGTAGCCTATCACCCCAAACTTATCTGCAGACAAGAAATTGAGAGATGGAGAGATATTTCTGAACAATCAAAACACCCATCACACATACACACAAAAAAGAGAAAAGAAATAGAACAAGAAAAGCAAATATAAGAATCTGTGCCTCATTCTGCATGTCAGGAAGTACACCTCTGAGTTCTTCACAACTGTATCACTGAGGTGGCACCTGCCTGTGAGTATGGGGCATCCTGTGGCCAGAAAGCAGGCACAGTGCAAAGGAAAGATGCATCGTGGGCCTGCACACACACACCCTTCTCCACCAGCCAGGAGCGGCCAGCCTCACCCCATCCACTCCCACCTCATTCTTATTCTCAGCCCTCACCAGCGCCTTTTCTGTCTTGATCAGGTCTGATCTGCTTTTAACAGACAATAATAAGAATAAAAAGCAGCATAGATTTTGGCATGTGTGTGCTTTCTTTCTTCCCCTTATATTCTATTAAAAAAACAAAAAGATTTCTCTCTTTTACAGTTTTTTATTGTTTTGGAGAAAAGAAATGAAAGCAGGAAGACCTGTGGCCATAATAGGCAATATCTCCTTATAGCAAAGTTACATATTTCATTATCGGCAGGACTGATCTTAATTTACAGTAGACATTGCTGGTCCTGCACTTTATGATAAAATAATGGAAATGCTTCTTTCTGAGACGTGTAATTAAAAACATAAATAGTATATCTTTTAATGATTAACACTGACTAATTCCACTGATGCTGAGTAGCACGTGCTGAGGAGATGGATTATCTCTGAAACATAATTTTACTAAGCACTGCTATGTAATTTGTTAAGCATTTAGTAATAAGTATGTCTAATAAAATACAAAAAAAATATTTAGAAAATGAACCATAATTTTAATATAATTTTAATTAATGGGAGTGCAATTGCATTGGTTTAAATTACATTCCCAGTGGTAAGAAGCCTTTCAAACCTAATTTGTAAGCCAAGATGGTGGCTCGAATGACTGGCAGCAAAGTTTCTTCAACAGATTTCATGGGGCATGATCCAAAGATAATAGGTTCTCAGCCCAATGACAATCCAATTACAATGCCAATCAAAGCCAACTTCATGCACTCTAATTATCAGATTTAGCTGTCAGCTCAAATACAAACATAACACTTTTATTTAAATAAAAATTTAATTTAGGAAAAGAAAAAGATGACTTCATGTGTGATTTATTGGGACTGCCAGAGCAATCTAACTCATTTCCCTGGTAATATAATAAAATCAGTCTTGTATCAAAAAAAAAAAAAAGTGAAAACTTATTCTTCCCCCACCCCATTCTCCTGTATCTGTTGTGCTATATTATTTAAGAGTTAATTTAAACAAAAAAAGCATAACCTAACATGGCAGTAAATATTTGCCAACCAGATGTAGGTTAAATGGAGTTGCAAGGTTTCAGGGAAACAAAATTCCAAGTGAGTAAATGGCAAAACCCAATTAGTGTTTACTAGTCATCAGGAAAAATGTTTCAACTAAAATCTATATAGGCCTAAAGCTGAGGACACTTGCTTTCTCTTCTCTCTGCATTGAATCACAGTAGAAACAGAGGCAAGGTAGAAAAAAAGGTAAGACCAACATTACCTTTAAAATTACTTTAAATGACCCCTGCTAAGGAATTTTAAAACATTTGATATTCTAATTATAAATAGTAATATCTTACAGCATCAGTAATGGGTAGCATTTGCTCCCAAACAATGCCCTAACACTTTCAGCGTTTGCTATAGGTTTCCCTTTAGGATTAAGAATAAAAACTATTCTGTAGAGCAGCACTGCCCAACAGAAAGATTGTGTTAGCCAAAATAATGAATCATATATAATTTAAAATTTTCCAGGAGCCACATTTAAAAAACAGTCAGAAAAATTAGCGTTAATACTATATTTTACTTAACCTAATGTATCTAAAATATTATCATTTCAATATCAAACCAATTTTTGAATTAATAAGAAATTTTACATTATTTTTCTCATAGGGAGCCTTCAAAATTGGTGTATATTTTACAAGGATAGCATACCTTAATTCAGCCACATGTGGTAAGTGGTTACTGTACTGGGTAATGCAGGTTTAGAGTTTGGCCCAAAAAGCCACATAATCAGCTGCCTTTCAGGGTTAGCATATGGCTCCCAAGACCACCTACCCCCAAGGAAAAAATATATTTACTGGTTTTCCAAAGAACCTAAAATGTTATCTAGTATTTTATTTTCTTAAGGCTAGATAAATATGCTATCAAAAACAAAAACAACATATAGAGAGTTTGAAGAAAATTTCTTCTTTTCCAAAATGTACTTTAAGAACATGTAATAATGTGAATATATGCAATCTTTTAGCAGGGCACCAAGGATAAGCTTTTTCTCTATTAGCTCAAAGTCACTGGTTATAGGTGGAATTCTCTCCAAACCTTCCTCTGAGATCTCTCTTGTTCATTTAGGAAGTATCTTGTAAGCCTACACTTGGGGACAAATTTGCCCATACTGACACTCTCCCAGACCTTTTACTGCTTCCCATCCTTATCACAGAGGGCAAGATGGTACCCTGAACTCTTCTCCAGTTTAAAAGTTGATTAAAATGTCCATACCTCCCACATAGTGTTAGACAAGAACTACAGCAGATTAAAACAAAGAGTTAATTTGTTTTATCTTACATACTTAGAGTTGGGAGGCACTTGAATTGCATATGCAAATAGATGCAAACATATGCAAATCAGGGTTTCTCCAGATAAACAGAGTGGAAAAAAAGCTTTATAGTATTAGTAATATTCAGGGATTTTGTAGTGTTTAAAAAGAAATGATTTCCTCCCTCTCATTCCAAATGTGAATAGCTTTCTCAGTCCTATCTGAATAAAAAACCCAAAACTTATCAGACTGTAAGGAACAATAACTTTTTAAAATATTGAACCAGACATTAGTCAGATTGAGATCATACTATATTTTAGCTTAAATCATTACCTCTTAAATGCAACTTTCCCCCCCCCAAAATTAAAAATTCTTTACTAAAGGACAAAGAAGTTCTCCAAATGAATCTTTGCTTTACTTCTGATAATAACATAATTAAAAGTGCTTCTAAAAACAGAAAGAGTAATAATACATTTCAGGAATGTTAAGGTGGCAGATAGCAGAATACACAGAGCAATTGGTTATTATTTTTAATAATAGTAACATATAAGATATGTAACAGTAGTTTTGCATGCATTTTTCCAATCTACTTCCAGAATCAATCCAGAGCCTCGTGTTGATTGATTTTGTTCTTATGACAATGTCGTGAGGTAGCAGAACTGGTATTATCATCCTTATTTGCAGATGCGGATTTAACGGTAGGAGCATCGGGCGCATGCCCTGGGCCCCGACTTCTGAAGGGCCCCGCAGAACCCCAACTTTACACTTTTTTCTAATGACACCAAGTTTGGTTTCATATGTGCAATTTTAACATTAATAGTACATAATATTTTTATTTATTTAAATATATGGTTAACATGCATTTTTATTTTCTCTTTTTTTAAGGGGCTCCATATTTTCTTCTGCACTTGGGGACTCAAATGACCTTAATCTGCCTCTGCCTACTTAGATATGACTTTGTGAGTCCTAGCTCCTGCCTCTGTGTCTTTTTTCCCATTAAAATCAGATCTACCTGCCTCCTTGATAATGTACCTGCACAGACCAAAGACACCTCACCTCACATGCCCAAAGTCAAACACAAGCACTCCCTATAAAACCAGTCCTTCAGGAGTCTCTTATCTTGGTCCATGTCACTGTCATCTAACTAGGCAAACAGAAACATCAAGTCATACCCAAATCTTTCTTCCCTGGTTTTACCCGCAGACTTCAACAAGCAACAAGTTATAGGATGCCTTTAAAAAAAAAAACAGACCACAATTCTTCACAGCAACAGAGAGAATTACCACTAGTTAGAAATGTCTAGAACTCACATTCTACCACCCACACCCTGAGATTCACCTTTCCCTGGGGAACACTACTTTTTCTTCAATCCCCCAAAGCCTAGCTCAGACAAAGTGAAAACAAGGCTTCACTATGCAAGTCTAATAGAAAGGGACTGAATACAGAGAATAACAAGCTACTAAATGCTCTAATGCATGCAACACAGCTCAATCATTTTATTGTGCAGTCCTCTAGAGGTGAATGGTCCTTGCTTAGCTCCCAAATCGCCGCCAGTAGTAGGTGGTCTTTCCCTGTCCCTTAAGAGTATACCAAAAGTTCCACCACCATCGTCTCATGCAAAAAGGTTGACCTGAAAAAGAGACTAGTGTTCTAGCCTGGTGTAGGTCCTTTCTACAAACTTCATTTCTCTACTTGAGGACCTCAATTTCCCAACTGTCTGTTAAAAAGACTACCCCAGCCCACAGCACTCGGGCACTCACAGAAGCTCGGATTATTTCATGGCCTCAAAAGAACTCAGCAATCAAAATCCAACTCAATAACTCTAAGATGAAATGTATACATGCAGAGGCAGGAGGGCCTGTGTTCAGCCAAGTCTAATAATTTTTAAATGTCTCTCAACTGCCCTCTGTTCTTAACTAGCACTCAAAAGTCCTGTAAGTTGGGCATTTCTATTTCCTTTATAATAAGATCTATGAGGTTTCTTTTTAAAATGATAAATGTAATTCACGTTAATTTTAATAACTCTGAAAAATAATCATAAATTTAAGACAAACAATAAAATGAGTGCCCCTTGATCCTATTATGTCCGCCATCTGTTACCTGAATGCACACAGTGGCCCATCAGTTCCTCTAGATTCCAGCCTGTCCCCACTACAATGAGCTGTGGGATTGCCCCTCCATGACATACACTTCACATGGATTAAACATCAGTTCATTCAGCAAGAACTGTTACTGATTCTCTCCAAAGTGTTCGAGACCACGGGACATTACTGAACAAAACTCAGAGCCTGTTTTCACAGAAATCATGGTCATTTTAAGTCAGGTTTAATTCCCCCACTGCCTTTGGAATGTGCTCCAAATACCTCAAACAACATTTTAGCTCCTTTTCATCAGACGCTGCTGGATTAATTGCCCACAGCGCATGGTCTCATCTGTGCTCCAGTCACATAGTGCCCCCTGCAATTCCTCCTGGCACACCTCTGCTTATAAATAGTATTTCCACCATCTGGATCTCCATCCCCGACACACACACCCACCACCCCTGCCCCCGCCCCCACCCTCGGAAGAAAGTAAGCACTCGAGAAATATATGTTAAATTAAATGAATAAAATATTGCACCGCACTGGGTTCATCTGAAATCAAGAGATTTAAATGTATCCCAAGTACTTAGAATTTAAAATTACCCTTTGATGAGGACAGGGTAAAATTGGAACATTTTTTTCAAAAAGTTCTATTCACAAACTCACAAACTCTCGTTAACATCCTGTACCATGAAAGATGAAGTGCCAGCTGGAGGAAGAAGGGTAGAAGGGAGGCCATGGTCTCTTGCTCAAACCAGAGGAGGAAGATGGAGGAAGTTTCACAATTCCTCCCACGCATTTGTCTGGAAGGGGCGCCATTTCAGACACTGAGCACATCAAGGGAGTGTTTAGGAAGATGGAACTGGGAAGCTATTTCAAGCAAAAATGGAAGTTGTGTGGAAAGTTCATGTAAAAGTTGTATTTTGCCTTTAATAGTAGGAGATGCCCATAGAGAAAGGGGAAAAGAGATTAGAGCATAAAAGACCTTGAAGACTGTTCAAAAAACCTGCTGCTTTAATACTTTCTGCAACCAGCTAGGAACATCTTAGATGTCAAGCTAAAAGAGAAAAAAAAAAATCTTTATTCATTAATAAAATCCTGAATGTGCACAACTGTCTCAAACTAACTCGAATTCCAGGCATCCTTCTGTCACCCTGCCTCAGGCTCTGGTCTGGCACTCCACTCCAGAGAGAGGCTCTCCTCCCACATGAGCTCCATCCTCAAGCCTCATGTCTCCCAGGGCAGCAGACCCTCCACTTCACCTTCCAGTTGGCCCCCTGTCTCCTCCCTCCTGCCTGACATTGTTAACACTGACTATTTTGGATACTGACCTACCTGGCTTGGTGTCAGGGCTCTCTGTCTTATTCTGTTCTGTGGGGTAGTCACATAGGTACACACAGGAGTTCTAAGGACATTCCCACCCTCACTGTCAAAGATCCTGAAGACAAGGGCTGGTCAGTGGAAAATACAAAGTTTGGAAACCAAAGTCCTAATATGAAGCACACATATGACAGAATAAGGACACATCTATCAGGTAAGTACTTCCAAAAAATACTATAAGGTTATGAAGGAGATGTTATTTTTTAGATGGACAACTGAACTGATTGAGGATGATATGTTCTCATTTTTTTGTGAAAAACCTAAGCCTTTCCTCCCACCAGAGAGGAGGGTCCCATTAACTTTATTGCTACTCCCTGTCCCATTGATTTTTCTCTCCACCTCAGCCTCATACCAGCTGGTGACTCCTCAGTCCTCACCTTCAGTACTTCTGATGGATCTGTCTGCATCTACAAACAAATGCAGAGCCACCACATTCTTTAAAATAAGCAAACAATCTAGCGAACCTGCCCTTTCAAGAACACATCTCTTTTTTCTCCACTAAAAATTTAGTGAAGAGTAGTTCATGACCATATTTCTTCAGCACACTTTTTTATATATCTAAAATTTCATTCCTGCCCTTCCCTAATTCTATAGAATATAGAATCATCATTACTTTTCTAAGGGACAGAGCCACAACCCCACCTGTCTGCTGAAAAGATTTCATTGACTATCCTCTGAAAGTCAGTGTATTAAATAATAACCTTGGCGTTGTCTATCCCTTTTGATTGTCACTATGATAGTAACATCTTCACCTCATAGACTATGCCATTCATTTCCAAGGCAGTTAATATATATCAATGCACCAACACAACCTAGACCATAAAATTAATATTCATTCTACTTCTAGTGTATATACTGGGAGGCCTTGGAAACTGGGGGTTTCCAGACTTAAGTGTCCCCTAACTCATGTTACCTACATGGCTGGACAACTCATATAAATGGCTTCTGAATAGTGCATCACTTTTCCAAGAGGTGGTTAGGTCCCTTGTATCCTAAGTAGCTTGTACTAATCCCTTTCACTTAGGGACTAGACTACATACCCCATGTATGTACAACTGAAACCTTCGAAATGATTGGCTGAGACCCCAAGCATCTCCATTACCATGTGTTCAACATACTTCTGCTGCCATGATGGACTCATTTTAATTCCATATTTGGCCCATTCATAACAGTCTGAGAACCCCATTAGTTCTATTCCACTAGCCCTTTGTCCAATATGGTCTTGGCTCCCTCTTTCCTGAGGCTTCATCCTAATGCTGAGGTCCAAGAATACTTTCTACAATGATTCTATTTGAATTATGCCATATAAACCTATCTTAATGCATTGACTTCCCAAAGCAATGCAAATCATTCTGGTGTCCCTATATCTGCTTATGAGAGCTGGCTTAAAGCCAAGTCAACTCCCTCTTCCTTTCCCTCCATATTTCCAGTCTGTTTACAAGTTAACAAACTTTGTCACCACATTCGTCCACTCTCTTTCCTCTCACTTTTCCTAGTAGAATTGGGGTTCTCCTCACCTTCTAGGCGATTGCCAGAAACCCTTCCTTGTCACCTATCCACACCAATTCTAACCTTTCCCTGTTCTATGATCAATCTTTCTAAAGTATATCTCCCATCACATCTCTCCCACAGCCATTAACTTTTTGTGAAGGCCCATTAATCTAAAGGCTAATTAACTTGCCTGGCATTCACAGACCTTCTCAAAGAAAAGTTACCTCCTAGTTCCATTTCTCATCCCTCCAAATGTAGTTCATGATGTATCTGTATAGAGCTGTGGATCATTTCCCCAACATGCTCCACTTTCCCATCCCTGTGTCATGTCTGCCCTGCTATCTCGGCCTGCAGCATCTTTTCCTAATCTGCATAAATAAAAATACTGCCTATTCTTCAATGTCCTTTCCATGAAACCTCTCCAGGCATTCCTAAGAAAAAATGGTTTCGCCTGACCTGTGGTGGCACAGTGGATAAAGCGTTGACCTGGGAACACTGAGGTCGCCAGTTCAAAACCCTGCACTGGTCTGGTCAAGGCACATATGGGAGTTGATGCTTCCAGCTCCTCCCCCCTTTCTCTCTCTCTCTCTCTCTCTCTCGCACTCTGTGTCTCCTCTCTAAAATGAATAAAATAAAAATTAAAAAATTAAAAAAAAAAAGAAAAAGTGGTTTCTTTCTTCTTTAAACCCCCATGACGTCTGGTTTATCCCTCTTTTATGGCTCTTATAGTTCTTCTGGCACCCTATCTCTTTACATCCTCACTTTATCCATCTTAAAGGACTTTAATTGCCCTTATGAAAGTGGGGTAGGCAAAATTACAAAATGGACCCCGAGATTCCTGGCCCCTGGTGTACACACCTTTTACTCTGAGTTCTTTGATCATGCATTAATTTATGTACTACTGTGAAAAGCTTTTGCAAATGAATTCAAGGTCCCAAATCAGATGACACTAAAATAAAAATATAATCTGGGTGGGAATGACATAATCACAGGAGCCCTTTAAAGGCAGACCGTTTTCTCCTTCAGAGAGAAGAGTTGGAGAATCAAAGTACAAGAATGATTGAGGCATGAGAAGTTCTCATTGCTGGTTTGAAGAGAGAGGGGGCCACAGGTAAGGAATGTGGGCTTCACCTAGCAGGTCTGAGCAGACTATAGCAAAGAAGCCAGTAAGAAAATGGGGGCCTCAGTTCTACCATCACAAAGAGCTGAATTTTTCCAAGAATGACTTTGGAAGTGAACTTTCCTAGAGCCTTCAGACAAAATTATAGCCCATTGGCACTTCGATTTTACCCTAATGAAACCCTGAGCACAGAAACCAGCAACATTGTGCTACACTTTTGACCTATAGAAGCTAATAAATGGGTATCCATTTAAGATAATAAATTTGTGAAAATTCATAAAACAATAATAAAAAGTAAATAAAACAGCAGGAATACTATTTCACTCCTGTTATTATTATATCCAGCCATGCCAACCTGAGTGACTTGTACATAGCAGTGCATCAATAAATATTTATCCTCCAATAGAATTAAAAAATATTTGGGACTTAATCTCTTTTCTTTATTTATTTATTTTTTATTCAGTGAGAGCGGGGGAGGCAGAGACAGACTCTGGCATGCATCCTGACCGGGATTCTCCTGGCAAGCCCATTTGGGGGTGATGCTCTGCCCATCTGAGGTGTTGCTCCATTGCTAAGCAACCAAGCTCTTCTTAGCACCTGAGGCAGAGGCCATGGAGCTATTCTCAGCACCCAGGGCCAATTACTGCAATCAAGCCATGGCTGCAGGAGGGGGAAAGAGAGAGAGAGAGAGAGGCAAGAAGCAAGAGGGGGAGAGGTGGAGAAGTAGATGGGGAACTTATCCTTTGTGCCCTGACCATGAATTGAACCCAGGACATCCACATGCTGGAAAGACACTCTACCACTGAGCCAACCTGCTAGGACTGGGATGTAATTTCATTGTTAAAAAACAAAGAAATAAGCAAAATAAAAGGTAAACAGAATGATGTTTTTATGTCTTTTATTAGAGAGAATTTAGGAAAATTTTAATTTATTAATTCTAATAAGGTCATATTCTAGCATATCTTTAAAATCATGAGTGTAGGCCCTAGAATAAACTCAGTCTGAAATTGGTTTTGTTTTTTAAGAAACCTTTTTCAAGAAATACACAACCAGCCCTGGTTGGTTTGATCAGTGGATAGAGCATCAGCCCAGCATGCAGACAGACACCCTGGGTTCAATCCCCCATCAGGGCACACATGAGAAGCAACTGTCTGCTTCTCTTCTCCACCTTCTCCCCCTTTTCTCTCTCTTGTTCCACAGCCAGTGGCTCAATTGATTCAAACATCGGCCCTGGGTACTGAGAAGAGCTTGGTTGGTCCGAGTGTCAGCCTCAGATGTTGAATATAGCTGGGTTGATTCAAGCATGAGCCCCAGACTGGGGTTGCTGGGTTGATCCCGGTCAGGGTACATGTGGGAATCTGTCTCATTATCTCTCTCCCTCTCACTAAAAAACAAAAAGAAAAAGCAAAAGAAAGAAAAGGAAAAGAATATACAATCATGGACATTGCTGAAAAGCACTCCTAGTGACATCACTGAACTGACACCTAGTTCTGTACCTGTGGTTGCAATGAAGATCCATGCCATCTACATTTCCAAACCCAGAACTCCAGTTCTTAAATAAAATTACTAATTCTTCCTTTCACAACTATATTTCTTTTTCCCTTAATTTGTTGAAAGTGATTTTCTCTCTTCTTATCTCAAAATGTGACCAAATTTAAACATTGCTGACATTTAAACATCAGATTATTCCCTTTTTCCTTCAAGCTAAATACTAAACCTAAACTTCCTTGCTCAACACACACCATAAAAGTCTATGGAGAAGAAAGCTGCTGACCATCAGTCAAAGGGAGATCAACCTTCAAGGCCAAGTTATACATACAAATAGTTCCAAGGCCCTGGGCGTCACTTAATATACTATAGTTCAGCTTTCTCATTGGCTAAATGAGCTCCCAACACTGACCTCTTAGTCCTGTTGTCTTATCCTAATGAAAAATGAAAAACAAAAGGCCTTTATAAGTAGAGTGGGCATATCATTATAATTATCCAAAGGGAATCCCTGACCCTCCCATTGGCCTCTATATTCTGGTCACTGTTTCTAATGAAATAGTGGAAGATTTGTAAACAACTAATATGTATGTTGGGCCATAACTTTTGCATTAGTATAGACTATTATTTATCCAATAAAACACAATTGCAGTGGAGTCCTAACAATTCAGCATCTGAAAGGGATTTTTTTGCAGAAGAAGTGATTATGGTCCATCAGATCAAAAATTCACTTTTAAGGAAGTGTCCAAATATAGTTGTACACAATAGGCTCAAATTATTACCAACTATTCTGCCAAATAATAGACATTTTCAAAATTACTATAATGTCTATCATACTTCATTCTGTACTTTCCTCATACATAGAAGGGACTTTAGTAAGAGAGAGAGAGAGAGAGAAAATAAAGGGGCAGGAGAGACATATAAGCCACTATTTCAAAATATAAAGACTATTACAAATGTAGAGAAGTCCCCAAAATCTAAACTATAGAGACAGGTATTTCCTAATACACAAATACACAATGTGCAGGTTGTTTTTACTATTATCATTTTGATCTCAAGTCCCATCAGCTGAAAAGACACTGTCAGCCTTCAGTCTAAATGTCCTACATGTTGTTGTCTGTGTTGTTTTAAAAGATCTGAAAAAGAATTTGCTGTCTTGCAGGCAATGTGGAAAAACACCCAAGTTACAATAGATGGTGAATATCATTGCTTCTTTTGGTTTTGCTCCATGAAAAGAAATCAAGGCATCTCCCTTTGACGTCTATTTTGTTTTGTTTTTGTAATCACTTGTGCACATGGTGTGTACATACAGAATGATAGAGGCTCAAGTTCATGAGAATAATAATAAAATGAAAAGACTCAAAATTCTTAAAGTTAAAAGGCTTGATTAGGATAAATACCTCAAATTTCATACACAAATGTAAATAGCTGAGATTTATCAAACGTTTATTTGTATTAATTAATGCTTTCCATTTTAGGATAGAAAAGTATATGTTAAAAATAAAATCACTGATCTACAGTTACCAAGAGAGTTCTGGAAATGCTCACATGATGATTTTGTTGGTGTTGCTTTCTTTTCTATAATATCCTCACCAAGTTTTGTGTGTGTGTTTCCTCTTTTCTTCCTCTTTATTCCTCCTTACTTTCCTCTCTCATGCTCTCTATCTCTTAAGCTTTCCCTCTCTTCCTCTCAGACATACAGAGAAAACAATATTAAGTATAGTGCCCCAAACTTTAGTTTGTTTTGACTCAAGAAATTAAAGGGAATTTCATAAGCTACCTCCTTCTAGTCATCCATTTGAGTATTTTAAGATATTTCTTAGAATATTTGCTTACTATTTTGTGAAAGCTTAAAAATCAGAACCTGCTTTTTCACTCTTTCTTTCCCCTTTTATCAGGATCAGTATTTTTCCCCCTTCTGCTCAGAAATGATCCCTTCAAAAAGTCAGCACAATATTTTGGCTCTCTTCAGCAGCACTTTGGGCTTCTCTGTTACAAATTGTATAAACATTTTCCAGACAGGGGAATTTGAAGGGTTTAAATTCTTTTTTAAATGATGTCTTATATTCTAGTGCATGCAAATTTGCAAGAGGAAGATGGAGGCAAGAAAAGTTACCACAAAACATAATGTGTCTGGAATCAGGGGACTATTGAGCTCTATGCAAATTTGGGAAGGAAAAATATCTTCTTCATACATTATCTACAGCAAGGATTCTGAGTTTTCTAGGCTGATGAAACAAATGCTCTCATTGGATATAGTCTGTCATTCATATTGAGCTCACATATTTTACTTCCTGAAACCAAACAAATACTGATAAACTACTTCAGTGAGCCTTTAATCAAAATTTCGGCAGTATGCAGTTGGCGACAGAAAGATCAGTCTGTGGAGCCTGAAACCCTTTCATCATCAAATATACAGAAATAATAATTATATTTATCTGTTTGGTTCAGGCTGTACACCAAGATTTACCCTTGCCCTGAGGACACAGAACTCATCAGGCATTGTCATCTCTAAAGAAAAAAAAAATTCTTAATAACTTAGAGGTTAAACAGTGCTCAATAGTTATGGGGGCTGAGGAAAAGGTATAACAGTCATACATTAGCTTTAGCATTTTCCTCCTGTGATGCAGGAATAATCCGTGTTGTGGACTAACCAGTTAGCACTTGTGATAATAACTCTAAAAGCACCAATAAGCATCTCGTCTGACCAACAGTAAGAATTTTGAGGACAGGGGAAAATTGTGCCATAATTCTATTGTCTGTCCTCTCAGGAGCTGTGTGTGTATGTAAACATATTTCAATGCCCTTTACTACAAAAACAGTTGAAAATTAATCAAATGAATAGAAGAATTGAGTTTGAAAATCAGTTTATGGTGAAAATAGTGTTTCTTCATTTGGATTCCTACAAAAGCAAACACTGGGAAGAGGGTGTGGTTAACTGAGGTTATTTGTATGTGAGTCCAGGAAGTTGGATTGAAGAAACACGAAAGTGAGTCAGGGCAGGAGGGAAAGCAATAAAGGGTCAGTTCTGAGCTGGTGATCAGTGTGGACACCGTAGGCTTATTCCTTCTGGGGTACCTCAGGAAGCGAGAAGAAATGAACCTCTGAAACATAGAACTGCAGAATTAGAAAGTTAGGGCATTTAGCCTGTGATCCAGTCCACCATGGAGAGTTGCCCTCAATGGAGCTGAGTCCCCATTCCTTAAATCTGTACCTAATCAAGGCTAAACCAGCTACAGCTTCAGAGAAAGCCCTGAAGTGAAGAAGCTGCAAGAGGCTTAAGGTTGGAGGCAATCAAAATGCATCAGGATTGCGCACTAGGGCTGAAAGGACCAAAGGAATGTGGGTGGGGCACCGATATCATCTACCACTATTTCTTGCTCTAGAATAACTTGGGATTGTTTCTCATTCCTCTGAAAAAAATATAGTAAGTATCAACTATCAAGACAGGGAGGAACCTTAAATGGTTAAATGATCCTAAAAGAAAAAAGCCAATCTAAAAAGACCACATACTATATGAGTCCAACTGTATAACACTGTAGAAAAGCAACACTATGGAAACAGTAAAAAGATCAGTGGTTGCCAGGCTTTGGGTGAGGTGGAGTGATGGGTGATGAATAGGCAAAGCACGGAGGATATTTTAGGGCAGTGAAGATACTCTGTATGATACTGTAAGAATGGATCTGTGTCATTATATATTCATCCAAACCCGTAGAATGTACAATACCCAGAGTGAACGATAATGAAAACTATGGACTGTGGGTAATTATAACAGGCCAATGTAATTTTATCAGTTGAAACTAACGTTCCACTCTGATAGGGGGGATGCTGATTATGGGGAGGCTATTGCATATGTGAGGGCAGGAGGTATACAGACGATCTCTGTGCCTTCCTCTCAATTTTTCTATGAACCTAATACTGCTCTAAAAAATTAATCTTGCCTGACCAGGCGGTGGCACAGTGGATAGAGTGTCGGACTGGGATGCGGAGGACCCAGGTTCAAAACCCCAAGGTCGCCACCTTGAGTGCAGGCTCATCTGGCTTGAGCAAAAATGCTCACCAGCTTGGACCCAAGGCCGCTGGCTCGAGCAAGGGTTTACTCAGCCTGCTAAAGGCCCACAGTCAAGGCACATATGAGAAAGCAATCAATGAACAGCTAAGGTGTTGCAATGAAAAACTGATGATTGATGCTTCTCATCTCTCTCCATTCCTGTCTGTCTATCCCTCTCTCTGACTCTCTCTCTGTCCCTGTAAAAAATAATAATAAAATTAATCTCAATATTTTTAAAGAATGTAAATATAAGAGCATTGAGTATAGCAATTAACACTGCATATTATTTATGTGGAATCACCTTTGCACAATACACATGTATTCAGTGGAAGGTCCTTATTATTTCTTCCCCCATTTGGCTCGAGACAAATGCCCCATTCCCCTCCCCTGGTTCTCCTTTTCCGGTCTTCTTTGTCATACTTTCCTTCTTACCCCCCCACTCACCGGCCTCAACAAGTTTTTCTTCCTTCTTCGCTGTCTTTATGTTTCCACAATCTTTAGGAGTTGTGGAACATGCTCTTTGCCCAATTAAGACATAAAAAGTAGCACCCAAAATGCCATTAAAATAATTTTGGGCCACTTCATTATTAGAATATTATTAGCTGTTAAAATACTAAGATCTGTCTGTCATCTTAATTTTTTAAAATTCTGCTTTGGCCTATTTATAGAGAGGAAGGAAAGGGAGGAGAGGGAAAGAGGCAAAGAGAGAGAGACTGAGAGAGAAATGAAGAGGAGGAGCTAAAAGAAAGAAGGGAGGAAGGGTGGGGAAGTTTGTGTCTTTGTGATTTTGCTTCAAATCTTTCCTGGTTTGGTACCTCTAAGCTCATCACTTTGAGATGTATTCGCCCATTTTGACACTCTCCCTGACCAAACACTCCCACTGGCTTCATTTTAATTACTGAATCTAGGGTGTCATTAGGGTCTCCTGTCAGAACTTAGTACAGTGTCTATAGTTACTACATCTCTAATTTAAGAGGACACACACCTGCTTTAATTACAGGGCCCTTGAGAGATAACAAGATATAAGTAACACGACCAGATGAGAGCAAATTGCTGAAATCTTTTCCTGATAAAATGTGTTTAGCTCCAGAGGCCAAGGCTCACTAACTCTTTCATTCACTGCATCAAGGTGTCAATGGGAACACGGCTACCTGTAACAATGGAGCCGCTTCTGTCCACTGAGAAACTGCCCACTCAGCAAACAAAGCTCACATGACATGGCAGTGGACAAGCAAGTCATTTCTGGCTGGTTCTGTCATCAGAAGAAAAGCTGGACATGAGGAAACTGCAGATGTTATCCAGTGTTGACGTCTCACTTCAGTGAACATAATCTTATGCACCAAATAACCATCCTTGGGATTTAGTCCTTAGTTTGTTTGCTATGTTTTTATTTATTTATTTTAACACAATAAATGCACTAACAAATGCATTTTACTGGTTTTCAACCTGTAGCCTTCTCTTAATGGATAGGAGGTTGAACGTAATGACATTACTGGATGGAAACTGTAAGGAGAGCCTTAAAGGCATGGTCCCACTCTGAGCTTGTATCATCGCATCCCATGAATAATATTCATGCCGCTTAACAGGTTGTATTGTCACCAGCCCATCTTGCTGTAAGAGTCAGGATAGGACTCAAAGACTTAAGCCAAAAGAGTTTATTTCATGCTGAGACAGAGTCTGGGGCAGTTCCAAGCATCTCTCCAAAGCAGCTCCCAATGTAAAGTAACTCAGAGATCTAAGCTGTGTGTTGTATCTTTGGTTCTGCCATCTAAACCAGAGACTTCCAGGATTTTCCCAGAGAGGAAAGAGAGCTGGAGGCAGGGGGGTCATCCTCTGAACCTTAAAGGCATTGCCTAGAATTGAAACATATCTGTTCATAGCCCATGGGCCAGAACCAGTAACATGCCATACTTAGTGGGGAAAGCCCAGTACTACACGGAGGAGCACCAAGACATGTGCAGCAATAAATGTCTTTGCCACACTTCTCAATGACATGCTCTTCATATCTACAGTGAACCAATTCCTCAAATACTAGTTTAATCCTGTTGCAGACTCATTAAAAAGCTTAGGAATATTTTCCCATTACCTGGCATTTTTATTTGACAGCATTTAGTCATTTTTTTTTCAATGTGGTTAAATCTTCACGAGGCTCTAGGCAAGACAATACAGGGGTGGGCAACAGTAGATTCACAAATACTACAAATCAGTAATACAATAATTAATAAATAATAATATAAGAATAAATTGTTTTGTGTACTCACAACTGTAAATCTACTTTTGCCCTCCACTGTCATTTTGAAAATGGTAGGATGGGGCCATGACAAAGATTCTGTAGGTTTGCTACAGGAACAGGATTCTGGAGAAAAGCTCGTAAGATCTTCACAAGGAGGGCAGAAGTTGTGCCTGTCTTGACTCTCCATCACTATTATCTATTACAAGATCAGGAAATATTTTTTTAAAATTTAATTGAACTACATAATTCTTCCTGTGCCTAGTTCTATCTCCTAAAGTACTAACAATGGCCTTCTGAGGTCTCTCCTGCTTCTCTTCAACATTGCCCTCTAGATACACACTCACAAGTGTAGCAATGAGGAACACAACAGAACTGGGAACTTGGATTTAGAACTTAAAAGCACCTTCATAGTACTATGTCTCTGAGCCATCAACTCTTCTGTAAGATACGCAAAGTTCGCATAATTACGCCATTTTATAGATTTAAAAAAGCAGAATTTCAGAAACATTAAATATTTTCTACTTCTGACTTTCGGTCCAGGGTTGTTTTCTCCATTTCCATACCCATGGTAATCACGACTATAGGCTTTTCCATATGCTGTTTGCAACCCCACTCTACTCATCTGCTCCCCTCCGCACTGCCTTTCTGTTTCCTGCTTCCCCTTCCTCCTAGTCCTGGTTCTCATTCTCTCTCCTCCAGAATATCTTTGTGACTACTTTACACCAAAATTTTCTTGCCCCATTCCCAATAACGTTTAGATATATGTCTATAGCACGATCACCATCCACATGTGTTCTGAGTCTTCTCTCTAAACAGATTCGATACTCTTATGGAGAGAAATTGTGTCTTTCATGGATTTTCTATGCCCCCATGCATCTAGTAGTGTGAATGGTGCACAATTGCTGACCATGTCCATTATACTTGGAAGCAAGAAGAAAAAATGAGCATCATTCATGCTCATTGAAGATTCCAAATTCTAAGTGGCACCTGGCTAGCTTCATTTATAAAATCCCATATTGATATATTGCATCTATTACAGAGTTTAAAGCCACCCTGATTTTAGCTAGATATTAACAATGTTTTGTTTATGAATTCAAAGATTCTCATTAAGAATTAAGCATCTATTTTTACTCTGAAATATTCCATAAAGATCAAGTAAATGGGGGGAAGAATTATTAGCAAATCTTTTAATAACTAACTGAAAATAGAACAAATGAACCATAAGACTTAACCACTGTCAGTGTAGTGCAGTAATCTCTTACAATAAAACTGGGGGAAAGAGCACAAGGAGATATTTTTATAGAATGGAGTAGTGGTCTCCAATGGCATCAATTTCAAATTGATGAATATAATTAAACCTATTTTGAAGCTATTTTTGCTCTACTTTGGATACTCTATTTTATGTAACAACTACCTATTTTGTAAAGTAACGCATATTTATTTCTTCAAAGGCTACCTATATTCCAAGAATCCTAAATGTTGTTAAAGAATTTATCTCACCTGCTTTTTTAAGTAATCTCTTAACAATCCTTGTTATCCAGACCGTAAATTAATCCTCTTTTGTTTTAGATAGTGGGGTGACAGAAATCTTATAATATTTCTCAAGTGAGCTGATTTTACCCCAAAATACATCAGCCAAATATTTATTTAATTTAAATTGCCTCATATATTGAATATACTTTCTCTATTACAATATATTGTACTAGTAAGATACAGACTCAAACTACGAGTCCTCTGAATTGCCAGTGGGATTTTGTAGGTGGTGAGGAAAGCACATGACATCCTAGTTAAAGAGAGTAGCTGTAATTCTCCGTGCTTATCATCAACATCTTCAAATCACAGGCTTCTGCAGCCCAGCATTCTCTTGGCTTACACTCATAATTCTTTTTAACTTTACAGTGTGGGGAAGCTAGTGAATGGGCAAGGAGATAAAGATGTGGGTAAGGTTTCTAAGGAGTTGAGTCAGATATGTATTTAGATATGCAGGAACAGAAATTCACATTAGGCTCGAGAAAAGGGTAACATACTGCCTTGTTTCTCTCCCTAAAAGGAAAGCTGGAAATGGTAAGACAAAGTAGACCACAATGAAGTTTAAAGTGTCAATGTTTTTAAATTACTCAGGGTATTTATGCTAATTTTACTGACAAAGAATCTATGATTATTTTGGTTCCTTCACTAAGAATATTAGAAGATCTGGGCTGACATAAAGGAATATGTAAAAACGAAGTTTTATTGCAGATGTCAAATTTGTTAAAGAGTGATTCATGATAGATTACTTTATTGAAGTGAGTAATAAGTTTAATTACAAATCTTTTCAAATCTTTTTCCCCCCTTAATTCAATAAAGAAGAGGAAGAAAGTTATGGCTTATCTTCAAAGGGGAGGCAAAAATTATTCATGGGAACAATATGGCAAAAAGTAATTTAATTCCTAGAAGTTTGAATTTTTTTAAAAGGAGGAGAAAGAGAGGAAAGGATCAGCAAAATATGGCTGGAGCTGGTGGTGTATGATTACACCAAGCACTTTTTTTGTTGAGACAGGAAAAAGATTTATGTTCCAAGGCACAAGAATGTGTGTAGTGTGAATGATACTGAAAGGTAACTGAACAGAGGCTGATGTGGGAGATAAGGGAGCAAATACTCACAGAGTCATGTGTTAGGTCAGAGACATGTGGAGGGAAGAATGTTAAATGCCTCTGCACAGGCACCAGAATGATCACAGATGATTTTTTTTTTTTTATAAATGTACTCTTTAGTTTTCCACTCTACACATCTGTTAGCATTTTAAAAATTAAAACACATGTACTCCCAAATCTATATACAAATATCCTTGCATTATGAGATTTACTTTTAAAGAAATATGCAGGGGGAGGGGATGGCCTTGTCATCAGGGGCCATTAGAATAAGTACCTGGATTCCAAGCGGAGCAGCAGAAATGCTCTGCTAATGCACGCAAGGCTGAGGCCCTCCCCTCCACTTCAAGATGAATTTGGTGCAGTGTTTCAGTTGCATTTGATGATGAAGCCGTTGGACTAGAGGTGGATAAAATATAACAAACAGTGCCCAATTTAATGGAAACCAGGTCATTCATCCTTTCTAATATTCCAAACCAGATTTATTTTTTCCCATCTTTTGAATGTCCTGTGTTTCTATTTCTCAAGTTGTGTTATAATAGTCATTCTGCACTCAATTTTCTTTACTGTGCCACAATGTTTTTCTTAGTTTGGTGTTTCTCCATGTCTTCATACCCGGTGTATTTCAAAAGTGAATTAAGCAGTTCTTAAATTGAGTTGTCCCTGTTCTCAGAATACTTTGTAGCACAGATAAAAATGAGTTGGCAATTAAAAGAAGTATGTACTGGCTGTCTATTGTGTTCCAAGTTCTATGGAAAATGCAGGTAGAAAAAAACAAAAAGAAAACTCTTCTTACCCTCAACTTGCATTCCAGTTGGACCATCAAGACAAAGAAGAAAGACTAAATGGGATTGGATTATGAATGTCAGCCAAGTGTAATGAAGGGTTATTTGTGGAGCACAGGAAAATATGTGCAAACGCCATTTGAGAAGAAATGATAGCATGTGGGTTGAATTCATCAGAGAAGCCTTCAGGAGGAAATAGAGTTCATGCTAGGCCTGTGATGGCGAACCTATGACACGCGTGTCAGCACTGACATGCGTAGCCATTTTCGATGACACGCGGCTGCATGCGGCCGCATACCAGGGAAGTATGGGGCTGCATGCCGAGAAGGATGTTTCATCCCCGGCTCCTGCACGGCTAGGTGCCGTAGCTGAGGATAAAACATTTGCTGTAGTGTAGACACTCTGTGCCGGAGGTCTGTAGGCCAAAACAACAGAACTCCGGCACAGAGCGTCTAGTTCTGGGACTTCCGGTTAGGCTGTTTTTCTCGAAGTGACACACCACCCGAGTTATGCTCGGTTTTTTGGCGAATTTTGACACACCAAGCTCAAAAGATTGCCCATCACTGCGCTAGTCTTTGAAATAGGATACATGTCTACATGGACAGAAACTAAAAGGTAAAGGAGGTGACCATTCATGGAAAACCTATTAGGGGCCAAATTGCACTAAGTCAATGTGATTACATTCATTTAATTGTTGAGAGATATGAGACTGGGAGAGATTTAGAGAGATTTAGTGATAAGTTTCCCAGGAAGAAACCTCTGTTAAATGGTATATCTTGGGTTCAAATCCAGGTCTGTCTAACCTCAGTGTTTGAATACTCTTCACTATATGGCAAGGGGTTAGTAGGAGGAAGTAGAAAGATGGGTGGTGGAGACAGGTCGATGACCAGCCTGACTAGCAAGGCAAAGCTCCTGGACATCATTTATATCAGAGAGAGAGAGAGTAGGAGATAAGGTTAGATCTGCAGAATCTTGCAAACAGAACAATGGAACACACTCAAGCTTTGGAGATAGGAGTGGGGGATACTGAGATAATTTGTACATCACAGGCTGAAAATTTTTCTGTGATGCAGGGCTTTACAGATACATTTAATACATAATCTTCCCCTTCCAAAAGAACTCTGAATGTTTGGTGTCTCTGGGTTTATGGGGCCAACAGGATTTCTGACCATGGAAGAAGAGGCCAAATGCAGGTGAGCTGCAAACAGAGGTGCTTTCATAGCCCCAAGACTGAGAAGTATAGATGAGATGTGAATAGTTGGTAACTAACATGCTCTAATGTATTACACCCCAGCTTCATGGTGAGGTTTGTAGTTAAAAATTCTTGAACTAGAACAGGTGAGAAGATTCATGACGCACAGAGACCTGTGTTTGGACCTACTTATGACAAATGGATAATCCTCCAACAAAATATACAGAATTATAATATTTTCATGACTAGGTTCTGGGATACAGAAAAGGCCTCCAATAAAGACCTTAGGAAAGAACCATGGTCAGTTTGTAACAAATATAATGAGCGGAAGAAAAGGAGAATTTTATGAATAACTTGATTTTAAAAAAGTTGGAAGCATTTTATTTTGTAAATGCAATATGTTCCTATAAGAGAGCAAACACTGAAACACAGTTTTGTAAGACCTGGATTCCTGCCTATCCCAATTAGAGAAAGACCTTTCCTATAATGTTAACTGCTTTAGGAGTGGCTCCCTAACCGGAAATTTGAATGCCAGAGCAAAGTTTATCTTCATCCAGATGTCTAAATTATAATCAGTCAGCCATTCCCATCAAACAACCTAAGAATGTAGTTCTTTAAAAGCTGTTTTTTTTAAATTTATTATTTTATTTTATTCATTTTAGAGAGGCGACACAGAGTGAGAGAGAGAGAGAGAGAGAGAAAGAGAGAAAGGGGGGAGGAGCTGGAAGCATAAACTCCCATATGTGCCTTGACCAGACCAGTGCAGGGTCTTGAACTGGCGACCTCAGTGTTCCCAGGTCGACGCTTTATCCAGTGCGCCACCACAGGTCAGGCAGAATGTAGTTCTTTAAAACAGGACTTCAGAATCAAGGAATTTATTAAAAAATGATTATGACTTTTTAATGTTTTTGCCAAAGAAGACTTTATTGATTCTTGTTTTTTTAAAGATGCAATCAACTAAATACATTGTATTAAATCATGACCGACTTTAAATATTAATTCAAATATACATTTGTATATGTTCATGTTCATGTGTAAAAGCTTTGTTAATGGCACACAAACCAATGAGGTATAATGGCAAAGTAAACAATCATTGTGTCTCTGAACATACATTCAATGTTTTGGAAAAATAAAGTTGAGCTACCCCACACCACTACCACCACACACACAGGAAGACTGTAGTATTAATTTTGGGAACAGCCACCATAGATTTAAAAACATTTTTTTAAATAAAATTGAAGGATTCTTCTTTCAGATTTTTTCAGAAGCATCTGTAGTTTTCACTGTACTTTTTAAAAACTTGGAATTTAAAATTATAAAGGCTGTATCATTGGCATACTTTATGCAAGTGGATTACACAGAATCTCAATCATTGAACCCACATTCAAAGGTTTAAGTTAAAATAAGATGATTTTTATATATAGATATTATTTTCATGACTCTTGATCTTATCACCTTTTCCAAGAATTTGAACAATTAACAGTCCCAACTGAATAAGGTAAGAAGACACTTACTAAACATATACCTATAGATATTTCTGTCTTCAGTGTAGAACATCATGAGTAAATCAGGAGCACCACATTAAGCTGATTTCATTTAAATCAAAAGCAAGAAACTTGTCATGGAAGTCAGTGTAGGTAGTCTTATCACAGGTAAACCTACAATTTCAATTAAGTTCCTGGAAATATTGTATATAGCTCAAAAACCTCCATTATAACCTCTGAGGCCCTGGAGAATTTTATAGTATGGCAATCAGGAATTTCCCAGCCTGGATCTATGAATTTAGCATAGCAAAATGCCATGGAAAAATCTTGTATAATTTTATCAAGCAACAGACAAAGACAAATAATACACACACACACACACACACACACACACACACACACACACACACGCAAATACAATCACAATCGACTCTGGAACAATATAGGGAGTTAGAGATGATGAGGCTCACATATTCAAAAATTCATGCATAATTTTTGACTCCCCCAAAACTTCAGTGGTCCCTCAGTTTCCAAGGGGTATTGCTTCCCAAGACACTTCACAGATACCAAACTCAATAGATGCTCAAATAGCTTCCAAAAATGGCATAGAACAATTCACACAGTCAGTGCTTTCCACCAGTGGATTCCCAACCGACAACCAAAACTACAGTTTTTGATCTGCAGTTGGTTGGATCCTCTGAGAATATAGAGGGCTGACTCTATATTGAAAAAATCCACATATAAGTGAACCTGCACAGTTCAAATTCATGTTGTTCAAGGGTCAACTGTATATGTACAGATAGCCTTCCCCAGTGTACTGATCAATTGATCATCTTTTTTTAAAGGCATCAGTAAGAACTTCCATCCACAGCAGAATACAGGCAGCACCTCAGCTCTGGGTGAGCCCCAGGTTCCCTTAGGTCCCCATGTACTCCTCAGGACTCTGCCTCCTGGTGAGGCACTGCGCCTTAAAGTTCATGTTTGAGGCTTCCTGGGCCTAAAGCAGGGCACTCAATTCCCTGGGGGAGTATTTGTCTTGTGTTCTTTCTTTCTTTTTTGTTTATTTCACGAATACAAGCTTGTAGGCCTTACCCACCTGATATGAAGTGATTCTCTAAGAGTGGGGTCTAGCCTCATTGTTTTAAGCTCCAGATTTTTAAAAATATTTTATTATTATTAATTTTAATGGGGTGACACTAATAAATCAGGGTACATATGTATAATGAAAACATCTCCAGGTTATCTTATCATTCAATTGTGTTGCATACCCGTCACCCAAAGTCAACTTGTCCCCTGTCACCTTCTATCTGGTTTTCCCTGTGTCCCTCCCCTCCTCCCTATCCCACTCCTCCCTCCCTCCCCCCATCTCGTAACCACCACTCTCTTGTCCATGTCTCATAGTCTCACTTTTATGTCCCACCTATGTATGAAATCATGCTGTTCTCAGTTTTTAACAAAATAGATGGTCCTTGATAACATTATACGGAGTGAAATAAGTAAATCAGATTTTTTTTTTTACACTGTCAGTTTTCAAATACTGGGACTCACAGGTTCAAGGGCATCATTTGGGCTGAATGTCCTCCCTGTGACTTTGCTTTCTTTCCAGGATCACTCACCATGTAGATTAAGCATTTGTGTTTGGCACTGGTGCACATATAAAGCAGGATAGAACACAGACTCTATTCTTGATAAACTCAAGCAATACGTACAGGTAAACATGTCCAACACAGCACAACTACTCAAGTAGGAAAGGTAGGCATACAATGTTACAGGATAGGAATAGAAGCCTGGAAGATCCTTACAGAGGCAGTGATATTAACTTTGTGCTTGCTCTTAAAGGAAAGCAAGATATTTTCTTAGATGAGAAGAAGAGAAAAACTGAGAGCAAAGAAAAGAGTAAGTGGGTTTTAGGGAAAAGAAATAACATGAAAGAAGAGGTGAGAACCAGACTGCAGACTGTGGCCTCCCAGCCAATACCAGCTGCTTCACCTCTCAGCTCATAACCTCACCTCATCCTCAGTTTCATTGATCTTTTCCTACTCTCTCATCCCTGCCCCAGCTGTCCATTCTTCATCACACTCTCAGAGGGCCTATGAGCCCTAAGAGACTTTGGGGGAAATAGTACACTTTGAGAACAAATGTCACCAGGGGAAAAGAATTGTCTAACAAGGAGCAAAAGATTCCATTCTGCTGGATGTTTTCTTAGTGCCTCTTTAAAAAGAAAAATTTACCCTTATGCCACAGCTGCAGGACAAGTAACAAAATCAGCTGTATTTAACATGCATAAACTATGGCTTGCATTAAAACTGCTGCAATCCCAGCAATAAAATCTTTCCAGGAAATTCAAATGAATTGATATAGTCATTCTACAAAAAAATTTCACATTTGGCCTCAAAACAACTACTACATTTCTTATCTATCTCTTGCTTCTTGCATGGGTTAAATACTTGTATCAATTTTGGATGAGTTATTAGAGTAGGGGGTACATAGTGCATAGATAGTTTTTCCCATACTAATTTAAATACTTTTTTTAAAAAAATTAAGTATGAGGCGGGGAGGTAGACAGACAGGTTCTTGCTTGTGCTCCAACCAAGATTCTCCTAGCAAGCCCTCAAAAGGGCAATGCTCTGCCTAGCTGGGGCTGCTGCTCTGTTGCTCAGCTACTGAGCTATTTTAGAGCCTGAGGCAAGGCCATGGAGCCATCCTCAGTGCCTGGGACTAACTTGCTTGAACCATTTGAGCCATGGCTGCAGGAAGAGAAGAAAGAGAGAGAAAGAAAGAAGGGGGGATGGTGGAGAAACAGATGGTCACTTCTCCTGTGTGCCCTGATCAGGAATTGAACCAGGGACTTGCACACGACAGGCTGATGTTCTACCACTGAGCCAACTGGCCAAGGCACTTCTTTTCTTTATGTTGTTTTTTTTTAATGTAGTGTCTCAAGGTACTGATATTCAATGGAACACACTTTGGGAAATGCTGATTAAGTCAGACTTATATCATTCATCTAATCATCCAGCCTTTATTTGAAAATCCCAAGTATAGCTCACGTGATCAGAGGCAACTTACTCTGTGGCCAGAAAGCACTGATTGTTACTGTTGGAAAGCTGCTGTTGTAGGTAGTGTTAGTTATTAATATTATTATCCCAAACCTGCCACCCTGAATCATTCTTTCCTTTGTCCTGTTCTTCCTCCTACAAAAACTTGATGAATTAATAAAAAGCAAGACATGCTATTATGGAGTTTGTGTCTAAATTAGATAGTCTGACACAGTGAAGAAACCAGATATTTTACATTCAAACGTAAGCTGGAAAATCAATGCATTTTTTCCTTTTACACTGTGACACTCAAAACTGACTTATTTTTTAAATGCATCAGATATGGCTGTTTAGTAGTATTCAATGAAAGTGTGGTCTGTCAAGGAGCCAGCCACCGCTGCCTGAGAACCTGTTTTCCATAAGTTAAGTGTGAGTGGTTGCCGACTAGCCATATAGATTGATCTCTACAAACCAAAGAGACATCTTCAGATTATGTTTCCTGGGAGAAAATCATGGTTTCACATTTGGCCTCAAAACAGACCCTTAACAAAAATATTAACATCATTAGAACAAAGCACTAATAACTTTCCTGGGAGATGTGAATGGAGCTACAGGCATGAAGCTCATACTAAAAGCCAGAGAAATGAAACTTGTAGCTCCCATTCATCACTGCTCACATAGAATTTAGTGTGCACTGGTAGAGCATCTCAAGGGAGGGCAAAGGCACCCTCATTTTGCAGCCTTCATCAGCTTTTGCTCCTGAATCACCAAAGTTTGTTCCTCCCTTGACAATCAAATAATTCAACCTTTCATGATTTGCTGTATATATTTCTGGATATCTAATTAACACCGTGATTTTGTTGTTGTTGTTGTCCTACATATGTTGTGTAACAATTGATTCTGACCTATCCTTTACAAACATAGGAAGCTTAATAAATATATTTATGAGAATTACTTTGTACAGTCCTTATGCAATCAGCCATGCTGGGTATGATGGCCCAAGACAATGAAAACCCATTGACTTTTTGTAGCAAATTAGTTACCACCTAATCGGTGAACCCTGCTAAGCTTTTGAATTATGACAAGAACCAGCAGCTCAGTTAGAACACTCAAATGAATTATATCAATTCATAAACTTGTTCATGTCCAGATTTCATTAGCCACACATTAACAGCATTTTATGTTTATTACTGCTCTGACATAATCTATAAATAACTGAAATGCTAATCATAGTGTTCTGCCGGGCATCATCATTTAATCATAAAGAGATACGTTATTATAAACTATAATAGATAATAACAAGTCTGGGTCAATGGCCACATATTAAAAGATCACAATTATATCCTATAAGGGTATGTACCTCATACATTTGGTGACACACAGGTCCATACCTAATCACTTGCAAATGTTTCCCCTCTGACATACTTATAGTAGGAGGTGACATGATTAAGAAAATATGCTTGTAAAACAGTACAATCCTTGAACAACAAAGTAAACAGAGAACAAGTAATAGAAGCATCTTCTTGTCAATGCCAATTTAATTAACTGTTTATTGGTAGGTTTGTTTTTTCAGCAGAAAGGGAATTCCTGTTCCTGATATATAAGACAACTCAAAGGAAAAAAAAAAAGAGAAAAAAGATAGGCATCTTATCAAAAGGTAAGTAGAAAAGCTATTAAATAAAAGCTAAATTTAGTTACTCAGTTCAAATTGAGTTAAAATTGTAAAACAAAGCCTAAGTACCGATTAGATGGCCTCCAAGTCCTATTAATGGTTTATTGCAAACCATAGCATGGTAATCTTATATTACATTATAAAATAATTTTGTGTAAGAATGGTCACACTTTCTTTTGAGAGGTAAACAACTTTCAAGCTCAGCGAAGCTACCAGTTGAGAATGGCCCTGCTGTGATTATTCTTGCTGTGATGCTGTCATCACTGTTGTGTTTTGACTAGTTGATGACAGAGTACTGATCAAGTTTGAATATTGATTTAACAAGATGATAAGGTCATTACCTTTGTAGCTTATGAAATTCCTGTGTTTCTTCTTCAAGAAAATATCCTGATGAAATGCCAGCTGCTACACAAATAATTCCTAAAATAGATTATCAGCAGAAAGAGTTTTGAATGAGAATCAAGGCTGACCTAGAGCCCAAGAATTAATGACAGATTATTAAACTAAAGTATTTTATATTGAGAATTATCCACTAATTTAAAGCCTTAGTTGAACAGGACACTGAAATAGAGTCTGTCATTGCAAGTACTTGCACCTCAGAGCTCAGGGTAAATAGAGGGAGATAAAGAAAGGAATGTAAAACACTATGGAAACCAACCTCTGGAGACTTAATATTCTGATCAGCTCACCTCCGAACATCTGGCTCTTAAATGTTCAAGCACAAAAACAAGAGAGCTAATGAAAGCAGCACATATTATCTCTCCCATCAATGTACCTCACAAACACCTGCTAAAATTAAAACAAATTGAATCTTGATTGCTGATTAAGTACCCCTTCTTTAGCTAGATATTCTGTCATTATTTGCCCTGGCACACAATGCATAAACTGATGAATGGTGAGTGGGGGGCTATAGCAGCAAAGGTGGATAAAAGGCGATTCAAAGTAGATGAATATAAATGGTAGCAGATTAACTTTGTGTACTCTAACCCAGTAAAAATAGTGAGTCTTCACCCCCACCCCCACCCAAGAATTAAAGTGATAAAACTGCATTTAAAATAGAAAGGTGAATCTGTGCATTATAATCTACCTCCTCCCTTCCAGCAAAGTTCGTTGTTAGGCAGGCCTTGCTGCATTTAATTTACTCACCACAGCTTGGTGATGGAGTTTAAGAAGCACTCCTGACCTGTATTACTGGCTGCTTTTATTCAGTTTCTTAGCTGCTAGCTGCTGAAAATGCATTATTTATTTATTTTTTTGCTTAAAAAAAAATTATTTCCAAACCTTTCCAGACACAGGCTGGTAATACCAAAAACAGAACCTTCCAAGACACATTTGGTTTGTCCATATCTGAAACAAATACTTGGACTGTGGTTTAAAAAAATGTTACACAATTTACTGCCAATAAACCAAGAGACTATTTAGCATGCACACTTCAGTTAGAATAAAAATACCCATTCGAGTTTTCATCACACATATATAAATACCTTCCTATGTGAACACTGATGACAGATGTGTGGCTAATCTACCATGTTAACTTCATTTGAGAAATTGTGGTTTTGTTCAAACTTTATTAGCTAAACTTGAATTGATCCTGATAAGTTTTAACTTAATATTTTACCTGGTTCAAATATATTTTCAGAATTCATACAACTCAACAGCTCCCCTGTATTTGCAATACATTCACACAGATTTTCTGTTAAAATAATCAACTTGTATTTGTTTCAATGTCTTTTGATTAAAACAAACAAAAAATGAGTGGGGTGAGAGAGGAATAACAGTGTGTAAATCCTTCTTAACACCACAACCTACAGAACGTGATTTTATTTATTTGACTAACATAATAAGATCACAACAGCACATGTGGTTGGCATATGCATTTCATCATTGACTATTATGTCTACCCAAAAAGTAGCTTCAAAATGATAGTTTACCCCAACCTCTCCTACAAGGCATTACAACAAAAGGAAAGAAACGCCCATGAACCACTTATTATTCCTTGACTTTTTTTCTTATTGCATTCTAAATTATTTAAATATACTATTAGACATCGTATTGGAAAAAACAGATGTTTTCTAATTATGAACTGATTTTACAGTGTGACGGTGTCACATATTTAAATAACAAATACACATTTTTAGCATTCCAGCTGTGATTTACAAGAGTTTAACTTGCTTCTTCTGATATGTCACATTGCACCTGCCTTTTTAAAACTCCTATAAATGTAAAGCATTACTCAGACACAATTATTAAGAAGTTGAAGAATTTTAAAGATTCTGAACAGCTTACAGAAGATAAATTTTATATAAAGATTCAATAATGAATCTTCCAAATGTATATTTAGAGTAACATTTATAAATATTTTTGGACGAATATGAATTTGGACTGATAATTTGTGTGTGTATATATGGATATACAGTCATTTATAGAATTCAGTTTTATTTTATAGCACCTTTCATACTAACTATATCTTTAAACACAATCTTATAACCTTGAATTCAAAATACCTGCTGTGTATTAATAACATGAATATAAAAATTTAACATCTATTAAGAACCTAAAGAGGACTTTTCTTGAATGGGAAGTAAAAAGGTACTGTGTCCCAATGATTGAACATTAGTTTAATTACTATTCCTACTCTTTTTAAAGACAACTCAATGACACAATCAAATCGATCAAAGATTACAGAAAAAAAATTCTAAAAGTTAAGAAAGTTAATTTGAATTGCCTCATAAAGAATCAATAATGATATAATCATTTTTGTTAGATCGTCTTTATCTCATTTTGAGGTAGGGTTTCTTAGGAGTAATTGAGTTCTGTGGAAAATATTTGACCCACATAAAGTTAAATAATTTAAATCTCAGGGTTTAGATTGTCATGAAAGAGTATTAAAACAAATAACTTCACATATATGTATGAATAAAGATACATCTATAGGAAAACCACAAATAACTAAATAGACTTTAATAAGAGGTTATTTATAAAAAGAGAAATGAACTGTATGCTTTATATTAGGAATTCACAAAAATACTTTAAACTCTGTAAAATAACTAAATTCAGAGAAATTTATATATAAACTCTATATAAAAGAATATTTCTTTTATATTTATTAAACATGTTCAAGATGTACTTAGTACTTGGTATATTCCCTAGAAATAATAATGAGGTTTCAAAAACATATATTTATATAAAAAGTGACTATGAGGGAGTAGTAGTTCATGAGAAAATAAATTAGATGTAAGTTATTCACCCAATATTGTTGTTTCAAAATAATAATATGAGCTTTTCCTCAATACTATTTTGAAGAATTAATATGTTTAAATGATAGTGTAGTGTGCTTTTTTCCCTTTCTCTATTTTCACAATAATGGCTGAAAATAAACCTTTTATAACCTTTTCAAATTTTAATAATGATTTATTTCTATAAAAACTGATTTCACTGTCTTCAGAATAAAATATTCAAGACAAAGCTAGGAGGAATGTATACACTGTGAAGCAGGAACCCCCCATACCTCACTGTGAGTGGCTAACATAATGGTAAATTGACTTTTTAAAGAGAAGTCTGAAGATTAAATGAGGATGGTAAAAGTATTACAGTAATAAATTTTACTAGCAAACAAATAAAATCACATTGTAAAGCCTTTCCAAAAAAGAGGCTTTAACTGCAATGCATAATCATCTATAAAAACCTAAAATGGAAATTTTCATCCATTAAAGTGTGAACAAGCTAATTCAGAATAAATGGGAGGGCATTTGGAACGATAAAGTGTTCAGCCAGCTCTCTTACTGAACAAAGACCTTATTTTAATCATAAGGTTATTGACTGCAAAGCACAGTGTTTCTGCCAAATACAGAACTTTCAAAATGACTCATCCATAAGTCTTATTTCCCATAGGCTTTAATGGTCTGTCATAGACTGAGACTGCCTATCTTGACAAGCTCTCTCTTCCCGAGTCCCGTGGGCAATCTGTCCTGCTCACTGGATTCAGCTCTCTGGTGAGTCCTTAGAAGTCCTTCTAGCCCCTAGTATCCTTTACTCTTAACTCAGTTCCTGAGGTCCAGGGAGCCACCTGTCAGAGAAGGACAGATGAACTGAAATTATGACCCTTGACTCCTTTGGTTCTGATGTCAATCCTTATTTACAGACCACTTCCCAAATCTTTCTCCTGGTTCTGGGTTTGGCTTCCTATTACCCACCATTAAGTATGGCTGCTCAGGATTGGAAGACACTAACATGCCTTTGGATTTCTACCATGCAGAGTCCAAGGAGTAAGAACAGGGAGACTCAGAGTAGGGATACTAACAGTGCTTTGAAAAGAAACCCTTAGACTAAAGATGTCCAATAGCAGGCAATATTTAATTCTGTCTGAAACTGACAACCAACACAACATTTGGTCTACCATAAAGTGACAGTGACAGACTTCAATCTAAGTAGGAAGGTCTCTTGCAGTTGCAGAAGCAGCTGCTCTAATCTGAACAGGGACAAGAATGTGAATTCAAAGGCTGCATGCATGAATAACAGATATTTTTAAAAATGGCTCCCTCGGGATGCTTAAAATTTGAGAGGCTGAAGACAGTTTTCCTGGCATTTTAATCTCAACACTCAGTTAAAACCTCAATTAACAGATTACTTAATTTAGGGAATAAACAGGTTAATATACAGAATTGCAAAAATCTAAACATCATCAGCTGACCCAAACTCCCAGAACCCAGAACCTTGGTTTCTTAATTCTCCCTGCCAATTTCCCTTTATATGTTCCTTTCATTATAATAAGTCCTTTAGAATCTCTAATATGAACACAATACTGGTAGCTAATATTCTCACATGAATGATGCTGAGGCCACCATCCTTGGGTTCTCAGAGAAGCCTTGTTTCTGGTCCTTTATTAACTACTTCATACTGAAGGTGTGCCAGCTGTTCACTGTTTTTTGCCTGAGGGACACTTCTCTTTATGGATCACACTATGCATGCTTCTGTGTAAAGATAGTTTGCAGGGGCATCTGGGACACCCGTCTCTTCACACCCTTGAATCACAGGGAAAAAAAGATAAGTTGCAATAGCCTTGGAAACTAGATATATTAATAAATATTCTGACACACTACAGGAGAATTTTATGTAATCAAAGAATGAATGGAGATCTGAGAGAAGGCAGGAAGGTTAAAGAGAAAAAAAATTGGGGTATCCAGTCACCTCTATTGTGTACCTCTTACCAGCAACATGCTTGCCCTACTAACAATAGAACCAGGAATTGAGTAGAAGCTGCTTTATTAGATAACCAAAGCTAATCTGTATTTACTGGGCCATCCCATTCTCAACTCCTGCCTATCCCTCCTGTCCTATGTTCTTCCATAGGTTACAATTTTATTAAGCCATCATATGAAGGGGTGGGACAGGTAGTGACATACTGAATCTGAGACAGAAGTGTCTAATTCAAGAAGAGCTGTGGAAGGCCCTGCCCGGTTGGCTCAGTGGTAGGATATCTGCCAGGCATGTGGATGTTCTGGGTTCAATTCCCAGTCAGGGCACACAGAAAAAGCGCCCATCTCATTCTGCACCCCTCCTCCTCTTGCTTCTCTCTCCCTCTTTCTCGCTCTCGCTCATGCTATTACTCACTTTCTCTGTGTGTGTGTCTTCTCTTTCTCCCTCTTGCACTCAAGGCTCTATTAGAACACATTGGCCCTGGGCACTGAGGATGGCTCCATGACCTCCACCTCAGGCACTAAAAAATGGCTCCAGTTACAAGGGAGTAAGGGCCCCAGATGGGCAGAGTATCATCCCCTAGTGAGCTTGCCAGGTGGATTCCAGTTGGGGTGCCTGCAGGAGTTTATCTCTGCCTCCCTTCCTCTTACTAATTTTTTTTTTAAAGAGCCTTGAAAGAAATGCTGTTGCACATCACAGATTTTACAAATACAAATTGCTTCTGGATTGAGAAAACATAAAGATGCTTAAAATAATTCAAATTGAGATGACCAAATCAGAACAGAAAATTCTTTCCCACTTCAAAAATAAGGTCACAAGATATAGACCTTGACACTGGACATTTGTGTATTAGCTTAAGATTTGAGAGAAATTCAAATAATAAGGAAAATAGAAAGGTATTTCAAGAAGAATCCACTAACCTAACATGATCTGTTCACAGAACCTGGCCTGGATAGATCACACATCACTCTTGGATAAGTCAATGAACCAAAAACAGTTTAACACAAAATTCTTCAACATAAAATCAAGAGATAATAGCACACAAAAAGCAGAGAAAAAGCACAAAAGAAAGGCTTTTTCATTAACTAAAGAGGTGAAAAATCATCTCTTTAGCGTTCTCAATAAATTTTTTTTTTAGTTTTCTTTTTTTTTTGTTTTTTTTTATTACTAATTTTAATGGGTGACACCAATAAATCAGGGTACATATGTACAATGAAAACATCTCCAGATTATCTTATCATTCAACTGTGTTGCATACCCATCACCCAAAGTAAATTGTCCCCTGTCACATTCTATCCGGTTTTCCCTGTGCCCCTCCCCTCCTCCCTATCCCACCTTCTCCTCCCTCCCCCCACCCCGTAACCACCATTCTCTTTTCCATGTCTCATAGTCTCACTTTTATGTCCCATCTATGTATGAAATCATGCTGTTCTCAGTTTTTTTTTTTTTCTGATTTACTTATTTCAATCCGTATAATGTTATCAAGGTCCATCCATTTTGTTGTAAATGATCCAATGTCATCATTTCTTATGGCTGAGTAGTATTCCATAGTATATATGTACCAAAGCTTTTTAATCCACTCGTCTTCTGACAGACACTTGGGCTGGTTCCAGATCTTCGCTATTGTGAACAATGCTGCCACGAGCATGGGGGCGCATTTCTCCTTTTGAAACAATGCTATGGTGTTCTTAGGGTATATTCTTATAAGTGGGATAGCTGGGTCAAAAGGCAGTTCGACTTTTAATTTTTTGAGGAATCTCCAAACTGTTTTCCACAGTGGCTGCACCAGTCCGCATTCCGACCAGCAGTGCAGAAGGGTTCCCTTTTCTCCACATCCTCGCCAGCACTTATTCTGTGTTGTTTTGCTGATGAGCACCATTCTGACTGGTGTTAGGTGATAGCTCATTGTGGTTTTAATTTGCATTTCTCTAATGATTAGTGATGTTGAGCATTTTCTCATATGCCTATTGGCCATCTGTATGTCCTCTTTGGAGAAATTTCTATTCATTTCTTTTGCCCATTTTTGATTGGATTGTTTGTCTTCCTGGTGTTGAGTTTTATAAGTTCTTTATAAATTTTGGTTATTAACCCCTTATCAGACGTGCTGTTGAATATGTTCTCCCATTGTGTGGTTTGTCTTTTTATTCTGTTCTTATTGTCTTTACCTGTGCAAAAACTTTTTAGTTTGATATAGTCCCATTTGTTTATCTTGCCTTTTATTTCATTTGCCCATGGAGATAAATCGGCAAATATATTGCTGCTACAGATGTCAGAGAGCTTGCTGCCTATGTTTTCTTCTAAGATGCTTATGGTTTCACAGCTTACATTTAAGTCTTTTATCCATTTTGAGTTTGTTTTTGTGAATGGTGTAAGTTGATAGTCTAGTTTTATTTTTTTGAGGGAAAAGTCCAATTTTCCCAACACCATTTGTTAAAGAGGCTGTCTTTACTCCATTATATGTTCTTTCCTCCGTTGTCAAATATCAGTTGTCCATAAAGCTGTGGGTTTATTTCTGGGTTCTCTGTTCTGTTCCATTGATCTATGTGCCTTTTCTCATGCCAATACCAGGCTGTCTTGAGTATAATGGCTTGTAGTAAACCTTGATATCTGGAAGAGTGATACCTCCTGCTTTATTTTATGTTTTTAAGATTGCTGAGGCTATTTGTGTTCTTTTTTGGTTCCATATAAATTTTTGGAATATGTGTTCTATATCTTTGAAGTATGTCATTGGTATTTTAATTGGTATTGCATTGAATTTATAAATTTCTTTGGGTAATATAGACATTTTAATGATGTTTATTCTTCCTAATTATGAGCATGGTATATATCTTCCTTGTTTCTATCTTCTTTGATTTCTATAATCAATGTTTTATAATTTTCCAAGTACAAGTCCTTAACCTCCTTGGTTAAATTTACTCCTAGGTACTTTTTTTTTTTTGGCTGCAGTAGTAAAGGGTATTGTTTTCTTAATTTCTTTTGCTGACAGTTCATTGTTGGTATATAGAAATGCCTCTGATTTTTGAGTATTAATTTTATATCCTGCCACCTTGCTGAATTCATTTATAAGGTCCAGTAGTTTTTTGACTGAGACTTTAGAGTTTTCTATATACAATATCAGATCATCTGCAAATAATGACAGTTTTACTTCTTCTTTTCCAATTTGGATGTCTTTTATTTCTTCTTCTTGTCTGATTTCTGTAGCTAGGACTTCCAGAACTATGTTGAATAAAAGTGGTGAAAGGGGGCATCCCTGCTTGGTTCCTGATCTTAAGGGGATTGCTTTCAATTTTTGCCCATTTAGTATGATGTTTGCTGTGGGTTTGTCATAGATGGCCTTTATCATGTTAAGGAATGTACCCTGTATTTCCACTTTACTGAGAGTTTTGAGCATGAATGGGTGCTGAATTTTATCAAATGTCTTTTCTGCATCTATTGAAATTATCATGTGATTTTTGTCCTTCCTTTTGTTTATGTGATGAATCACATTGATTGATTTGCGAATATTGAACCAGCTTTGCCTCTCCAGAATAAATCCCACTTGATCATGGTGTATGATATTTTTCATATATTGCTGGATCCAGTTGGCTAATATTTTGTTGATATTTTTAGCGTCTAAATTCATCAGGGATATAGGCCTATAATTTTCTTTCTTTGTGTTGTCTTTGCCCGGTTTTGGGATCAGAATTATGTTCGCCTCATAAAAAGAGTTTGGAAGTTTTCCTTCCTCTTGAATTTTTTGAAATAGCTTGAGGAGGATAGGAATTAGTTCTTCTTTGAATTTTTAATAGAATTCACTTGTGAAGTCATCAGGCCCAGGACTTTTCTTTTTTGGGAGTTTTTAGATGACTGTTTCGATCTCATTTGTTGTAATTGGTCTGTTTAGGTGTTCTGCTTTTTCCAGATTAAGTTTTGGAAGATTTATGATTCAAAAAATATGTCCATTTAACTTAGGCTGTCTAATTTTTTGGCATAGAGTTCTCCATAGTTTTTTTAACAATGCTTTGTATTTCTGTTGTGTCAGTTGTTATTTCTCCCCTGTCATTTCTAATTTTATTTATTTGAGTCTTCTCTCTTTTTTTTCTTGGTGAGTCTAGTTAAAGGTTCATCAATCTTGTTTATCTTTGCAAAGAACCAGCTTCTTGTTTCATTGATCCTCTGTATTGTTTCCTTAGCCTCTATGTCATTTATTTCTGCTCTGATCTTTATTATTTCCTTCTTTCTACTTGTCCTGGGTTTTATTTGTTGTTGTTTTTCTAGTTCTTTTAGATGCAGGGTCAGGTTGCTTATTTGAGCTTTTTCTAGCTTCTTATGATATGCCTGTAGTGCAATGAACTACCCTCTCAGTACTGCTTTTGCTGTGTCCCATAAATTTTGAGTTGATGTATGCTCATTATCATTTGTTTCTAGAAACTTTTTTATTTCTTCTTTGATCTCATTGTTAATCCATTTATTATTTAATATCATGCTATTTAGTTTCCAAGTGTTTCAGTGTTTTTCAGTATTTCTTTTGTGGTTAATTTCTAGTTTCATGTCATTGTGATCAGAGAAAATGCTAGATATGATTTCAATCTTCTTAAATGTATTGAGACCATTTTTGTGTCCTAACATGTGGTCTATCCTAGAAAACGTACCATGAGTGCTTGAGAAGAATGTATATTCTACTGCTTTAGGGTGAAAAGTTCTGAAGATATCTATTAAATCAAGTTGATCTAGTGTCTCCTTTAAGTCTGCTGTTTCTTTATTAATTTTCTTTCTTGTGGATCTATCCAGTGTTGTTAGTGGGGAATTGAAATCCCCTACTATGATAGTATTGCTGTTAATCTCGCCCTTTATATCCATCAAAGTTTGCTTTATGAATGTCGAGGCTCCTATATTTGCTGCGTAGATATTTATAATAGTTATATCTTCTTGTTGAACTGTTCCCTTTATCATTACATAGTGACCTTCTTTATCTCTTACTACAGCCTTTGTTTTAAAGTCCATTTTGTCAAATATAAGTATTGCTACCCCTGCTTTTTTTTCATTTCCATTTGCATGAAATATTTTTTTCCATCCTTTTACCTTCAGTCTATATGCATCTTTTGTTTTAAGGTGTGTCTCTTGTAGACAGCATATGTATGGGTCCTGTTTCTTTATCCACGCAGCTACTCTATGTCTTTTGATTGAATCATTTAATCCATTTACATTTAAGGTTATTATTGATATGTAGTTGTGTATTGCCATTTTATTCTTTAAAGCTGTATTCTTCTTTTGCTATATTCTTTCCTTCCTTTGAACTGTTCACAACAGGTCCCTTAGTATCTCTTGCAGGATTGGTTTGGTTTTAATGAATTTCTTGAGGCTTTCTTTGTCTGGGAAGCTCTTTATTTCTTCTTCAATTTGAAATGTTAGCCTTGCTGTATAGAGTAGTCTTGGTTGTAGGTTCTTGTTCTGCATTACTTTGATTATATCTTGCCATTCCTTTCTTTCCTCAAGTGTTTCTGTTGAGAAGTCCGATGTCATCCTTTGTAGGTGATAGCCTTTTTTTCTCTAGCAGCTTTTAAAATTTCTTCTTTACCCATTAGCTTTGGTATTTTAACTATGATGTATCTTGGTGTAGATTTTTTTTGGTTTCTCTTTAATGGAGTTCTCTGTGCTTCTTAAATGTGTGGAATGTTTCCCAGCCTTAATTTAGGGAAGTTTTCTGTTATGATTTGATTGAACACAGTTTCCATTTTCTGTCCTCTTTCCTCTTCTTCAGGCACCCCTATGATGCGAATGTTGTTTCTCTTCATGTTGTCACAGAGCTCCCTTAGAGTTTCCTCACATTTTTTGAGTCTCTTTTCCTTTTTCTTCTCTGCTTCTGTACCTTTATTTATTGTGTCCTCTAACTTGCTGACTCGATCCTCAGCGTGATTCATCCTGGTTTTAATTCCTTCCATTGTTGTCTTCAGTTCTGATACTGTACATGTCATTTCTGTCTGATTCTTTTTATTATTTCAATTTCGTTTTTTATACTTGTTATATATAGGTGTTCATAGTGACTATCCATTTTTGCTCTAATTTCTTTGAACATCCTAACTATCATTATTCTAAATTCTGCTTCTAGTAATTTGGTTATATCTTGTTCATTCAGGTCCTTCTCTGGGGATTTCTCTTGTTTCATTTGGTTTGCATTCCTCTGCCTGTTCATTTTGTCTGTGTATAAGCAAGTTGTGGCCACTGGAGTCCAGTAGGTGTTGCCTTTGTTTTCTCTAGGTGTGGTCTGTCTGCAGCCCTACCACCCCCTCTGCTGCTGCCTGGGGCGGTTGGGTATGGGTGTTGCCAGCGTCAGCCTACTGCGGCTGTTGCTGTGATTTCCGCCTCTCCTCTACGGGAGGGGCTGTCCCTCAAGCCACAAGCCTCAGCGCCAAGGGTAGAGGTGAGCACCTTTGCTCAGCTGTGCACCCAGCCTGTTTCCGGGCTTCCACCCAGCACCCACAGTCATAGCCTGTTCGCCACAGTTTTGCGGGTTGGGCGGGGCTTTTGCTGTGCTCTCAGCTGTGAGCCTTTGCCCGTCTGGAGCTTTAGCCCCACCCTCGAGGCCAGGGCCCTCCTGCTCAGGGTCGCAAACCGTGGTTTATTGGACCGACCGGGCGTGTTTGCTGGCTTTTGCTCAGCTGCAAGCTTCCGCTCGTCCTGGACTCTACCCCACCCCCGCGTTCTGAGCTTGCTCATGCACGCAGGATGGCAAACCGCAGTTTCTCCAGCAGAGCGAGGCTGGTAGTGTGAACTCAGCTGCAAGCCCCCGCCCGTCCCTGGTTCTAGCCCCATCCCCCAAGTCAGGGTCGGCTTGAACAGGGTCGCAGAGCAGATCTCTGCCCGTTCCTGGCCTCCCGTGTTTTCCCCGCAGGTGGGATTACAGGCAGGCCCACAGCTGCCGGACTGCTTTCGTGCGTCCCCTCTGCCCCTGCTGGGCTAGACCTAGCTCACACCATCTTGGCCTCCACCCACACCGACAGAACCACGTTTCAGCGTCCTGCCGCCACCATACCCTTCAGTAACCCTCAGCAGAGTAGGAAGGGCCCTATTACTCCACACTGTAGACCTGTGAGCTCTCTCCCTCTAAGTAGCTCTGCTCTAATTGCTGCAGGAGAGCTTTTTTGGCTGGTGTCCTGTCTCCCTTTGCTGGTATTTCTAGTTCCAGGGGAAGTATTTGTTTTCAATTAGGGAAGTGACTTTGCCCAGGGGTTAGGGTGGCTGTCCCTAAGAGTGTTTGTCCCTGTGCCTTCAGTCCACACTGTCTTCCTGCTGCTCTGGTCCTCTCCTCTGTTCCCATTCCTGGAGCCCAGGGTGCGTGGTGGTGAGAGAGGTTTTCTGCACTGTCCCTTTAAAAAGAATCTTGGGTCTAAGAAAACTGTCTCTTTCTCACAAACAGTATCCTCACTTGTTTTACAGCTCAATACTGTCCAAACACCTCTTCTAGGCTCTGGGACTGCAGGCTGGGGCTTGGTTCCTGGGACCCAGGTCCCTCCCTCTCTGCTAAACTCTCCTCCTGCCACGTGGGTCTCTCCGGGCTGCCATTTGCTCCGGGGAGCTGGGCAGCCCTCTTCGCGTTTTCACTATTCCTACCAGTCTCAATATGGCTTCTTCTGTGTTCCTTGGTTGAAGAGTCCACTTAGTTTAGTTCAAAGTTGGTTTATCCAGATTATGGTTCTTAAAATTGAGTTATAATCCACTTTGGTTCTGGGAGTTGGAAGTTGGTATGTCCACCTACTCCATCGCCATCTTGCTCCTCCCTGTTTAGTTTTCTTACCCTTCTGCTACTTCACCTGACCAGGTCGGTCATGCAGGAACCGAACCACTACCACTGCCGCCACCTCCTTCAGACACTGCCTCCCGGGTTCCCCAAATGCGGCCATTGCTCAAAGGAGATGCTCTCCAAACTGGTGGCTGCCCTTTACCCTTTGTCCGACCCAATAACTAGAGACGCTGCTCTCACGTTCTCAATAAATTTAAGAAAACTTGCCTTCAGAAGTAGAGTTAATGATAAAGTGATTAATAAATAGATTGTTTTGAAAAGAGAGTTGTTTGAGATGGATAGATGGGTAGGTAATAAAGAAGTTGAATGAATTTAGAAAATGATCCAGAATTCTATTATTATAAGTGTATCTGCATAAATGAAGAAATGCAGAGACTATTGTGGAGAAAATTTGGTCACTGACATGGAAGCCTATACAAGGTGCATTTCTAGGGAGTAGGAAAAAAAGAAAACAACACCCGACAATAGAAAGGCTAGTGAAGAAAGAAAATGACAAACCCACATATGGACAACTGTAGAAAAAGAGGTGTGATATAAAAATATAACAATATCCTATTTGTGTTGGAAAAGAAATATAGGTTATTTAAAAAGTAAAAAAAAAAATCAAGCTGGTCTTACATTTCTGTTGGGCTTCATTAAACCCTAGATGAGAATGAAATAATGTCTGTACATTTTTATGGGAAAAAATGTGTGACTTAAGAATTCTATCTACAAAAACAATTGGGATACATGTATAAAAGCAATAAAACAGCTCAGAAAGTACATAATCCATAGGACTTTAAAAATTATTCAAAGGTATATTTAAGTTGAGAGAATACTCAAATTTAAAAAATAATAGCAAAGTATTGATAGGAAATAAATGGTAATAAATAAATACAACATTTAATCTAAAAATTTCAAAATGTAATTATTGACACAAATTAAAAACAGTTCTTGTGAGAGAAAAAACATAGTGCTTAAAAAATCATTATTTAACATTTATTATCCGGATCTAACACTTCTAATTATATTAACACAAACTGGAAGTGATTTAAGGAAAAGAAAGTAGTAAAAGGAGGCAATTTCCTCATTTTACATAGTGGTTAATCAAAAACAGCTTTTTCTCCATGCTGGTAATTAAAGAAATATAGGCTGAAAAAGTTTGGTTTTAATATATAGGTAGCTACTAGTATTAAAATCAAATGTATGTATTAGAAATAACTACAGGGTAAAAAGTAAACAGAACCAAAGAAAGAAGAAAAGAGAAAAATGAAAGAATAAGGAGAAAAAAAGAAACATTCTGCAAAATAACAAAGAAAAAAGAAACAGAAACCACAAAATTTTTTAAACATATGTGAGACATAATATCAAAAATATCAATTATGACCTAAATTAATATGTGAAACTATTTTTGAAAGGAAACAAAATGCATGAAGTAAATAAATGTAGGCATATGCTTCTAATACAAATGCAGCTAACAAAATAACAAAGAACAGTAAAAAAGTAAGGGATATCCTTCAGTATCACACAATCACAATAAAAGCAAAGCGCAGGTCACAACTATAATATTAGGCATAGAATAATTAGAATTGGAAACCTAAATGGAACAAAAATAATTAGGTAAAATCTGCCACGTGGTCATAATAATAGCAACAATAATATCAGCAATAAAATTTTATGCTTTGAATAATAGAGTAAGTTTAGAAAGGAAAAACTATTAATTATAGTGGGAGACATTGGCCTAAACTGAAACAAAGAAGTAAATGATTTAAAGAATTTAAGAAAATGGTAATAATCTACCATTTATAGGATGTTTATTACATTCTAGGCATTGTGCTAAGGTCTTTAATAAGTAGCTTATTAGAGCTACTTTACAGCTCCCTAAGGTGGGTTGATGGTCCTTCTCACACTTTGAGAATCAGGAACCAAGACTTGCATAACTTCCTCAACTTCACACAATTGGTAGTGCCGAAGATGCACTTCAAAGCTATGTCTGTCTCCTAAAGGAACTGAAAACAGAGCTCTAGAAAAAGGCCAAAGACAGACTAAATATACAAAAATAAATCATTTTACTCTATATCTATAGAATCAGAATAGTACAAGACATGTTTCTCAAAGTACAATAAAAACATAAAGTTCTCCCCAGAGAAAACTATAATAAAAAAATACTTAGGAGCAGATGAAGAATGCTACAGATCTTCACTGAAAATCGTAAGAGAATACATAAATAGATCTTTTGTCTATCAGATATAGCAGAGTGGATTTTGTAAGAATCTCAATTCTTTTTTATTGCATGAGTTTAGTGTTATTACAATTAAAATCACTGAATTTTTTAAAATTTACCAAAGTAATTTTAGAGTATAATTTAAGAAGAAATATAAGACCTTCTCTAGACGTATGTTGTATGTCTCAGGAGGCTAGGAATATATCTACCTTGCCTAGCTAAGGCTCAGAGGTGTAACTCCATAAATATTTATTAAATAAAAATAGCTAAGAAAACTTTGTAACATATTCTAATGTTTCTAACTAAATTAAACTAATATTTCTAACATTCTAACTAATTAGTAAAAATCTGCCTCAATAAACTTTAATATCTTTGATATAGAAAAAATAATTCAAATCGATACGAAGAATACAAAAAGTCTTTGATGGTTCCAAGAAACAATTATAAATAAAAATAATTTGTTTATGGGAATATCCATCCTTTTAACAGTTATAAATAATAGTAGAAAATTTGTCCCTACTTAATGATAATGGAGTAGTAAAATTAATTATGTCATGTCCATGTAAAGACTAATTAATATACAGTCTGACCAGGCGGCGGCGCAGTGGATAGGGCATCAGACTGGGACGTGGAGGACCCAGGTTCAAAACTTTGAGGTCGCCAGCTTGAACGCAGGTTCATTTTGTCTGAGCAAGGCTCACCAGTTTGAGCCCAAGGTCGCTGGCTTGAGCAAGGGGTCACTCAGACTGCTGTAGTCCCCCGGTCAAGGCACAAAGGAGAAAGAAATCAATGAACAACTAAGGTGCCACAACGAAGAATTGATGCTTCTCATCTCTCTCCCTTTCTGTCTGTCTGTTCCTATCTATCCCTTTCTCTGACTCTTTCTCTGACTCTCTCTCTGTCTCTGTCAATAATAATAATAATAATAATAATATAAAGCCTTTTTAAATGTACTATTGAATATTTAATGACTTTTATTCAGTTTATTCTTTCTATAAATGTTCATAATGCAATGGTAAAAAAAAAAAAAAAAAAAAGTAAAATGCCAGAGTATAAACATCCGAGGCATGATTTTTTTAAAACATATATCTGAGTAGCATTGAAATATATAAGAAAAAACTATATTAAAACATCAACAGTTATATGTGGGTTGTGGAATTACTCATTATATTTTATTTTCTTATTTGTGCATTTTTAAAATTTTCCATACTTTCTATAATGAGTTTATTTAAGTCTTAGAATGAGAAAAGCTAATCCTCTAAAGACTAGTTTATTCAAGGTAATAGAGCCAGATTACTAAAAGTGAAAATAAATCTGGCCTTACTTTCTATTTCAGTGTCTCCAAATTTCAGGGGATGTCAATTTCCATATGGTGTAAAATCCTAAGAAAAATCTGATTTTCAATCTGTGGAACCAAAATAGGAACTATCTCCAAAAGTAATGTTTTCTACAGTCTTTCTTACACTCTTCACCTGAGACTCAAAACACCAAATTGAAAATATTTGCATTTTTCAAAAAAAAATGAGCAATGCACGATAATTTTTTGAAACACTTTTTCTCTCAATACTTGGTGCAATAGATAGAAAAAAAATTTCATTGAGATATAAAGGAAGAAAAATGTCCATGAAGCACTAGACATTAAGCGACATTAGAAAAATAGTAATCAAACAACTTAACAAGAGGATTATTAAAATGATGAAAACACTAATTAGCAATACAATACTTCAAAAAGATAGTATATTTTTAATACCACTGCTGCTCCATAATATTAAAATGAACAGAAAGAAAGAGTTCCAAGAATTACAGCAAAGGCTTCTCATTGGTGTTTATTAAGTAGGACACCACACCTTGCCTTTGAGAATTGACCTAAAGATCATTTCACTGTTTAAATTTACCCACCCTTGGAAAATATCAGTGCTTAAGAAGAGAGGACTAACAAAATAAGTTTCCACTTGTTTTTGGAGATTCTAGCAAGAGAATAAATAATTTGGACTATATATTCTAAATTCTTAGGAGAAAAGAGAACCATGTGCAAATAGTGTGAATAAAAGATTGATAATCTTTTAATTTTTTTAAATTGATTTTCAGAAAGAGGAAGAGAGAGACAGAAAGAGAGAGAGAAACATTGCTTTTTGTTTGTTTCACTCATTCCTTCCATCCTTGGTGGATTCTTTTACATGCCTTGATCAGGGAACCCACAACCTTGGCATGTCAGGATGATGCTCTAACCAACTGTGCTACCATGCCAGGACCAATTGATACCCTTTCAAAAAGATTTTGTTCATCTATGTATAACTATATCCTCATTTCTACACTTGTAGTAGACGAGTCTTAATGCCGATCAGTTCATTTTAGGAATATATAACTTAACGAGTTGTCAGATTTAAAATAGTAACATGCATCTTACTCCTGAGTCTTTCATTTTTAATGGATAAGAAATGTAGTGGCTTTTGAAGCTTCCAGATAAAGAATTCTGGACCAATGCTTTTAGGCACTGACTCTTGGCATATACTCTCACATGCGCAGGAATTACCCTGGCAACCACCCAATAAAATGGTCTATGATGGGACATCTAATTTTCACTCAGCAGAGCTCTGTGGATATGGAAACCTTTAAATAACTTCAAGCCAATATTAACAATACCTTTCTAAAATAACATACTAAGTCCTATGCTGCACTCACAATTTGCCAGTACATTATGTGATGTGATTCACACAACAGCTCTGAGACACAAGCAAGAAAAGCATTCTGTTTTCCCATTTTACATTTGAGGTCACCAGAACTCAGAAGAATCAGCAGTTTATAAGATGGCGCAGCTCAGATCATGGGTGGGACTAGAACTTGGGTCTTGGGAGGTCTTTTCTAGTATTCTTTCCACTAAATCATTTGGGTTTTCAAGGAAACAAGTTTCCAAATAAGGTCCCTCCTACTCTCCCTTGGGTAACTTTAATAAACACAGTGTAAAACAAACAACAAATTGGCTGTGCCCAAGCAGATGGTGCTGCTCAGCTGCGGTTAAGCAAGGAGGCCTCCCACATGCCAAACTTGCACAGACATGACTTACTTGCTATTTTATCATGCTGGTGAAGACAGACAATTCACATTCGGTGTCCTTATTATCATAGCACGGGCCACTGTCCTGCTAATTGCCCTGATGGATAGGGCCAGCTCACGTGTGGAGGAGGAGCGTGTGGAACCTGGCGAGGGCCATGGTGCTGCCCGCAAGTCCTCCAGGCAAAACCCCAAGTTCAGATGGAATGGAAAACAGCAGTGGGAGCCAGCACTTCATTGGGATGTGGCAAATAGGCCCCGGCTGTGCCATAAGGTCGTAATAGTCATAAAATTTTGTAAAAATAAAACATTTTTATTTGGAACTTTATGAAAATTTAATATTTAGCATTTTCTCCAATACTTGGTTTTCTTTTCCTTACTAAACAAACAACCTAAACAAACAAACTAAAAAGGAAAATGTAATTTCTTTTTCACTGAGCATCATGTAGACTTCTCCAAATCCTTTCCAATATATCTTGATGCCATGCAAATATATTGCTCATAAAAATTAGGGAATATTACATTACTATATTTTGTATGCCCTGAGGTGATAAACCTTGGAAAATATTGACCTCGAGGCTGTCCATCAGTCCTTAAGATGGGGTAATAATTCAAAGGAGCATCCGGGGGAATCTGTGACATTTATTCACTTATTAAATGATTAGCCTGACCAGGAGGTGGTGCAATGGATAGAGCGTTGGACTGAGATCTGAAAGACCCAGGTTCGAGACCCGGAGCTCACCAGCTTGAGCGTGGGCCCATCTGGCTTGAGCAAAAGCTCGCCAGCTTGGAACCAAGGTCACTGGCTCCAGCAAGGGGTTGCTAGGTCTGCTGAAGGCCCGTGGTCAAGGCATATGTGAGAAAGCAATCAATGAACAACTAAGGTGTTGCAATGGCAACGAAAAACTAATGATTGATGCTTCTCACCTCTCTCCATTCCTGTCTGTCTATTCCTATCTATCCCTCTCTCTGACTCTCTCTCTGTTTCTGAAAAAAAAATAAAATAAATGATTAAATACATGTTTACAAAGCATCTACTAGGTGTTAAGATACAACAAAGAACAAAACAAAGTGCTTAATCTGAGAGAGTTTACTTCCAAGTAAGGGAATAAGGCAGCAAAAACACGCACGCACAAGTAATGCAGGGTGACGGGAGGTGCCACTAATGAAACTACAGCAGAGTCCAAAGTGACAGAGTGTCTGCCAGGGCTGTCACTGAGACCGGGTCACTGCGGAAAGACGTGAAGGCAGAATGACGGGGGGTGGCACCCTCCGGAAGCATGAGCTGCAGGCACCTATCCCCAAAGGGGCATTTTCTAGTGGTTCAAAGGACAGCAAGGAGGCCGGGGTGGTGGGAGCTGAGAGAACAAGGCAGAAGGTATAGAGCAGAAAATAAGACTCCAAGAGACTCAAGCAGACAGTGGCATAAGGAACTGTCGTAACTGGGCCTTAAGCAGCAAGCTAAGCCAGATCCTCCTGATCTAGCCGCACTAGTCCTAGCAGCATATGAGTATCCTTGTCCCCCACTTTGACAGGCTTTTGTCTCTCCCTCCAATGGTGCCAGTGTCTCCCAATTAGCCCTTCTGAGTTCATGCATCACACATGCAACTATGTCCACCTGGGTAACTGCCACATTTCCAGTGGTCCCCCAAGGATCTGCCCGGGAAAATGATAGCCCACACCTAGAGTCCCATTTCAATAGGCAGCCATCCCATGAGCTGAGCCAGCTCTGCTCTGCTCTTGAGCATGCGAAACTCTAGACACTAGTTTATTTGCAATTTCCAAACAGACTATGCCCTCTCAAGCCTTCAGACACACAGTTTTCTGTACTGTAATGCCCTCTGTCTACATACCTTGAGCCATGCTCATAGCTGTCTGCCAAATACCCACTAATTCTTCCAGCCCCACTTACATACAACTTCTCTGGGACGCCTCCACCAACCACTTCAGAAAACTTAGTCCCTTTTACCACAGCACTTACCTACTCACCTGCCTTTATTCTATTCTCTTCATTTAACCTTTACAGATGGCCAAGTACGTGCCAGAGTCCTGGGACTGAAGATGAATAAAATACAATCATGTTCTGGAAGGATCAAAATAATTATATATTATATCATTATTGTATAAAATGCTGTAATGCGAAATGCTGCTGGGAAGATTAACTCCTTCTTTTCTGCTATGGAGGAGGAGCAGGTTGTCAGGGAAAGCAGGAGACTTGGATCCTGAGGGATGAATAGGGAGTCACCATGTCAGTGCAAAGGGGCAGGACATGGCCCAGGAGGACTCGGCAAGAGTTCAGCATGGAGATGTGACAGTGCATGGCATCTAGAGAGAAGAGTGAATAGTACAGGAGGGCTGAATCCTGGCAGGCTCAGGGGGCAGTGACAGAGAGAGGAAAGGGAGGTGGCCGCAGGTTCTGAATAGACAATGGTAGTTATCAGAGGTTTGAAGCCAGAAAGTGACACAATCAGATGAGGATTTTTGAAAAAAATAACTGATAGCAAATGTATAGGATGAGGTGAAGGAAGAGGGGTGGTACTGAAGCACTTCCCCATTTATACTGAAATTGAGTTTCTAAAGCTTTTCATATTTTTGTTGTTGTTGTTTTTTTGATCTGATCAAATTCTTAAGAGTTATGGTAGTGTTTCTGTGTACACAATAGTCGCTCAATGTTTGTTAAATGAAGTACATGAATGAATGAATGAATGAATGAAGCATTTATCTCATGGGGAACTGTGTTTTAATTTGAGAAAAATCTGATCCAGGAGTGAAGCTTCCTGAAACTGTGATGTCAGGAGTATGTCAAAATACTTTATCTCACCTCATTGTAGAATTAGGTATTCCACAGAAATAGTTACTAGTTGTTCAAGTAGCTTAGGTATTTATTTTCTAACACCAAAAAATACAGTTTAAATTTTCAATGAAATTCTCTAAAAACACACTGCTTTTTTTGCTTCTTTAAAGAGAAGCCACAGAACTTAATGTTTTCTCAGAAAACTCAAGCTCATGGACATCCATGGCAGCACATGGCAGCACACTGAGGTATCTTGGTAAAACACAATGACATCCTTGCTTTGGAACAGACAGATCAAGGAAAAGTTCTGATGCTGTAGCTTTCTAGCTGTGGTGGTTCTGACACTTTACATTCTCAGCCTGAATTTGCTCATCTGTAAAATGGTACCATTGATACCAATACCTAAATTGTGGAATTAATGTAGATAATGTATGGAAAAGCACCTGACACATAGTAGGTATTCCAGAGATTATATTCATCTATATTAAATGTAGTTAAAAATTTTTTAGTTTTATATTTTCATAAAATATCAACCTGTCAGCTCTCATTTCTGATGTCATTTATTTGCATGTAACAGATCCTTATTTCCTCAACCCTTTTTTAAATAAGCTATTTCTAATCTTCTTCAGTTATTACCAGATAATAATGTTCCCTTAATAAGTATGGATAAAGCAACAAGTGTCAAATTAAAGGAAGATCCAGGATGATCATAATTTAGGTAAAAAGAAAATCTTATGAAATCCAAATGGAATGCTCAGAAACCTAGCCTGTTTACTTCCCAATTCCAAATTGTGTACTAAACTGTTAAGAGCACCAGAAGCCTCCCTTCTGCAAAACACTTGAGATTTGATTATGTAAAAAGTAGAAAGACACAAAACTAGATTGTTTGAAGCGAATTATCTGTTAATAATAATACAAAGGGTTTGAGGCAAAAAAATAAATCATTAACAACTTCAAATGGAAACTAAAATGTGAAGTGAGGAAAATGAAATCAGAAACTAGAGGGAAGCCTAGCCAGGCGGTGGCACAGCGGATGGAACGTCAGACAGGAATGTGGAGAACCCAGGTTCGAGTCCCCGAGGTCACCAGCTTGAGTGTGGGCTCATCTGGTTTGGGCAAAGCTCACCAGCTTGGACCCAAGGTCGCTGGCTCCAGCAAGGGGTTACTCGGTCTGCTGAAGGCCTGCGGTCAAGGCACGTATGAGAAAGCAATGAATGAACAACTAAGGTGTCGCAACGAAAGACTGATGACTGATGCCTCTCGTCTCTCTCCGTTCCTGTCTGTCTGCCCCTGTCTGTCTCTCTCTCTGACTCTCTCTCTCTCTCTCTCTGTCTCTGTAAAAAACAAAAACAAAAACAAAACTAGAGGGAAGAACAAAGCCCCTAGACTATGATAAAAGACTTTAGTCACTGGGTAGGTAGAAGAAAAAGAGAGTTTATTGGAAGTAATAAGTGACTACTTAGGAATTATAATAGAAGTGACAAAAATCTCAAAATTTGTAAGCCAAATGTAAATATAAATATAAATCAATTACTAGCTTATTATTTCATTAAATTGAAGATGGAAAGGACCAATTTTTGAGTCACAGTGTTTGCCTCCTGGGGTCCTAGATAGCTTTCCCTGTCAAATTAAAATAAAAAAGATAAATAAACATGAGAAATTAAGAATGTCGAAGTGTATGAAGGGAAAAGGAAAGAAGGGAGAAAATGATGTTTCACAATTATTATCCAGGCTAAGAGAAACAAAATTACTTGATCGTAAATTCAAGATAATCTGGTTTTCTTTATGAGTTCCCATTTTATTAATGAAAGGAAGGTAACACCTTATTGTACCCAGGTGAATTAAAATGCCTATTTGAAGAAGCAATCCTCCATAGGGGTCTTTAATAGAATCTTTGAATGGTTCTAGAACCAGATAATTTAGCTGTAAAAAGGCAATATTAATATTAACCTCTCCATGTGCACAGACCTACCTTGAGGGGCATAGGGACAAGGAAATGTTAACAGATGAAGCAAGCACATTATTTCTTTAAAAATAAAATCTAAACTATTTCAGGAGCAAAATATTGAATAACCTCTTCTAAAATTTGCTTGCAAAGTGGACTGTTATGTGTCCTGTTATGCCTCTTATTCCTTACAACACTGACCAGCAATTCGGTGCCTTCAGTGCTGATCATGTAATTTTCTGAGTTTATATTCAGGGTGTATGATTTGTAAAAAGTCTAATAGCAAAGCACTTAATTGAAATAAACAGAGAGTAGAAAATAACACAGAGTAGAAAAGGAACTTCCAAATGCAGAACAGTCTCAACAGGAGCCATGACAACACATTTCCAAATTAGAGGCAGGTGCTCAGCAGAGCCCTGTAGACTACAACTTACTTAAAATAGATAATTTGACGGAAGAGGCACATGGTCAGTTTGTGAGAATTATAGCTATAATAACAAATGGATTTTCTCTTTGCTCCAGACTTGCAGTTAGTTTTTATGAAAATGCCAAAACACTGCTCTCTCTTCATAGCTCCTATATCACCAATCATCTGGATTATCACAAACCTTCTAACATCGCTGTCTCCCAACCCTTTCAATCCATCCTAGGTAGCCCAGTCAGGTTCTTCCCCTGATGCCCCACTATCTCTAGGTTACTATCCTGCTCAGACACCTCAATTGTTCACCAGTACTTACTGAACTTTCATTTGAGCTGTAGTTGGCTGTTATAATCTTTCATAAATAGATAAGGACTCCATCTACATCTCCAACTCCCTAATTTATTAATTCTCAAACATAGATTCCTCTAAATTACATGATTTTCATTCCCCAAATGTCTCCATGCTCTTCCTACTTCAATTAGATTTTCCACATCCAGATTTTCCTCTTTATCCTCATTGCCAAATATTAACATCTTTCTAGTCTTTTAAATTCCAATTCAAATGCCATCACTTCCCTGATGCATTTCCTTAATTATACCACAAAGAAGCAGGTTCTCCTAACTCCTATGGCCTTTTTGATACTAATAAAATTCCACCTTATATTAAATTATTTATAAAGGTATCTTATTTCCTTCCCCCACCCCACTAACACAAACTCTTGGAAAAAGCAGTTAAGCTTGGAGTGGGAGGGGAGGCCTTTCAGTCCAACAAAGCAAAGAATGATGTTTTGCCAAATAGCTGAACAAATTTAAGCAGGAATAAGACTTCCTAAATTGTTTGCTCAGTTATAAAATAGGTGGTAATTATGCCTGCTTTAATTCATCCTATAAGGATAAATAACATTGTATGCAGTAGTAGCATGATGCCAAGCATATACTAAGCACTCAAAAAATGAGAGCTATTGCTAGTTGCTACTATTAAAATTGGACACTACTTATAACAGTGTAGAACAAAATTTTTGTTGCATCCACAAAAACACTTGTTCTTACCTAATTTGAGTGTGCTGATCTCAAATCTGACATGAGTTTTTCTCAGTAAGCTATAGTTTTTTGGAAATTCAAGATTTTAGCTTTTCATCTTATTGTTAAATTTTCAACATTTTGTTTAACATAATAAAGTAGAATGTCTTCTTGGGCATCATCTTTGTGAAAATATAATTATTTATATAATGCAGTAATACACTAAAAATATAATAGCATCAGAATTTGTTTAAATTTCTAAATAAAGCATATTAAAACACTTATTTTAATCATAAAATTTGTGAAAAACGTATTTAAATTCTATTCAGGCAAAAATTTGCGTTCATAGCTCTTGTGTTTATGTACTTGTTGAGGACAATCTCACTTGATGCTCCAGCAGTAGTCAGCTCATCACTAACAGCTCCAAAATTTTCAGGAAACTTATCAAGGTAACTGTTCAGGAAGTGAATTTTAATGCTCATGTTACATCCAATGTCGCAGAAAGCCAACAGTATCCTTTGAACCAGAAGTTCATAGTTTTCTGCTTTTTTGTTGCCAAGGAAGTTCTTTGTAACTGCCACCAAAGACTGCCATGCTGCTTTCTCCTCCTTATTCATCTTCCTGGCATATTCTTTGTCACATATGAGGGCTTGAATTTGAGGTTCATCAAATACACCTCCTTTTATCTTCTCGAAAGACCAGGCAGGAAAGCAGAAATAATATGTTGAAGGCATTTACTTTTTCTATTCAAAACCTGAACAAACTGCTTCATTAAGCCAAGTTTTTGATATGATGTGGGAGAAAAATGATCCTGTCTCAATTAACTACAAGTTCGTTCACAAGGTTTTGCATCCCTACTTCCAGAGCTTCACATTTTGACTACTCCTTCTGTGTTCATTGTTTTGCCCAAGCTCGGCTGTCCCACAAACACAGAAAGGAGGGATACTTCGTGAAACCTCTCTGCTGTTTTAGAAAGAAATTTACCATTTTAAGATCCACACAAATGATCCAGTTATGCTCCTAATACTTCAGAAAGTCGAGGACAATTTTTATGTCATTATAATCTCGCAGATGAGTTGAATAACTAATTGGAACCACTGCATAAACATTACCGTTGTGTAGGAGAACACATTTTAGACTTCGTTTAGAGCTGTCAAGAAATAGCTGCCATTTTGTTGGACTGTAAGTGGTAACACCTAGCTGGCTGAGAAGACTACTGATATCATTACAGTAAACAAAGTGTTTGTCTTCAGAAAAAAAGTCCACAAAAATTTGTTCACACTTCCTGAAATGGGATACTTAGCTGACCAGTGAAGTATATTCTTTTCTTGAAACCTGGAGGCAGATAACTCAGCTGCTTTCTTTCATAGGTCCAAATCTCTTACTAAGTCATTCAATTTGGGTTGGCTAAACTGATGCGGGGTTAATGACTGCTTGGCTTCAGAAGACTCTTTAGATTCTACAACCATTTCCTCATGCATCTTATCAAAATACACTTGATGACCATGTTCACTTTCTTCATCCTTCATCCTTAGAAGAAATAAAACCATTGAAAACTGGAACCGGGAGTGTCTCAGAGTGTGGGATAGGTTGTATTGCTGAAGAAATATTAGGATATGCCTTTTTTCTTGCTGATGCCCTTTGTATGGATCAGACAGAAGTAACAGTCACTGCTGTGGTCCTTAGGTTCACGCCAAACCATGGGAATACCAAAAGGCATTCCTTTGCATTTTCTTTTTGTCCAGTCACAAAGCCTTTCCTCACAATCATGACACACAATATGAGGAGCCCAATTCTTGTCTTGATCGCCAAGGGGAACTTAAAAATAGGCAATATATGCACGTGTCACAAATGATGAAATATTGCGCCTTTGATGTTGAAGTGTGTAACAGCCACATATAGAACAGAAGGTTCAGGACTATTCTTACATTTATGCCTACTCGAAGAAGCCATGATTCAATCTTAAAACAAAAGAAAAGGGTGTTTTTATCAGATAATAATTTTTTACATTTAAAAACAACTACAGCCTGACCAGGTGGTGGCGCAGTGGATAGAGCATCGGACTGGGATGTGGAAGACCCAGGTTCGAGACCCCGAGGTCGCCAGCCTGAGCACAGGCCCATCTGGCTTGAGCAAAAGCTCACCAGCTTAAACTCAAGGTCGCTGGCTTTAGCAAGGGGTGGTTCGGTCTGCTGAAGGTCCCTAGTCAAGGCATATGTGAGAAAGCAATCAATGAACAACTATGGTGTCGCAATGGCAACAAAACACTAATGATTGATGTTTCTCATCTCTCTTCGTTTCTGTCTGTTTGTCCCTATCTATCCCTCTCTCTGACTCTCTGTTCCTGTAAAAAAACAAACAAACAAAAACTACAATTATGTTAAAGTGATGTTTGTAAAACATTAATTGCCTTGTGGTTATGTTCAATCCAAGAGCCATTGGTTTTTAACTCCAATTTAAAAACCAATACATGCCATTAACTGTAACAAAAAAAAATTAAAATTGCATAAGAATGAGGGCATGCACCAGTAACCGGATTTCAGATTTGGAATCAGCTATGCAGAAATATATAGAAACAGTTTTAAAACCTCATGCAACAGAAAATGAAAAGGAAATTGTTCCCCAGTGTTATCAATCTTTATGTTTAACAGAACAAATAATAATAAGCATGTTTTGCATATAGTAGGTATTCAACAAATGTGCATTTAATGGAAGAATTAATGAATAAGTGAATGACTCAAAAGTTGTTTCTAATCTCACTGAACATTCTCAAGAGTTAGCAGATGGTTAGAAGCTTAACTAGAGGTGGGATAAAGTCACCAATTTTCTTCCCTTTAAAAACACCATATTTAACCCTGGGGAACTAGAAGAAGAGAAATCAGCAACTAGAATAACCAGCCCAAAAGGGTAATGTTGAGGTCCTGAATATTCCAGAATAATAATCCATGCAAAAACATTTAAATTTGATGTTGCAATGCAATTTTGATATTTGTATTTAATTTGGAAAATTTTTATTTTATTCCAGTTTGAGAGAAGGGGAGATAGACAGACCTCCACATGTGTCCTAACCAGGATTCATCCGGTGACCCCTGTTTTGGGTTGATAATCTGCCCATCTAGGGCCATGCTCACAACCGAGCTATTTTTAGCACCTGAGGCAGAAGTTCCACAGAGCCATCCTCAGCGCCCAGGGCAATGCACTTGAACCAATCAAGCATGGCTGTGGGAGGGAAAGAGAGAGAGAAAAGGAGAAAGGGCAGGGGTGGAGAAACAGATGGTTGCTTCTCCTGTGTGCCCTGGCCAAGAATCAAACCCAGGACATGCACAAGCTGACGCTCTACTACTGAGCCAACCAGCCGGAGCTGGTAAATTATTATTTTAGAATTCACATGCCATCTAATTACATTGTTACAGATGACTCTCTATTTACACTATTTACAACAATTTTCTTTTCCTTTTTCACAAATGAAAGAACACCCCACCCCAATAAGTAGAAGTAAGTAAGGCACCTGCTTAATAGTAATTATTTTTTGCCTTAGATATTTATTTGACTGTAGATAGCTTACAACCTTAATGTTCTGGGAAAGGTAATTGTAGTATTTTCCAAAAGTGACCACAACGGTGTTTGAAGTCGTACATGTTCTTTCAGAATCTTCTCACTCCCCACGAAGAGGTTTTTATTATTGCTCGTACAAAGAGTCAGAAGAAGTGATGTTATATGACTACCCAATTCAAAAGGACATAGCTACTGTCCAGGTTTCTCTCTGCATATTATGAGGAAGTCAGACTACATGGAGAGATCACACGTCGGTGTTTTTTTCACTAGTCCCAGATAAGGTTCAGCCTACAGTCACCATCAACTGCCAGAAATATGAGTGAGCAAACTTCAAATGATACCAGTTACCAGCTTTTGGGTCTTTCAACTGCAGCCCAAGACATTGTGGAGTAGAGATAAGCTGTCCCCACTGTGCCCTGATTGAATTTCTGACCCACAGAATCAATGACTAATAAATGTTTTATGCCAGTGAATATTGAGATAAGTTGTTTTGCAACCATGGTCATTGGACCAGTAATTAGGTACCTTGTTTTTAATGTATCTAGCTGGATCACATTTTTCATGAATAGGGGAGAAATGAGAGGAAACAACAGATGAGTCATTTTAAACCCTTAGTGGGATTGATAGGCATCTCAGAATGTGGCAAATCCACCCTTGAATAGTTAAAAGTTAGCTGTAATGACAAGAGAAATGAATGAGACTTTGCCCTACATACTATCTATCGCAAAGCCAGAAAGGGACAAGCAGACAGCAGTAACCGACCCAGTAAACTAGCAATACGCAAAGTTATCCAGTACCCACATAATTTAGCAAACTGTTTTTAAAAAAATCCATTTTTGCATTTCTGAGTTTTGAAATCCTTTTTGAAATAACCATTAAGGCTTTCCCACTTTTCTCTTGTTTCATTGTCTAGCGAAGTGGTTCTTAACCTTTTTTGAGGTACCGAACCCACCAGTTTCATATGCGCATTCACCGAACCCTTCTTTAGTGATAAATAAAATATGATTTTTTTTTTCCAAATTCAAGACATAGGTATATGTTTTTTTACTGGTGCACAAAATGAGCCATGCATGAACATCACCTTGCTCAAAGAACAAAACCAACAAAGTGCATGAACTCACAACAAATTACGGTATTACTTTATTCTGGCCTCCGCGGCAGAGGCTTTTCCGAAACCCTGAGACCGACTCATTAAACCCTCAGGGTTAGATAGAACCCAGGTTAAGAACTACTGCTCTAGTGTGAAACCTCATTTCATTATAGCACACGAGAAATCTGGACTATTAGCTAAAATCTGAGAAAATTACTGGTACATACCCATTCTGAAAATGGCACACACGTCTAGAAGGGACATTAAGGCCTTGTTTTATCCCAGATTCTATTTTATGCCTCATAAAATATTATTCCCATTATGTAGATGAGATAAGTGAAAACTGGAAGAATTCAGTGCCCGCTTATACAGCTCCCAGACTGAAATCCTAGGCCACTTGCTTTTATTTCACATGCTTTCTCCAATGACACCACCACTCAACAGACAGATGGATGATAGTCATACTATATAAATTAGAATGTGATTTTTTTTCCTATTCCAACAACAACAAAATCAAATCAAATTGGTAAATATGAACTATTTTCTCTTCTCAAGGTATATACACTGTTACTTCCAGCCACAGATTTGTAGCTGGGTCCCTTGCTGCATTACAAAAAAGGGTTGGGGGAAGTTAACCCACTCTGCTTCCCATTCCCACAGGAAAACCAATGGAGGAGGTGCCGTCCTTGTACAGTTTCCTGAGTAGGATTAAAATAAGTAGGTTTTTTGTTTGGGTTGTTTTGGAGTTTCTTTTCATCTGTCTACCTTTGTACGTCTTGTCTGTCTGCCATGTCGCCATGAATAGTTAAGTCAAAATCTTCCATTTAGGCTCTAATATATTTAATTTTTATCTAGTTTCTTGAATTCAAAAAGAAAGAAAAGTCATTGTAGTTTCTTGTTTTCCCAATGCTTCAGGAAATTCATTAGGCCCCACTGACGTTTTCATTTACTTTTAGACAATATTTCTTCTTGCCTGGGAAGGGAAATACTAGCTGGCTTACTATGGGTTGAATATATACATAAAACCTGTAAATCACAAAGGGTCTAAATACTTGCTACAGTTTTTCAACGCTCTTGACTTGAATAGAAAGAAAGCTTTAATGGAAAGAGGAAAAAGAAACCATCATTTCAAGTAAATTAAAAGCAACCTCCAGGCAAAAGAGCATACCTGCAAAATAACTTTCCTTCTAGTATGAAATTTAGAATAGAGGAACAGAAGGAGCCCATTTCTTAAAGCAGCGGCTTCCAATCGTTCATTTACCACTCACTCAAATTCAGAAGTCGGTTCATTGTCATATGCAGTCATTACGCCATAATATCAGGCTTTAACAAATTGAGATTTCTTTTATGTATTTGTTCCTCTATGCTGGATAAAAATAGAACTGGGTGAAAAAGCCACTCAGAAACTTAGGAGCAGAAAAGAATTGCCCAGGAACATAAGCTTGGATTCTGATGATGCAAATGTACTTCAGGCAACGTTGTTCCTCGCACAAAAATCTATTTAACAATTCCTTAACAATTGAGCAATTACTGAAGTCCCAATACTCTTTTGATATGCACCAAGTAAATGAAAGTTGATTAAGCTGAACTCTGTGGCAGGTCTCCTGGTATGAAGAGAGGAGGGCCTGATGCCCTTGTTAATGAGACAACCCGCTGCGGAAGAGAACAATATGGCGCCAAGTCTGTGTGCTGAGTTCATGACTCTGTCATTAACTCGCTGCGCGCTCCTCAGGCCCACACAATACTCAGGGAGGCTGAGCCGGAGCTCCCTGCTCCTGAAAGCCCCTCACCTTGCCATCCAGCCTGAAGGTTCGTTTTAAACCTTCAAAAGTCCACATCGCTCTTGTGAGGCCTTGCGTGGGGTACTGGACGACGACGGGGCCAACCAGTAACCATGGAGCTGCGGTCTCTGAACAGCTCACCCTGCAACAGCCTCTTGTCGTTTTTGACAGGAACATTTTCAAAATTCCCCAATGTGTGCAAAAAGCACACTGAAGCAGTAAAAGACATTCTTCCTGCTTTTTTAGACAAGGTCGAAACAACCTGAAAATGTTCAGATGGTGGTTTGGAATGTGCTGTGAAAATCTTTCCTTACTAGTCAGATAACCTACCAGGGATAATAACAACACAAGCATTGTTTGCCATTTAATTAACTCCCCTCCTGGAAGGCCTTGACCAGCTTTTCTTCTCCTCTTAACTAAATAAATGAGTTAAGTGGTTTAAACACATTTGACCAGCAAATAAGATTACATAATACTTTTTGTCTAAGGATATTTTTTAAGACAAAAATTTTCAAAATACATATTCCATGAAGTCCTGGGCTAAAAGAATGCACCTGTGGGAAAATGGGTCAGTGTGGAGGGGCTCCTCTGCTTGCAGCTTCCCACCATGAGGACAGGGACTTACTTGATAAACACAAAACTCTCCAAGTGGGGCCTCGACTTCCTACTGAGTGTGTAGGGTGACCGGAAGTGTGAGGCCATTTGCATTTTCTATGTAGAGAAACACAGATCAAATGTCCTTGGGTGGCCAGATAGTTTTCTTATGAAAATGATGTTCTCTATAAAGCTACTGCAGTGAATTAATATCAACTCAGTTAAAAATTGGCAATGGAACTATTTAATACTTCTAGTGATGACAGCAGTGGCACCATTTGCAGTATGCAGATGAGAAAGTAAAAGATCATTCCCTTACAAGAGTTGCACAACCAAATGGCTGGTTTAGCAACCTATTATCCCTTGGTTCCTGACTCGATCCTCTCTAATAGATAATTTGGCATATTTTCTATTTCCAGACTCCTCTTTCTTTGTTTCTTAATAATCCCTCCAGCAATCAGAAAAGAGACTCACTGAAATGTTCACAGGTCAATACTTGGTAGGAGAAAGGGTTGAAGTAAACAGCAAAGCTGTGGTTAGTGGGTTCTGTCCAAATTCCATTATCAGTATCCTTCATCACATACAACAGTGAATTGTAGAAGGTTGACTGTACTAGTTCTATAGTGATTTAATCTAATTTGACTAACAAAAATTGTATGTTCCAAGAGCCTTATAGCTCAATAAAATCAAAATACATCATCCACAATATCCCATGTAGAAGAGCTACTTTTGATAAGCAATTCAGTTATTAAAAATAAAAAAGCAGCAAGTCCCCAGCTGGAAATTATAAGTGAACCTTATTCATGTGAAGCCAAGAGAAATACAAAACAAAAAAACACAAAGATTTTTATATCTATTTGTTCTGAGCATGCATGCTAAATACCCTAGTAAGCACCAGTTAACATTTCTTTTGTGGACCTGGGGGACAGAGGCCAAGTCACTCAGCCTCTCCTTATGCTCCATTTTCACCTAACATACGCTGCACTTGTCAGGGCCCTATTCTAATGCTACCTCCCTCTCCGAATGATCTGTCCTGGTTAGAAAAGCCCTATTCCTTATTTTTCTCTTATGAAGCCAGAATTGTTATTAACACTCACATAACATTCATGTCAGTGCATCTTGTGTGATATTTACGTGTGTGCGTGCATCTGTTTGCTCACCCAAAGTGGGTGTGCTGGGGCAGGGGTAAGGAGCTTGGAGTCAGGCACTGCACACCTTAGAGATAGTCTACCATTGCATATCCTTAAGCCAGTTGCTTAACCTCTCTCTCCTTGACTCAGTTTTCTCACTTGAATAAGAAGGGCATTACTCATCTCCAGTGTGTATAAAGAGTCCACAAGGTATAGATGCATCAAGTGCTGAGCAGGGACACTGACACAAAGGAGATTGCCAGTGAGGGCTGGTTTCTCTCCCTTTCTCGTAACAAGATTATAAACTCCGAGACTGCGATCACTTCTTACACGTCAGTACAGCTTTGAAAGAGACAGTCACTTCAAATGTTTGTGGAATTCATAGTTTGAATCATAATGAGAGAAGTAAGGGCAAAAATAACAATTGCAACCGAAAGAAACTGATATTTGGACATATGAAAGTCTTGTTTATTTCAGAAGATATGATTCCCAGTGGCTACTGGAGGAAATGAGGAAAATGATAGTTCCAAGTGAATGGGGATTTTAATGCAATCATTTGACCTGGATGCTGGGTGAAGGATGAGAGAGACAGAATTGCAGAAGAATCATGCATGGTGAAAGAATGGGTGAAGTGGCAATGAATACTAGTATTTCAGAGATGAAAAAGTCAAATCACCCATCTCTACTGTGTTTTCTTTGAAGAAGAGACTATAATTTCTTATAAAAAATTATAAACAGCATAATGAACCAGAAAATCATTTTTAAAAGATTTTCATGACTTACTTCCCTCGTGATCAGACATTATATTTCAAACTAAAATTGCAAAGTTTTATTCAACCCTAAACTTTGGTGAGGGAGGTCTCAAATCACTGAATATTAAAATATACCAAGCATCCTATATCTTCTCTAGCAGATTAATGGTCCTGGTTTAAGAACTGTTCCCAGCTCAAAGGAAAAACAAATAGAAAACTTGAAGGATACATCCCCTTGCAATCCTTTTTTGGAAAAGGGAAGAAGAGCCAAAGAGCTTGAAGCGACTGAAGCCCATGAAATGTGTCAGCCAAATAAAAATTATTACTTCATATCTGGACACTACCTTACAAATGCACGATTAAACAGTTCACTATTTTACTGGACTTTTCCATAATGGCATTCTTCATAGATCATGTTTTGCCTCACCACTTCCCTTGTTAAAAAAAATAAAAAATTACACTGAACCCACTCAACTCACTCCTAAGCATCCCGCATGTTAATTTCTCAACAACACAAATTTAATTCCTCTCCGCATTATTCTCCTGTGGTGCGTACCCCTCCATCTAAACAAAATGGGGATTCGTTGCCATGGCAACAGAGTGTGACTTTGATCAGCTTCAATGATCATTGGCAGTCACACGCCTTTGATAGATACCAAATTGTGAGTAAGGTTTGATTATCTAATTTTTCAGTTTCTGATTCCACAAGAGGCCCCTCCCATTTGCCAGAAGGAGTTCAGAACAGAAAAAGGTAAGAAGAAAAACTATAATATAGCTGCACTTATGAGACAGCAGAGTAAAGTGGTGAATGCAAGATCGATGAGGTAGTGAGTACCTTGAAGATGACTTCTGTTCACCTTCTGTATTATTTGTGTGTGCCCTGCCCAGCCACCAGAAAGGAGAGGCTCTTTTCCTTTTCTCTTCATGGCAGATGTAGGTGATATTGAAGGTTGTGTGTGCAGGTGTTGTGGGGGTTGATTTGTGTGGGAAGAGGAGAGGTGGTAGCCTGTAGCTTGACAGAAGAGGGAAAAAAAATCTGAACAATGTGTTGAAAAAGACTACAGTCTGAGCCACACAGGACCAGCTGTTTTTGCTAATTAGAATAACAAAAATAGCACATGCTAAAATGTTTTTCTTTTTCTTTTTTTTTCTCAAAAGCAATGAATGCGCTAGGAACTATAAGGAATGAGCTTTAAAATCCATTTAAATGGAGGAACATTTTAGGAACCATATGGGAAAGAACTGAAAGGCAAGGAGAGTAGGGAAATAACATTTGATTTTTGGATGAATTTTTTTTTTGAAGGATGATAAATTGGGGCTATTTTTCCTTTTTCTTAACATTCAACAGGAAATGTTTTCATCCTATGTAGATTTCACAAAAATGCCTCCACTTCTGTATTTTACAGGAATGTGGTATGTAAGCACCATGCCCACTCCACACCAAGGGAGGGCAGGCTCTGCAAAGAGCTGGTATTCTCTACCATACACACTGCAGGTCTCATCTCCTTCCTCGCATTTTTTCTGAAGCAGTAAAGAGTAATTCAAAACTTTGAATATAGGAATAACATTTTGTGACAACGACAACATTCTGGACATCTGCACTGTTAGAGTACTTATAATAAAGTCACATGGCCATGGGGAAATTTCACAGAATTACAATCACAGTAATTTGCCAAGGTGTATAACTAGTTTGTTTTCAGCTGTTCTTCTCATGAATAATTATCAAGCAGGAATATCCTAAAGCTAGCACAAGCTGTCACTTAACCAAAATATTCAATATTTAACATTGAATTTAGAATTTTATAAGTGAAAATAATTACTGCAAAAGCAAAATAATATACAGTGTGTATATTTGCATGCCTAAATGCATACAGCTACATGTTAAAATTCAGATTCCAAAGCATCCTTATCAAATGAAAGCACGTCTTGAAAGTTGAGGAGGAATAGAAGAGATCTAAGCACAAGTAAATCTCAGCCATTTTCAAGTACAGCTTGGTCTTCGGTACTTTAAGCGCTGCCTCTCAATGCAAAGTGGAAAACGAAAACCAGCCTCTGCATATTGATGGTAGCTGATTACAATTGTGTTAGAATCTTTATTAGAGGTTTTAAATGTTTGAAAACAAATACTATATAGTGGGTAATGAGTTATGTTTTTAAATTAATATAAGTACATCACTAAACATTTTAGCATTAATTTCTGGAGTGAATATCACAGTTTAATCTCTAGTATGCTCTAAAATTTTTTACCCCTCTAGTGAGCATGTCAGAAAATTCTCATTTCTTGTAATGCACATCACCACATTATTAAACCTAGTTATATATGTGTATATATATTTCATTTCAAGTACCTCTCTAAAAATTATTTGACTAAAGCTAATGGAGATTTCTTTCTGCATTTCAGAAACCTATAAATGTATCATGAGTTTATAAAATGGGTACTTTAAGTCATTCAAGCAATTCTAGTGTATATTAAGGATTTTTGTTCTAATGTTTACTTTCCTATTAGTAGAAAACTTCTCAGTACTACAGTTTAAGATTTTTTTTCACTTGAATGAAAGATAAATTATGTTGGGGAAGAAACTCAAATATGAGAAGCAAAGCTATCTAACTGAATTGTGGGTAATAGATAAAAGTTCCTTTAGGAATTAACAAATATTTTCACTTGGATAACACCATTTGGTTCTCTGAACAGAATACTAGCTTTGTCAAAATTATAGGGAAATAATCCTACTTTGTCTCTCTTTTGATTTATCTTAATCACTCCTACCCGAAAAAGATAAAAGAAACATGGGAACTAGTACTTACTGCAAATATAAGAAAGCTACCTATGGCTTCCATTTTTAACATACAGCTTAATGTAAGTGTTCAGATAGTTACATGACTTTTCTTGAACATGCAAGTAAATAATTCTAGTAAAAAGAGTATATGCTTGGATATCCAAATTAGGATTAGTTGCCCAACTCGACTTATCAGGATTTTTCCAAGATTTATGCCCAGTCCAATTCATGCTTTAGTTTTCCCATCACTAAAAAGTGACCAGTTGGCACAACAAAAAAGAGATTAGTATTACTACAAAGAGTGTGTTGAAATAAGCTGACTTAGTTGATCATAATCCAAACACATGAGTAATAAGCTAAAGTTTCAAAAGGTAGAGCTGCAAATGCTAAAGACAGAAATGGTTTATTTTTGTATAGCAATTCCTTTGACCACTGTATCCCTCATTTACCTGTACATGATTGGCTGATCAAACGAACAAGTGTTCGAAGTCTGTACTCCTCCTCCCTCATCCTCTCTCTCTTCCCCTATCCCTGCTGCTGCTGTTTGACTGCATTCTTTCATCTTTACTTGCCCAGCTAACAGTAATTCCTGCCAGCCAACTTTTCCCATTCCAGTCCACCAGGTACACATATGGGCGCCTCATAAAGCTCTTTAGTTTATCACCTGCACCCTAGCATTATGTCCTTGATCTCATGCTACATTTTCTTACGTCACTGTGCTTTTATATTTGCCTAGGATACTGACTTCTTTACCCAACCTCTACATATTTATCTATACCGCCAGATTCACTTCTCTGTACCCATTTTGTCTTTATAGCCTTTCCTATTTCCCAAAGGAAAAAAAAAAGTAGTTTTGACTCAGGTATACCGTGATCTTTCAATCTTCTTATAGTCATAATCATTATACTCTGGAGCAAAAGATTCTTTTTTAAAAAACGATTTGACAGAGAAATGAGAGAGAGAGAGAGAGAGAGAGAGAAAGCCCAATTTGTTGTTCTACTTATTTATGCATTCATTGGTTAACTCTTTATATGCCTTGACTGAAGATCGAACCCACAACCTTGGCATATCAGGATGCTCTAACCAACTGAACTACTCAGCCAGGTAGCAAAATCCATTTTTTTATTCTACTAAGTATTGAGCATAATTTTAAAATGCACATAGTACATAGGAGCCTGACCAGTGGTGATGCAGTGGATATAGATAGCATCGATCTGGTACACTGAGATCCCAAATTCTAGATGAGGTCACTGGCTAGAGCACAGGATTATCCAGTTTGAGCTCAGGCTTGCCAGCTTGAACACGGAGTCATTGGCTTAAGTGTGGGATCATCGACATGATCCCAAGGTTTCTGGCTTGAGCCCCCAGTTACTGATTTGAGCAAAGGATCACTGGCTTGGCTTGCACCTCTCAGTCGGGCACATATGAGATGCAGTCAATGAATAACTAAAGTGATGCAACTACAAGTTGGTGCATCTCATCTCTTTCTCCAATACCTCTCTTAAAATAGATAGACAGATAGACAGACAGATAGATAGATAAAATGCAAATAGTAGGTGTTTGAATGTAATAGGTTCCTAAGAAATTTGGTCCCAAGGTTTGTTGGTGAGTCAGAAAAATTACTCCCCCAAAATGCACACGTTATTGATAACCATTAAATGCAGATAATAAAAGACTTGTATAAAATGGCATCTGGCCACCATCCCCTGGCACTGCCTCCCCCAGTTGTCAATAACTTACATATGAAAATGAAAAACTGTAACACAGAAAATGAAGACTGACAGGAAACCCAGGGCCAGAAATCTGGAAAAAATTTAGAATGATTATCAGGCTGGTGCATCAAGAGTGAGGAAATAGTCAATAGTCTATTCAAGCATCACCTCATAAAACAGAAAAGTCCGCCTCCTTAAAAGAGCTGTAGGTTTTCCTTTCTTCTGCTTCCATTGTCTATTACAAAATCACCTCAGAGATTTGGGCCCTCTAATAAACAGGAACCGAGAAGCCATTCTGTACAACATGGGTGCTGATTTTGAGGCAGATTGAATATTATACTTCCTGTGTGTTCACATTTGTATGCTATTCAGAATTTTCTGAGAAAAACTCTCAGAAAATTATAGTTGAAAAAAAGAGAGGTGGGAGGCTAATGGTAGCACATTGCATCCTCGGAGATACTGTACCCACAACTGAAGTGTGGAAGAAAGAACAAAGAGTACTGTTCTCAGTGAGTCCTGAAGGTTATATTTTCAATTCCAATACAGTTAATGGGTGGTGGGGGTAGCAGCAGACTCCATCTTAGCAGCACAAGTCCACACTACACGAATGTCTACTGGTCACTGGAAATTAAGAAGGAAAATGAACACATTCATCTATCCTAAAGTATGTGGGGAAAGGTACAAGGAGTAAGAAAAAAATGAATCCAGAAAAACTGTTCTCACTTGAGTGAATGTAAGGGAAATAAAACAAGGAACCTTTGGCTTAAAAAGCTTAAAGTAGCAAAGAATATGTCAGTCATAAGTTTTAGATATTTCTTGCTGTTATAGAAACCATGGAAAAAATTTGGAAGTTGTTCCACATCCTCAATATACCATAAAAATAAAAAACAACTGAGGTAAAAAAAAAAAAAAACAAGATTGGAATTAAAAGACTACTAAAACTTGAATTAAAATTTACAACTTATGAATAGAAAAGTTGGGATATAAAACATAGTGCTGAGCACAAAAATAATTAAATTAAGGGTTAATTCTAAATAGCTGTTGCAAATGTGTTTTCAACTCTGAATGCAAATGTCAATAATAATTATTTTAAAAGAAAAGATATGAAATAAAAATAATTTAATAATATTAACCTAAGTCTAATACCCCTTTTGATATGAACAAGCAAAAGGGGGATGATGGGAAAGAAATATTAAAGCATTCATTATAAATAAACAAAACATACTGTTTTTTTTTATTTTAATATTCAGAAAAGTAGAAGTTGAATATTTTATAAAATGAGTAAAATAAGTATCAAGATGTTCACCTTCCTAACCATTTAGAGAAGATGAAAGCATAGTCCATTAAAAAAAAACAGCAACCAAAACAAAGGTAACAAAAAATTATAGAAATCCAAAAATTGAGAAAAATATAAAAAAGGGATACAACCATAAAAAAAGAAAAAAGATCAAATTTATCATTTTTGAAAATATTAGAAATAGCTAGAAAACTACCACGTTGAGTCAAAGACACATTTTATGTGCTGCTACTATGACATCTCTAATTTGAAAATGCATGTAAATGTTAAAAATAGCATGAGTAGAGATTTCTCAAGCAAACACAAATTAAATGAAAGTAGAGGTGGCAATGTTATCATTGGACAATTTAGGCTTTAAGGTAGAGAGTGTATAATGAGATAAAAGAAAGCTGTTTTCTACTGATAAAAGTTATGATAATGAAAATGTAGCAGCTATGAACCTTTATGTGTCAAATAATGCAACATTTAAATATATTAAAATAAAACTGGCAGGTAAATATAAAATGAAAAACGAACAGAAACAAAGTTGTCATGGTAGAGTTTAATTCACCTTGGATGGATCGTGAAGAATTTGAGAACATGGAGAATTAGACTATTTGAATTAAAACAATGGTAACATGGACAACTTAATAAATATAGTTAATAATCAGAAGTGTATTAAATTACCCACTCAAGAAACAGTTTATTTACCTTTAAGAATCTATGATATATTAAGAAACTGATTAAGGTCCCAAGCCATGATGGAAATCCCAATAAATTATGAGAAGCAGAAAAAGTACTAACCAAATAACCTGACTACATGTCTGCAACTGCAAATCTTTTATTCAAACCTAAAAGATTCCCCAATCATCTGAAAACGTGTGTGAGAGTGTATGAGTGTTTCTATATGTACTCACACACAAAAATACCTACATGCATATATATTCTAAAATATAAATTAATATTACTGCTTTAACAAAATGTCGAGGACTTACTTTAACATAATCAGAAAAATAAAGTTAGAGCACAGAAGTGAAACAACTAGAGCAAAATGTTGCTAATTGTTGAAGCTTGGGGATAGGTAAATGGAGGTTGATATAACTATTCTCTTTATATTATATATGTGTACAGTTTCACATAATATTAATATTTTTAAAAATACCACATATTATAAATTGTAGGTTACTTAAAAATCTGAAAACTGGCAAATTCATAATTCTACATGCTATATATCAATAACGAAATAAAATTTTAAGAAAATAAGATAAAAAATAAAACTAAACATAAGTATAAATATTTTAAAAGCCAAATATACACTAAAGTTAACAAATAATTATAAGAGCTACTTTTTGCAAAAAATTATTAAAGTACTCATTCAATAAACGCAATCATACACATACCCAAAACTTAAATGAGTAATGATAATAATGAGAAATAAGATTGAACAATAAAAAGAAACTATAAAACCATTAATAATTAAAAAAATTTTAAAAAGACATAATAATCTGGAGAAAAATCTACGTGAATATATATATATATATATATATATATATATATATATATATATATATATTTACAGAGACAGAGAGAGAGTCAGAGAGAGGGATAGATAGGGACAGATAGACAGGAACGGAGAGAGATGAGAAGCATCAATCATCCGTTTTTCGTTGCCGCTGCGACACCATAGTTGTTCATTGATTGCTGTCTCGCATGTGCATTGACCGCAGACCTTCAGCAGACTGAGCCACCCCTTGCTGGAGCCAGCGACCTTGGGCCCAAGCTGGCGAGCTTTCGCTCAAGCCAGATGGGCCCGCGCTCAAGCTGGCGACCTCGGTCTCTCGAACCTGGGTCTTCCACATCCCAGTCCGATGCTCTATCCACTGCACCACCTCCTGGTCAGGCTGAATATTTAGCTTATACCACGATAGATTAGTATTACCTAACCATTAAAGCAATAAAAGAAATTAAAAAATATGATGGATATATTTAATGATACATGTCCTATACATTAAAATGGTCAATAACAATATTAGAATTTAGATTATAAACATAAGGGCCTGAAGTAGGACAGTAATAATGTGGATTGAGAGAAAAGAGATTAAAATTCAAAAGTCACTTTAAAATAAATAGAAATGCTAAAAGAGTTCACTTCTTTTGAAATTAGGATAATAATGGTGCCTCAACTAAGAGAAACAATACAAGGGTATAAAAAAAATGTGACATGTTCAAATTTAGATTTTTTTATTTCAAGATTCTTCTAGGCTTGACCAGGTTGTGGCACAGTGGACAGAGTGTAGGACTGGGACATGGAGAACCCAGATTCGAAACCCCGAGGTCACCAGCTTGAACGTGGGCTCATTTGGTTTGAGCAAGGTTCACCATCTTGAGCCCAAGATTGCTGGCTTAAGCAAGGGGTCAGCCACTCTGCTGTAGCCCCCTGGTCAAGGCACATATGAGAAAGCAATCAATGAACAACTAAGGTGCCACAGCCAAGAATTGATGCTTCTCATCTCTCTCCCTTCCTGCCTGTCTGTTCCTGTCTGTCCTCTCTGTCTTTCTCTATTTCTGCAACAACAACAAAAAAACATCCTTCTAGGCCCTGGCCAGTTAGCTCAGTAGAAGAGCATTTACCCAATAGCATGTGGTAGTCCTAAGTTTGATTCCCGATCAGGGCACACAGGTGAAGTGCACCCATCTGCTTCTCCACCCCTTCCTTTTCTTCCGCTCCCACAGCCATGGCTCTAATGGCTCAAGCAAGTTGGCCCTGGGCGCTGAGGATGGCTCTATGACCTTATCTCAGGTGCTAAAATAACTCAGTTGCCGAGCAATGGAGCAGTGGCCCCAGATGGGCAAAGCATCACCTGGTAGGGGGATGCTTAAGCTGGCGAGCCCACCCTGAAGTCACATGAGCCTGTGCTCAAGCTGGCGACCATGAGGTTTCGAACTTGGGCCCTCTGTGTCCCAGGTTGATGTTCTGTCTGCTGCACCACCACCTGGTCAGGCCACAGTTAACTTCTTAGAATTCAAAAAGTAAGGGTTTCTGGTTATCTCGAAATTCTGATTTCATTGGCCAGTCCAAGGCCATCATTTATCTTGGACCCTAGATCTGAGCTGGAATAAATGGGTGAAGGATAGCCAATTCCAGGATGACACTAAGTGAGGTCTCATCTCCTGAGGCTATTCGAAGCCCCCCAGTTGGCTTCCTGATCTTTCATTTTTTCTTTAACTCATTTGGTGTCTATATATAATGTTCTTTCTCCTTTCTCCTTGTTCCTTTTTTGGCTCTCATTCTTGGTTTCCTTCATGGACTTCACTTCTGTAGTTTTAATATTAAAAGATAGTTTTCTCCAGTTTTAAAACATCCACTTCTATTATCCTGTCTTCATGGAGACTTTCATGCTATCACCAATGGACTTAGAACTCCCCATGCTATTGTGGCCCAGAATTCTTCCCTGAATTTAAAATCCAATGGCCTACCAATCAGATGTTTAAAAGAATCCTTTTTTTTTTTTTAAGTGAAAGGTAAGGAGGCAGAAACAGACTCTCACATATAGGTGGGGAGGAACTCCAGCCAAGCCAGTGACCCCTTGCTCAAGGGGTCTGGCTTTAGCATGGGATCATAGACATGACCCCATGGTTGCTGGCTTGAGCCCAAGGTCATTGGCTTGAGCAAGAGGTCACTGGCTTGGCTGGAGTACCTCTATACTTCATCAAGGCACATATGAGAAAGCAGTCAATGAACAACTAAGATGCTGCAAAAAAGAATTGATGTTTCTCATCTCTCTCTCTTCCTGTCTGTTTGTCGCTGTTTGTCTGTCTCTCACTAAAAAAAAACTTTACTGTGGAGACCCAGTGATTTCATACTGCCCTAGTACAAAATAGGGTTGCCACTCATCTTCTGATCTAGTTGAAGGTTGATTAGACATGGTATAATGACATGATGAGCTGAAAGTTGTGCAGGTGTCCAGTGAAATCACAGTGCCATCTACCAACAAAGGTAGAATAGTGCCATCACTTAATAAATGGTAGAACAGAGGGATGATCACTTCTACCTAAGGGATGGTATTCTCTCCAGTTAGATACTTTTTATCCTTTACCTGAATACCTTTCCAAAGGAAGCAGTTCTCTGCATAAAATTTGGGCCAGACAGAAGAGTAGGAATTATACTGAATATTTCAAAATACTGTTCAACAAGGGTCAAGGAATAACAGAGTAAAATAAGGTATGCCTGGCAGTTAGAAATAAGAACCATGCCAAATAAATTAATTATTGAGCTTCAACTTCACTGCTTAGTAAAGTGGAAAGGCATTTCAACAATTTTAAAAGCTAAAATTCAGGGAAGAAATAATATTGGAAAAGTTATAGTTTGGCCTGGCCAGTTGGCTCAGTGAGAGAGCATTGGCTAAGCATGTGGAAGTCCTGGGTTAGATTCCCGGTCAGGGCACACAGAAGTGACCATATACTTCTCTAACCCTTCCTCCATCTCTCTCTCTCTCCTTCTCTCTTTCTTTCTGTCTCTTTTCCTCATGCAGTCATGGCTCAAATGATTCAAGCAAAGTTGGCCCAGAGTGCTGAGGATGGCTCCATGGCCTCAGCCTCAGGCACTAAAATAGCTTGGTTGCTAAGCAACAGAGCTGTGGCCCAGCCAGGCAGAGCATCGCCTGATAGGGGCTTGTGTGTGGATATCCTGGTCAGGCCACATGTGGGAGCCTGACCCTGCCTCCCTGCTTCTCACTTAATAATAATTAAAATAGTTATAGTTTAGTTATACTCAGTAAAAGTGGATATGGTGGTGGGTAATTTTAACAATCATCTTGCTATGACAATGACTATTCCTCTTGTGCCATCTATGTAGTAGAATAATAATAGTAATAATGATAGCAATTAATCATAATAAAGTCCAAAATATATTAAGGTTTTACTATGTTCTAGGCACTAGTCCAGGGGTCCCCAAAATATGGCCCGCAGGCCGCATGCGGCCCCCTGAGGCCATTTATCCGGCCCCGCCGCACTTTCGAAAGGGGCACCTCTTTCATTGGTGGACAGTGAGAGGAGCACAGGATGCATCCGCACCCATAGTTCTCATTGAAATACTGGTCAGTTTGTTGATTTAAATTTACTTGTTCTTTATTTTAAATATTGTATTTGTTCCCTGTAAAGCCAGTAGCCGGGGTCAGGATCAATGCAGCCTGACCCATGCAGGTTCACATTAGATTCGAACAGTCGGTAATGAAACACAGGAGCCACAAACTGGTGAGCCATCAGCTTTAATTCTAGCTTGCACCCGGCGGACAAGCAAAAACACACACTGGGCTCCAAAACCCACACATTCAGTGCTCACAAAGCTACTGACTTATCCGAGTTTCCTAGCATCAAAGCTTTCCAGCTCACCAGACGTATTCACCTGTTTCCCATCTCCTCCTGCACAAACTCTTAACAAACTGGTTTCTTCCTCAGCACTCTGCCATCTCGGCTGCTTCTCCTGGCCTTCATGTTGCCTTACTCTGCTTTCCTCTCTAATACTAATCTCAGGAACCCAGGAACCGAGAGAGAGATCAAGCTACTGGTCTCTCCCACTTTATACCATAGACTCAAAACCTTTAATCCAATTATACAAACAAGGAAGTCTCTGTATAATGGGATTCCTCAGGAGAGTGCACCACCCTACATCATCCAATCAGTCAAGGGTGTGGGGAACAGCTTACTCTTAAACTAAGCCTTAGGCTATAACGACCCGGCCTGCCCACAGCCTGTTCCAGAACACACATTAATATCAACGAACTTCCATGTGGGCAGCACCATCTTTAACAAAGTAAACATAATATATTTTATCTGCCCAACATTCCTGTTTTGTTTTGTTTTGTTTTTACTTTAAAATAAGATATGTGCAGTGTGCATAGGGATTTGTTCATAGTTCTTTTTTATAGTCCGGCCCTCCAATGGTCTGAGAGACAGTGAACTGGACCCCTGTGTAAAAAGTTTGGGTATCCCTGCACTAGTCTAACCAGGAAGATAAGAAGTCAGGATTCAAAGCAGGGTGTCTGGCTCCAGAGCCAACATATTCAGCCCTGGGGTTCTACTGTCTCTCAAACATTCTTACACCGAAGAGGACAAAGCTTTGACCTCAGATAAACATTTGAAATCTCCCTGAGCCTTTGTTTCTCATTCAGTCTAGATAATACCAACCAGCAAGTTGGTAGTAAAAACCAGATGAGATTACATATGTAAAGCACCCTTACCAGATAGATAGTAAGTTTTCCACAAAGGATAACTATAAAATGAGGAGGAAAAAGATCATCAACCTCATCATTACAATCATTTCTTTGTTTTTAGGTTGAGGCTGTATTAGTTTTCTATTGCTGTTGTGACAAATTACCAGAAACAGTGGCTTAAAACAAAAAGTTATCATCTTAAAATTCTGTACAAGTCTAATGCAACTTTCACTGAACTAGTCAAGGAGCCCTGAGGGCTATGTATATCCCTTTCTGGTGCTTTTAGAGAAGAATCTGTTTTTTTGCTTTTTCCTGATTCTAAAGGCTGCCCACATGCCTTGACCTGTGGCACCTTTCGGTTTTCAAAGCCAGCAATGGTGAGTTGAGTCCTTTTCACATTGTGATCACTCCAACTCCCACTTTTGTCTTCATATTCCACTTTTAAGAATCCCAATAATTACACTGTGCCTACCAGATAAACCATTATGCCTCAGATAAGTGAGTTTGTGTCAGAGACTTCCTTATTTGTAGAGTGGATTAAAGGTTTGGATTTCTACACTATAAAGTGGGGCAGACCTGGAGCTTGCTAGCTCTCTCTCCATTCCTAAGATTAGCATTAGAGAGGAGAGCAGAGAAAGGCCATGTGGAGGGGGCCAGGAGAAGCAGCCAAGATGGAGGAGTGCTAAGGAGAAGCCAGTTTGAGCAGAGTTTGTGCTGAAGAAGGAGATGGGGAACAGAGGTGAATAAGACTGCTGTGATAGAAACCTTTGATTCTAGGAAACTCGGATAAGTCAGTAGCTTTGGGAGCACTGAATGAGTAAGTTTTGGACCCCAGTGTGTGTTTTCACTTGCCCGCTGGGTGCAAGCTAGGATTAAAGCTGATGGCTCACCAGTTCTTGGCTCCATTCTTTCATTACCAACTATCCGAATCTAATGCGAACCTGCACTGGCCAGGCTGCTGTGATAGTGGCTGTAAAGCCAATAGTCGCGGTCACTATCACAGCCGCCTGACCCACGCAAGTTCACATTAGATTCGAACAGTCGGTAATGAAACACAGGAGCCACGAACTGGTGAGCCATCAGCTTTAATTCTAGCTTGCACCCGGCGGACAAGCAAAAACACACACTGGGCTCCAAAACCCACACATTCAGTGCTCACAAAGCTACTGACTTATCTGAGTTTCCTAGCATCAAAGCTTTCCAGCTCACCAGACTTATTCACCTCTGTTCCCCATCTTTCCAGCACAAACTCTTAACAAACTGGCTTCTTCCTCAGCACTCTGCCATCTTGGCTACTTCTCCACATGGCCTTAATCTGCTCTCCTCCCTAATACTAACCTCAGGAACTCAGGAACCAAGAGAGAGATCAAGCTACTAGTCTCTCCAACTTTATACCGTAGAATCAAAACCTTTAATCCAATTATTCAAACAAGGAAGTCTCTGTATAATGGGATTCCTCAGGAGAGTGCATCCTCACCACCCTACATCATCCAATCAGTCAAGGGTGTAGGGAAGAGCTTACTCTTAAACTAAGCCTTAGGCTATAATGACCCAGCCTGCCCACAGCCTGTTCCAGAACACACATTAATATCAATGAACTTCCATGTGGGCAGCGCCATCTTTAACAAAGTGAGCATAATATATTTTATCTGCCCAACAGTGGCCTTGGCCCATGGCTTTATATTTGGTGTAGTCTGGGGCAGGATTCGATATAGTTTGATATGGAGCCACCACCACCTTTGAGCGGTGGAGTAGAGGACTGGCTGCTGTTATGGTTCCCCATAGCTGTCTTTTTGGGGGTTGTAGGCTGGCTGACTTTTGCAGCCATGCATGAGAAAACCAAGAGCTCTGAAGAAGAGGCTGCCCAGGACCTGCAGACCAAGCAGCGGAAGGAGCTGGAACAAATATTGGAGAAAGAGATGCCAACCTTGGATGTAAAGCCAGTGGCCAAGATCACTATTCACCAGAGTTATTCACCTCTGTTTCCCATCTCCTTCTCTCTACACAAACTCTGCACAAACTGGCTTCTTCCTCAGCATTCCGCCATCTTGGCTGCCTCCTCTCCTCCACGTGGCCTTAATCTGCTCTCCTTTCTAATGCTAACCTCAGGAACTGAGAGAGAGCAAGCTCCCGGTCTGTCCCACTTTATATGTCCGGTAGTTGCCTCTGGGTTGGGTAGTGAAACCCTCCCTGGCCCTGAGCTTTCGGATATTGTTAATCTTGCTCAAACCGCACACACCCAAATTCTCAAAACTGTCTGTCCCTAAGGCTGTTCCATGAACTGCACGCCCCACCAAACCAGTCAACCGTTACCATCTTTCCCCTCTGCAGATATAAAAAACCCAAAAACCCTCCCCGGGCGCGCCTTCACAGACTCACATCCGAGGGTCTGTGAACTCGCCCGGAGTCCTCCCAGTAAAGCCTGACTTTTGCTCATTTGGCTGTTTCGGCTCTTCATTCGTTCATCGGTGGCACCCAGCAATCTTTCATTTGGTGCCGAAACCCGGGAGAGGGGCTTTTTGTGACTCACCGCGGCCTTCTGGCTGAGCGGCCTTCTGGCTAGGGCAGGAGTCCCCCCTCTCTCCCCCTTGCCTCGTGCCGCCCGTTGTTTTGGACTCTGGGTTCCCTACGACCTCGATCGCCAATTGTGAGTAACCTGGTTTCTCTTCTGCTTTCTCTGGTCCTGCGTCTCCACCGGGGTTTCTCGTCCTAGACTCGGCCGAGCCGAGAACCCCTCCATCCGCCGACTCCTGGAGTCTTTATAGGGGTTCAATCGGAAGGGACGCCTTTCGGCTGCTCTCCTATCTCTGTCCTGAGACCTATCATTTAGGTCTCCTGTCGGGAGACGGGTATCTGGAAGGGATGCCTCCCTTATACTCTCTCTCTCCTCCGATGCCTAGGACCAAAAAGCTGGCCAAATTATGGGGAACTCCAAATCCAAAATAGATCCAAAACTCCTCTAGGATGTCTTCTTAAAATTTTTTCCAAATTGGGATACACTCAGACACTTCGCAGGAAGAAACTCGTCTTCCTGTCACAGGTCGCCTGGCCTACAATTTTTTGCCGGCACACTGGAAAAGACTCTGAGACCCCATATATTCAGGCTTTCTGGGATCTCCGTTCCCGCCCCATCTCTGCTCCTACTGCTCCACTCTCCAAATTCTTCTAACCCAGACCTCCCCTTCTCCCCAGGCTTCACCCCAGGAACCCCCTCCTTACTCTCAACCCGATGACCTTCCCGACCACCTATCTCCTCCTCTGGCTCTCCCCCGGGAGAACCCCCAGACCAGGGCCAGGTTCCGGCTCCTTCCGCCCCTCCGGCTCCTTCCGCCCCTCTGGTTCCATCTGCCCCACCTCCCGCCGACCCTCTCCCCTCTCCCATTGCAGCTCATACCAGGTCGCACAGCCCCCAATTGTCATCCGTTGTCCTTGCCCCTCTCCGCGAGGTAGCTGGGGCAGAGGGCCTAGTTCGGGTACATGTCCCCTTTTCCCTCCAAGACCTTTCACAGATTGAGAAACGGCTAGGATCTTTCTCGGCCGACCTCTCAACCTACATTAAGGAATTCCGGTACCTGACTCAGACATAAGACCTGACCTGGCATGACATTAAAGTAATTTGTACCTCCACTCTCACCACTGAGGAACATGAACGTATCCTCACTGCCGCCAGACAGCAGGCAGACAGGGACCATCTAGTGGATGACCAAATCCCCCTTGGCACAGAGGCAGTCCCCGGGGAGGACCCCAATTGGAGTTATCAACCTGGCCAAGGGTCCAACATCCCTCGTCAAAACCTTATGCTCCGATACTTAATCAGAGGTATGGATGCAGTTTCTAACAAGGTTGTAAATTAGGATAAGCTGAGGGAAATTACCCAACTCCCCGAAGAAAACCCAGCCCTTTTCCTAAACCGCCTTCAAGAGGCCCTTGTTCATTATACCCGCCTAAACCCGCGGTCCCGCAATGGGGCCACAGTCTTAGCCTCTCACTTTATCTCTCAGTCAGCCCCGGATATTAGAAAGAAACTTAAAAAGGCTGAGGAGGGCCCTGAGACTTCCATCCAAGACCTGGTAAAAATGGCTTTTAAAGTGTTTAACGCCCGAGAGGAAACGGCTGAAGCCGCCCGCCAGGAGCGGACCCAAGCCTTGGTAGCGGCCCTCTGGCCGGTAGGGGAACTGATAAAAAAAACCAGCCTCCAAGGGAGGACAGCGCACGCCACCGGGCGCCTGCTTCAAATGTGCCAAAGAGGGCCACTGGGCCAAGGCTTGTCCGCAACCAAGGCCCCCCACCAAGCCTTGCCCACAGTGCAAACTAATGGGCCACTGGAAGTTGGACTGCCCGACCCTGGCTCAGCTTCCGGCACCTCAATGCCGGGGAGCTGAGAACCAGGCATTTCCAGTCTCAGAACTGCTGGGCTTGATGGACGACTGAGGGGGCCCTGGCTCTTCGACTCCGGTTACCCTCACCGAGCCCAGGGCTACGCTCCAGGTAGCGGGTAAGTCTGTTTCCTTTTTAATAGACACGGGGGCTACCTACTCTGTCCTTCCCTCTCATTCAGGCCTTACAGTTCCTTCCCAGGTCTCAGTCATGGGAATCAACGGATCACCCTCGACCCCACGGCAGACAACCCTTCTTAATTGCCTATTTGAGGGTCACCCATTCTCACACTCCTTCCTAGTTATACCCTTCTGCCCAGTTCCCCTCCTGGGGAGAGACATTTTGTCCAAACTCCGGGCAAGTATTTCTTTTTCCCCCAAGCAGGTCTTTTTACTAGCATTAGTGCCAGATCCCGACCCCGGGCCTGACTCGGACCCCAGAGTCCAGTTTCTACCTGGAGTCAACCCTAAGGTCTGGGATACGGATATCCCCACTGTAGCCTCCCTACAGAGACAAATAACTTCTCTTGCCCAAGTCTTGTTACAGAACCGGCAAGCCCTGGACCTGCTTACGACCAAGCACAGGGGCACCTGTGTCTTCCTGCAGGAAGAATGTTGCTACTACATCAACGAATCCGGCCTTGTAGAGACCAGGGTAGAAGCCCTCCACAAACTCAGCTCTGATCTCCAGAAGCAAAAATTCTCAACAGAAGCCTCATCTTGGTGGAACTCCTCCATGTATTCTTTATTAGCTCCACTCATAGGACCCATTTTCATAATTAGACTAATCTTACTGATTACCCCTTGTCTTTTTCGCTTCCTGCAGACCCAATTTCAGGAAATCACCAGGATAGCGGTCAACCAGATGATGCTGCAACAGTACCAACCCCTGCCCACCATAGCGGATACGGACTGCTCTGGCTCTTTCCTACCCCTCCTCTAATGACGCCCCCATTCAGCAGGAAGCAGCCAGAAAGACCACGTCACCCCACTCCCTATACCAAAGAGCCAGGAATGTCCGGTAGTTGCCTCTGGGTTGGGTAGTGAAACCCTCCCTGGCCCTGAGCTTTCTGATATTGTTAATCTTGCTCAAACCGCACACACCCAAATTCTCAAAACTGTCTGTCCCTAAGGCTGTTCCATGAACTGCACGCCCCACCAAACCGGTCGACCGTTACCATACTTCCCCTCTGCAGATATAAAAAACCCAAAAACCCTCCCCGGGCGCGCCTTCACAGACTCACATCCGAGGGTCTGTGAACTCGCCCGGAGTCCTCCCAGTAAAGCCTGACTTTTGCTCATTTGGCTGTTTCGGCTCTTCATTCGTTCATCGGCGGCACCCGGCAATCTTTCATTATAGTGTAGAAATCTAAACCTTTAATCCAATCTACAAACAAGGAAGTCTCTGATACAAAGTCACCCATCTGAGGCATAATGGGATTCCTCAGAAGAGTGCACCACCCTACATCATCCAATCAGTCAAGAGTCTGGGGAAAAGCTTACTTTTAAAACTTTTATGTGGACAGCGCCATCTTTAACAAAGTGAGCATAATATATTTCATCTGCCCAACAATCCACCCCTATGCTCACTATACTATCCACAATCTACAACACTGGCATCCCTGTACAAGGAAATTAGGTACATTACACAAATTACAACCATACAATTTCAACAATTACAAAAATACATTTCACCAGTCTCTGAGCACTTTGCCAAAAGCGCAAAATGTCCTTGGCCTTCTTTCTTGCCATTTGAAAAGCTTCCCTGGGCAGGCAAAGGGCCTCCAGGAAAGCTGTCCACCATCCCCATCAGTGTATTTCACATTGTCCATATCCATAAGTACATTCAACAAAGGAGTCAGTGCTCACTTTGGTCGTAGTCCAGGAAATCAGTACACACACATGGGATGTTAACCTCCCCCCTCATTCCTGCTGTCATGGCAGGTCTCACACTGTCCTAAAGAGAAGTATGAGGCAATGGCAGTAAGCATTTTCATCTCTGCTCTGGGAAGCATGATGGCATCCATCCCTATGTCCCAAAATCGCAGACCTACCAGGAGCATAGCTACTCCTTGCTGCTGGGATCTCACCTTCTGGAGACTGTGGATTGCAATTCCAGCCCGATTCTCTTCATCCTCCAAAGAGGAACTGAAAACATCAGCTCCCGCCGCTGAGCTTGAGCCCCAGGCTGCTGCCGCCTTCTGCTCCACAAGCCTTACAGCCCCAGCCTCCTGCCGCTGCTGGCTCTCCACAACATCCAGGGCAATCTCCAACTCACGAACCTGTGATTCCTCCTCCAGCATCTGCCCCATTTCCAGGCGAATCTCGCAAACCTGGTTGGCCTCCTCCTCCAGCGCTTCCTCCAGCTCCAGGGTCGGCATCTCTTTCTCCCACATTTCCTCCAACTCCTTCCACTGCTCAGTTTGCAGGTCCTGGGCAACTTCTTCCATAGAGCTCTCAGTTTCCTCACATATGGCTCTAAAAGTCAGCTATCCTACAGTCCCCAGAAGGACAGCCATAGGAAACCATAACAGCAGCCAGTCCTCTACTCCACCGTTCAAAGGTGGTGGCAGCTCCATATCGATCTGTATCGAATCCTGTAACAGACAGGGCCAAATGAAAAGCCAGTGGCCAAGACCACTATCAGAGCCACCTGGCCAGTGCTGGTTCGCATTAGGTTTGGACAGTCGGTAATGAAACAACGGAGCCAAGAACTGGTGAGCCATCAGCTTTAATTCTAGCTTGCACCCGGTGGGCAAGCAAACACACACACTGGGCTCCAAACCCCACTCATTTGGTGCTCACAAAGCTACTGACTTATCTGAGTTTCCTAGAATCAAAGGCTTCTAGCTCACCAGACTTATTCACCTCTGTTTCCCATCTCCTCCCTGCACAAACTGGCTTCTCCCTCAGCACTCTGCCATCTTGGCTGCTTCCCCTGGCCTCCACGTGGCCTTAATCTGCTCTCCTCTCTAATACCTCAGGAACCAAGAGCGAGCAAGCTCCCAGCCTGCCCCACTTTATACTGTATAATTCCAAACCCTTAATCCAATCTACAGACAAGAAAGTCTCTGACACAAAGTCACTCATCTGAGGCACAATGAGATTCCTCATGAGAGTGCACCACCCTACATCATCCAATCAGTCAAGAGTGTGGGGAAAAGCTTACTCTTAAAACTAAGCCTTAGGCTATAACAACCCAGCCTGCCCATAGCCTATCCCCAAACATACATTAATATCAACAAACTTCCTTGTGGGCAGCGCCATCTTTAACAAAGTGAGCATAATACATTTTATCTGCCCAATATACTTCCAAATCAAAGTATACCTGAGAATAGAAAGCTTATCATTTCAATTAAAAAATGTCATGTTGGGCAGATAAAATATATTATGCTCACTTTGTTAATGGCACTGCCCACGTGGAAGCCCGTCGCCCAGGTAATGATATTAGTTGCCCTTCTTGCTTGGGATGAGCGTGATTATATTAATGTGTGTTGGGGATGGGCTGTGGGCAGGTAGGATCCTTGTAGCCTGGGGCTTGGTTTTAGGACTAGGCCTTTCCCTAGAATCTCCATCCCTCTAGGCCACCTAATTATCTAAATTCTTATTTCTCAAGGCTCCATTTAAATATAACATTGTGATGTTTTAGCTGATAAATCCATTCACCTAGTGCCCCTTGCTCCTCTAAAATTTCAAAAAGAAGAATTGTGGGTACCTTCCTTTGCAGTTTGTCATGAACAAATGTCTACAGAGAGAAGACCTGAGTGCATGTTCACATGCACGCTCACTGACTGATCCATTTAACTTTGGAATTTAGAATGTCTCACAATATCTTTTCTGCAAAATTTTCTAACATAGTTCTGATGTCTGAGGTTTTTCCCAACACGTACTTTGAAAGTGTAGTTCTAAAAAGTATTGTGCAATTCCATAGACCCAAATGAACATTTAAAATGGGATAAATTACAATAAAATAGTGCAGTACTTTCTTGCCACTAGATCGCAGGAATACTATTATACTAATAAATAAAAATGAATATGATAAACTGTTTTCAATTACGCAGTATTTGGAACTATATTAAGTATTCTAATAAGAGGAGAAAATGGCAATATAAAAATGCTTATGGAGAAATGCAACAAAATAAACATTTAATGAAAGGATCAGAGGGGAGAAATGTGTTCTATTCTTTTTTTCTGAGCAACAAAGCCTCCAATACAAGAGACCAATTCACATATAGGACTAAGGAGGTAGAAAGAGCAAAGGACAAAAAAAGTCAACCTCTTAGGACGTGGAGGGGGGTCCTGGATGGGTCAGACAACATCTCTATGCCTCAGTTTACACACTGTAATACAGAAAATAGCAGACTACCTGGTTTGTAAGACTGACTCATCCTCAGAAAATTTAGAATAGTGTACTATAATAAGCCTTCATCCAGGTAAATGCCCTGGATCATAATTTACTTCAAAAAAATCTTTGTCTTTTTCAATTTGTCTAGTAGATTTTCCAGTCTTTGCCAGTAGGCACCCCCAATGCCCAAAAGATCTTTGTCTTTTTAACAAACCTCACTTTAATATAGACAAATGTTATTCAGAGTTAAAACATTATCATTAAGCTCATCAAAATTAAATTTTAGTAAAATTTATGTTTTACCTAAAGAAACAAAACCTAGCAATTGTTCTTAAAAAAAGGCAACAGAAATTTAATTTTAAAACATATGATCCAAGTTTATTTTATTATATTAAATATTATTAAAATGCTCCATTTGAATTTTGCTGTTGTTGGTATATACTGCTTTCATAAAATAATCCTCTTTCATGTAAATTTCCCGGTGTAATTTTTTTGTTTGTGACTAGTTATTGAATTAAAACACTTGATTATGAGCATGAGTATTTTAGCTGCTTTTTCTATTTATTCAAATAGGTTTGTCAACCACATATAATTTGAAAGATTTGTTGACTACATATTACACACATACTAAAGACTTTTTTGTTGTTGTTTGGTACCACAAGGTGGCATCTTCTTATTTTGGCATAAATCTCTGAATATTAACATAATTTGAATAATTTCAAACAACTGAACTACTTTAAAATTTTTTAAGACAATCACTTAATATCTGTGCAAATATATGGCAATTCTGTTAGCTAATGCAGGCAGTATTTGTGGACATTTACAATCCTGGAATATTCAGAATATTGAATCTTTAACAGAATAATGAGCTGTTCACAGTGAAAAGTCAAGAAACATTGTCCTCTAAATGTTAAGCTCATAGAGATTAGTGATACAAAAATGCACACTGAAAAATATGTGTTGTTACATTGAAATTTCCTTAGAAATAGCCACAAATGTGAACATATCATATACATACTAGTTTACTTTATTTTTAATGCCCAGATTAAATAAGTAATGCACATTTATACAATGTATAGTTTGTAACTGTCATTTTGCTAGGCACTTTTACATTAACTTTCATGACAAACTTCCCCAAATACACAAACTCTAAACTCAGAAACAGTAGTCTAGTGCTTCTTAAAGTTTCAATAGCTATATAAATCATCTGGGAAGCTTGTTAACATGTAAAATTCCAAGCCCCATTTCCTAGAAACTTCCAGTGTAAAATAGTGAAATACACAATAAAAACCTACAAATATTAATAAGGGACTGTGTCACATTATAAATAGAAGATAACCTTGAAAAAAATCTTAAAAAGAGAGGTTTCTACATAAAATCAGTTCATAATCATATGAAACATATTGAAAAAATACTAACCTTGCCTCTGAAAATTATGATTCTTAATATGGATCACTTGAAATATCATATTACTACTTCCTGTTCCACATCTAGAGATGAAAAATTGAAAATGAGAGTGATAAGAATTTTTAGCATGGGAAAAAGGAGAATCATTAGAGCAAGATTTATCTCAGTCACTACTGTGTCTTGTAGCCAGGTTTACCCAATAACTTAAAATTTTGTGAAGAATAAATGGAAGACATTCCTTTTGAGGACACGGAAATAAAAGTGCAGTGTCAATTATAATAAGGCCATGGAAAGCACTATATTAGGGAATGATGTCATAAACTTTACACCTAGATTTATTCACTGATTAAATGATTTGGTCATTGGCAGCCTCTTGTCCATGAGGACATATTCTGCCCAAACACAGAAATACCCTTGCAGTTAAAACACTTTAGTCAATGAGATAGTGTGATCATTGACTAGAGATGCACATTGTCCATGAAGAAAAATCTCTGTGTACAAAAAATGTGCCTAATAAGATCATACAGCCACACTGGAAATGATTCCCAAAACTATGATTGTCATCCAAAAGGCATACTCCCTTGCATGCCACTGTACATGCACATTCACACATATGAAAGCCTCAGGCAATGCTGTTACATTTAACTCTGCTTTTTGATAGGAAACCAAATAATGCTGGAAAACCACTGTGCTCTATATTGAGTCTACCAGATACAAAATGTAGAAGTTGTGCCTTTCTAGTCTTTTCAGTCTACTGGCTGCCATCTCCTCCATGTTTAGAAGGAGATAGAAAAGTTATATTTTAAACAAAATTGTAACCTGAAAAATAATCCCTGCCTCACACCATACATCAAATATAATTGCAAAGCCGTAAAGAAAGGAAACAAATAAACTACAATGGCACAGCAGATATAATCCCAGTTTAGAAAAATTGTAATACATGAAAACAAAGGCATAGCATAATGAAAAATATTGATGGATTTGTTTACTCAAAACAACAAGAACAAACTTCAATATATCAAAAAAGTTATAAGCAAAATTGAAAGGCAAATAATAAATTAGAGGAAACATTTGCAAAATATATAGTAACCAAAGTGGTTATATATGTTGCTTACAGTTTTTATAGAAAAAATATAAAGAAAACCAAACAACAACAAAACATCAAAACAAGAATCTTAATGGAAATTGAACAAAGTGGACAATTCACAAAGAACTACAAATATCAATAAACTTAAACTCGTTTATCTTTAGAAATTAAGGAAATTCAAAATGCAACAATACTAAAGTCCTTTTTATCATTTAGATTGGAATAGTTTTTAACTCTACACTTGACTTTAGCCAAAAGGCTGAGAAACAATAATATCTTTTACTCTAACACCTAATACTGAAATGGGAAAGAGGCCCCTGGAATATTGCCATCATGAATGTAAACTGGTGCAACATTTCTGGAAGGCAATTTAGCAATGCATGCAGAAGCTGTAAAATGTACATATTTTAACTAGCAAATGCATGTGTAGTAATATATTCAAAGAATAAGTGTGAAAAGAAATAATGTTCTTCCAAAATTGAAAACCTAAGGGTCCAACAATTCTTTCAATTGGTTATATTGCAGCTATTAAATATGAGCTGCAGAAGAAATCACTTTAATGAAATGAGAAGGTGTTTATATGCAAAAGAGAATAATGAGTTATTAGATAAAATAAACACTATGTTCTCAACTTTGGAAAAGAAAAGACATATAAACATAAGATGAAAACTCTAGGGACAGATATTGAAATGATAGCAGATAGAATTTGCAGGTGCTTGATTACAAGTGCTTTTTAAATATCCATTTTCAGTTTATTTTTATATTCTAAAATTTTCTTAATGAGTGTGATGGTTAATTTTATATGTCAAATTAGCTAAGCTATGGTGCCCCAGTTGTTTGGTCAAACAATGGTCTACAAGTGCTGTGCAAGCATTATTTAGATGTGATTAACATTTATAATCAGTAGACTTCGTGTAAAGCACATTACCCTCTATAATGTGGTGGGTCTGATCCAATCAACTGAAGATCTTAGAAGCACATACTGAAGTTTCCTACCAAAGAGAGAGTTCTAGCCCTGGCTGGGTGGCTCAGTGGCTAGAGGGCATCACTATGTGCCAAGGTCACAGGTTTAATACCTAGTCAGGGTACATATGAGAAGCAACCAATAAATACACAACTCAATGGAACAACTAAGTGGAACAACCAGTTGATGACTCCCCTCATCTCTCCCCCTTCCTCTCTTTCTCTCTCACAAGTGAATGGAAAAATTCTGCTTCAAGACTGCAGAATAGAAATCCTGCCTGAGTTTCCAGCCTGCTAACCCACCCTACATGTTTCAGCACTGCCGGCCAAAATCATGTGAGCCAATTCCTTCAAACAAATTTCTATTTCTTGTTATACAGGTATAGCTACAGGTATATGTAATATGTATGTTTTGTATATGGTTGACACTCCATACCCATGGGTTCTACAATTATGGATTCAAACAACCCCAAATCAAAATATTCCCCCCAAAAGAAACATTATGTCGCTGCTATTGTGTAGGTCTGTTCTGAACATATGTACACAGACATTTTTTTCTTGTCATTCCCTCAACAATACAGTGTAACAACTATTTACATCGTGTTATATATTATAAGTAAGCTAGAGATAATTTAAAGTATATGGGAAGATGTGTATAAGTTATATTAAAATATTATGCCATTTTCTGTAAGGGACTTGAGCATCCTTGAACTTTGGCGTAGGGTGAGTAGTATAGTGTGGTGGTTTTAGAATCAATCGTTGTCTCTCTGGAGAGCACCGACTAATATAATGAGCATGTACTAGTTCTTTAGCATTAAAAAAAGAAATTGGTAAGCATATCTTTAAATATTAAACAACAAATAGGTAATGAGGGAAAATACAAAATGGTCTTTGAGTTGAAGCAACATAACTGAGAAAAAAAGTTCCTGTTTCTCTACTTATTATTTAAGGGTCACTGTCTATCATGCATGGGGTGCACAACAAGTGTGAAGAAAAATACTATATCAGCCCTTCATAATCACATATCTATCATCTCTATTATGTGAGAGAACAAAATTTGTCACTTGTCTGCTATTTACAGGTGAAATTTAAATAATTTATACCATATAACTATTTGCAGATAAGATAAACTGCAGTCCTGAAGGTATTTCACTTGAAAAATAAGAAACATTTTCCATTTGTTGCCTTTTCATATTAATATCTGCTAGTCTATCATGCTAATTAATAAATGTAGCAGGCGTTGTGAGTTTCAGGGTTTTTTTCTAATTTTGTTTAATTTATCAAATGGAAAATAATCTAGCAAAGAGTCATTAATTTAATTTCTTCTGAGAGGGAATCATTACTAGATGTGTTAAATTTTCAACAATGTAGCTTCAAAAACAGCTGTAGCCATGGAAATTTTTATCATTTTAATTGAACATCTGTGCATTTTAATTGATTAATTTGAAGAAAATACAGGAAAAAGAAAGAACAGTAGGTAATATGAATTTAGCAAACCACATTTTTTTGTTTTCTCTGCTTCTTAGTTAATGATTTTTCAGCATAAACAAAACAAGAGATTATCAAACAACATTAAATAATTCCCAAGGCTATAAATACATTCACACTGATTTAGGAGAATAGACAAGTATTTTATAATAGGACTGTTTTCAATCAAAAACATGAACAAGAATATATATATATATATAACCACATACCGTGTTTATTAAGGTCCCTATCTTTATGAAGAATATTGGGGAAGTTACTGAGGAAAACATCAAAATAGTGTAAAAATATCTCCAGCACCCAGTACCACTGCCAGCACAACCGGGCTCATGAGGTCAATGGAACTGCAGAGAAATCAGTCATTTTTGCAGCACCTAGAATATTACCCTTCCCCATATTTCTTTTCTCTTTTAAATGTATAGCTTTCTTATCAACTCATATTTTCTTAATACCTCACCTATTTCACTATCAAAACTTAATTATCACAGGCATGGCAACAGCCTCAGATTTCTCATTTTTTTGCTGTACTACAAGAAAACGTGGCCCCATAACAATGTGTTTGAGATAAAGAACTAGGACAAACCTGTGGAGGCATAGCTGTAAACAGCCACAGAATTCCCATAGACACTGAAGCACATGGAAAATTGGGTAGTGTTCACTTCCAGTTATCATGGCCTTGAACTGGTAAACAGATTCTATTTTCAAGTAAAATATAAAGATATCTTTATCAACACCATTCAAAAACCGAGGGAAAGGATGGATGAAGAAAATGGGTGCACAGACAGAAAGGCACTGACTGTCAAACAATGAAACAAAAGTAAAAGTTCTTTTCAGTTAAAAAAAAAGTCCTAATTATTTACTATGCTGAATATAAATAATCATCATACTAGTAAGATTTAAGAATGTATTTATAGTAATTCAGAAATTAGTCCAATTTAAACTTTAGGTAAGATGTTAGTCTTTATTCTGTGTTAGAAGACTTTTTAGAGGGAAATTTGCCCATCATAGAAACTGATTTGTTTCCTAAGAACTTTTTAAGTCACATGAGCAGCCATGTTGGGCAGCACAGTGTTTAACTTATGGTAGTTACTCATTTAATGTTGGAAAATGCTTTGAGAGTTTTTCATTCAGAAGGTGAATGTGTAATTACAGATTAGTCTAACATATTCATTAAGGAAGATAGTAAAGGACAGATATCTGGCAACATGTTTTTAGCTACTGATTGTCTACTTATGAAGAAATAATTCAAGAGTATTTACTTCACAGTAATTTATCCCTATCTAACCTACAAGGAAGTTATTATCTTTTATCAAGCTGGCATCGTCACTGTGATCACACCTAAGAAAGATCTCCCTGTTCTGGATAACAATTCACATCCCCAGCATACTTATAACTAAAATGTATCACTAATTCTTACCACAAATTTATACGACATTAAAATTAGCAGGCCATTTATATCAATTAGTAGTGCTCAGTATGTGTGTGGATATTTGACATTTTTTAAGGTAATTATTATCTGTGATGAACAAAATAATTTTTCACAAGAATTTTATTTTTTTATTTATTTTTATTTTTTATTTTTTTTAGTGAGAAAGACACACAGACACACAGACAGACAGGGATGACAGACAGGAAGGGAAAGAGATGAGAAGTATCAACTTCTTGTGGCACTTTAGTTGTTCACTGATTGTTTTCTCATATGTACCTTGACCAGGGTGCTCCAGCTAAGCCTGTGACCCCTTGTTCAAGCTAGTGACCATGAGGTCAAGCTGGTAAGCCCGTGCTCAAGTGGGATGAGCCCACCCTCAAGCCAATGACCTTGGGGTTTTGAATCTGGGTCCTTAGTGTCCCAGGTTGATGCTCTAACCATTGCACAACCACCTGGTCAGGATTTACCAGAATTTCTTTCAGGATGAGCACAATCTTTGTTGAAAGTAACACTCATTGATGAAAGTAGAACAAAACTAAAGACAGGGATGACACTGAATGTGAACAAAAGTTTTCTTAATGAAACCTGCCTCTACCTCAACTGAATGGACTGGGTATTAGAGGATAGAAAATAATTTGTCAAAAGACCCTAAGTTTGTATGATGTAACTGACACCTTCTCCTCTGTCATTCCTGCCCTCCCCACAACACACATATACACACACATAAAACTTTGAAGAGCTTGAAGCTGATGGATTTTTGTGTGTGAAAACTAATGAAACACTGGGCTGTGGGTACCCAGTGCCCTGTGCTGCACTGAACAGCCACTTAGATTCAGGATCATAAAGACTGAGAGAAAGCAAGACAAAGGAACCCACCAAAAATGGGGAGAAAGTTATTATCTCAGAAGGTGTAATTGGTATGCCAGAAATGAGAGATCTTACATCACTGGGTTACACAGAGATAGAACAAGAGCTGAATACCAGACTTGAAGAGTACTTGGCAGGAATACTGTAGAAGGGATTTTATTTTTAAAAGAGAAGTTAGTCTTTAAGATCTTTCCAAAGTGGAAAGTCCATGTTTCTATGACTATATCAAGAGTTGAGAGAAATGATTAGCAAATTAGCCCTCTAATTACACTTCAGCACTATAAGCTAATTGCTAAGTAAATCCAGATGCTTAGATCAAGGCTGATTTTTTAAATTTATTTTTAAATTAATTTTAATGGGGTGACATTGATAAATCGGGGTACATATGCTCAGAGAAAACATCTCCAGGTTATTTTGACATTTGATTATGTTGCATACCCATTACCCAAAGTCAAATTGTCTTCTGTCACCTAAGGCTGATTTTATATAAAGGTACTCTATTATTTTGCCTCCTTGTTCTAGAATAAAATCATATAAAATGAAAACACTTTCTATCTGTGCTTCATAGGTGTGACAATTAAAATTTCAGCTATGTCACATGGCACAATTACAAAATATAATCTTATTAAGCTCTAGAATGAAAGTAGAGAACTTCACAGTCCCAAAAGAATTATGGCAATAAGGACCTCTAGCTCACATTTTAAGGTCCAGAAAACATGATCGCAGCAAATCCAAATATTTACATAATCAAAGACTATTTTTACTTCCTTTTTCAAAGTGGTTCCAAGTTTATTTTTTATAAAATATAGATATTTAGCAAATTATCAGAAGGTCATGACATGACAGATTGGGCATGTACCTAACAACAGAGATTCAAAATACCTAAGAAAAACACTGACAGATATAAAGAAATAAAAATATGCAAGGTCTTGGTTGTAGATATTTCTTTTTCTGGTTGTAGAGTTTGACACTTTTCTCTCAATAACTTATCAGTTAGCAAGTAAACCAAACTCAGTCAGTGTATAGAATGCTCTTACAAATGTTAAGTATTGAAATCTTACAGAAAATTTTGTTATGACTATGAAATTAAAACCTGAAAGCAATAAAAATAGGTAGCTAAAAAATCTGCAGTACTATATTTGAAAATTAAATAATGTGCTAGAGAAATAAAAAATCAGAAAATATTCAAACTAAACTAATGGTAACCCAAAAAATCAATAGTTGTGAGATACAGCTTAGGTAATGGTTAAAGAGAAATGTATAGTATTCTGTTTATATTAGGAATAAAAAGAGTATAAAATCAGTGATCTACATTTCTGTTTTAAAACAGAAAAAGAAGAGAACTAAATTAAACCCAAGTAAAAAGAAATAAAAAGGAAAAGTTGCAATCAATGAACTAGAAAATGAACAATATATAAAACTGACAGTCAATTTTGATTTTTAAAACATTAATAGAATTAATAAACTTGGAACAAAAATATTAAAAAAAACACACTATACCAAGGGAACACAAAGTATCAATATCAGAAATGAAAGTGAGAATATAATTAGAGATAATAAAATGTTATTAAGAAAATATTATGTACAAATTTATGCTCAAGTTCAAGAATTTTAAAAAATGCTTAAACTCATAAAATACAATTTGCCAAAAGTGACACAGAAGAAATAGAAGATCTGCATAGTCCTACATCAACTAAATAATTTTTATAAAACCTTTCTCACAAAATAATTCCAATCCCAGCTGGTTTCACTGGTGAATTCTTTCAATATTTTTAAAAGAAATTGTATCTATCATACACAAACTCTTTCTCAATATAAAGGAGAAAAACTCATCTCCCACTCACTTTATGAGCCAACATAACTTGGATAACAAAACCTGGTAAGAATATTATCAGAAAAACAAAAAAGCAAAGTTATAGACTGACAATTTTCATGAATTGACACACAAAAAACCTTTACAAAATATTAGCAAACTGAGCCCAACAATATATACAAAATATGATACATCATAATCAAGAGGTTTTGATAATACATCATAACTAATGCATGGAAAGCTAGTTTCATGTTTGAAAATAAATCAATGACATTAATCATATTAATCAATATTAATAAAATAAAAAAGAAAATTCATTATGATCTTAATTGAGGTGGTGTGGGGGAGTGACAAAATATAATATGCATAAATAATTAAAAATAAAAAACTCAGAAAACCAGAAAGTGAAGAAAATTACCTCAATCTGATAGAGTAACAGCTAAAGACCCTTAACAAACATCACAGATAATAGTATGTATTGAACATATTCTCTCCCATACTGGAACAAATACAAAGGTTTCTGCTCTCACAGTTTTATTTTACTGGAGGTCCTACTACAATAAGACAAGAAGAAAGAAATGAAAGGAATAAAATAGAAAAGAAATAGGTAAAATGGCATTTTTTGCAGACAATATAATTGAATACATAGAAAATTCTACAAAATAAATATTAAGTTTAACAAGATCTTAAGATACAATTTTAAAAATCAATTGTTACTCTATATATATGCAGCGTACACTGAAAAAATTCAATTTCAAAAAAGTAATGCAGTAAACAATAGCAATACAAGTGATCTCCCTGGGATTACTTCCCCCAAAAAACCATCTTTCACAAGCCTTTGTTTCAGCCTAATACAGACAGCCAATATCAAGCAAAACACAAATGACAGTATTCTGAGAAGTCTGGAAGTACATATATATATAAAAAATCAGAAATTACAGATTATTTTTAGTTTTGCATTTTGCTCAACCATACTTTATAACTTTCTCAAATAACAAGTAATACATAGAGAAAATATTTATCAATCTTAAAAATTTTATTAAGTAAAATAACCAAGAAATTGCACTATTTATGATGAGTGAGCTAATTTGGCAATTGTTATTGACTAATGTATCCAGATTTAACATATTTAATTTATAAATTTAAATGACAACATAATTGTTTATATAGGTCATTGGGTTTAACATACCATAGTAAATATTTTAAATACTCTAATGAGGTAAGAAAAATTTATAATATCTTTTCGTAAGTTAATATTAAACTAGATAATATTCAAAAAATCTCCACAAAATATAAAGGTATCATTATCATTATATATCTTTTCATAGGTTATTCTACACATATTTATTAAATATTAACTGTATGAAAGTATTATTCTAAGTGAAGAGGAAAACAGATAAAAATTATTGAGTGCCAGGCCTGTCACATATATTTCACATGTGTAGTATCCTTTATACCCCACAAAGACAGTATGAGCAGATGCTGACAGTCTCCTTTTTCACATGGAAAAACTGAGCCACAGAGAATGAAGTGACTGGTGTGAAACCCCAGAGCAGTGGATGACAGTGGCGGCAGCCCAACCTGATGAATCTGATCCCAGAGTCCACAGTCTCAATCAACAAGCGGTAAACAAGAGAAAAACGTTTGCGTTCTCATGAAGTTCACATGTTTATAGTGGGATACAGAAAATAGGCAAATAAATAAAGAAGAATGTATGTAATAAATAAAGAAGAAAGGCAATGGTAAGCTTTGAAGAAACTAAAAAACAAACAACAGTGGGAGAGGCATGCTAGAAAAGCCTATGTCAGGTGGCATTTAAGCTGAGGTATGAATGACATGCGCAGCCAGTCCTGTAAACCTGTGTAGTGGGAGTGCTCCAAGTAGACAAACAGCTATGCAAAGGCCCTGAGGAAGAGCAATGCTAAAGTGTCCAAAGAACAGGAATGAGGGTACAGAAGAGATGACTAGAAAAGTAGGGCTTCATGGACAAAATTTGACCTTCATCCTAAATTAAAATGGGAAGCCATTGGGTGGATTTAAAAAAAGTTAGTGCCATGATATTGTTTTTGCTTTTAAAATATCCCATTACAGCACATAAATTGTTGGGAAAGATTAGGGAAGCAGAGAGACAAGGAGGTTATTGCAGTGGGATAAGCGGGAGTGGCTGATAATTAAAATGGCTACTCAGCCACCATCTTTCTTAACAACAATGCAGACCTAAGGAAGAAGGAATTGCCTATTTAGTAATCCAGCCCACACCTCCCTTGTAGCTGGATGCTGATATAAAAAGATTGGATTAGGGTACAGACAATTTTGAGAAACTGTGTCACCACTCCCAACCACAAACAGAAGAAGTTATCTGGCAGCTGCCTTTGACCAAGGCCCTTTGATGAATCCATAAAACATCTGTCCCATCCCTACCTCAGGGCTGACACCCTTTGCTGGTCTCAGCCCACCTGCACCCAGGTGTTTTTAAAATAAATTTTCCTTTTGTAAAACACTAACCTCATGTTTTTGATTCAGCCTGCAGTTTTTGCCCTTCAGTGGCCAGTGGCCTACATGGGGAAAGAAAAAATGGATCGAAGCAGACTGAATCAGGTCTATCAGAGATAGATCCATCAGGACTCTCTAATGCAGGAGTCCCCAAACTACAGCCCATGGGCAACATCCTGCCCTCTGAGGCCATTTATCCAGCCAGCCGCACTTTCGGAAGGAACACCTCTTTCATTGGTGGTCAGTGAGAGGAGCACAGGATACATCCGCACTCATAGTTTCCATTGAAATACTGATCAGTTTGTTGATTTAAATTTACTTGTTCTTTTTATTTATTTATTTATTTATTTATTTATTTTTACAAGGACAGAGAGAGAGTCAGAGAGAGGGATAGATAGGCACAGACAGACGGGAACAGAGAGAGGTGAGAAGCATCATCAATCATTAGTTTTTCATTGCCATCGCAACACCTTAGTTGTTCATTGATTGCTTTCTCACATGTGCCTTGACCGCGGGCCTTCAGCAGACCGAGCCACCCTTGCTGGAGCCAGAAACCTTGGGTCCAAGCTGGCGAGCTTTTGCTCAAGCCAGATGGGCCTGTGCTCAAGCTGGCGACCTTGGGGTCTCGAACCTGGGTCTTCCGGCATCCCAGTCGGACGCTCTATCACTGCACCACCGCCTGGTCAGGCTACTTGTTCTTTATTTTAAATACTGTATTTGTTCCCGTTTTGTTTTTTTACTTTAAAATAAGGTATGTGCAGTGTGCATAGGGATTTGTTCATAGTTTTTTTTATAGTCTGGCCCTCCAATGGTCTGAGGGACAGTGAACTGGACCCCGTGTAAAAAGTTTGGGAACCTTACTCTAATGGATTGCGGTTGTGGGTGAAAAAAGCGAGGAGGAAGCAAGGATGCTAACTAACTTTTGGGCTTGAGAAATTTTAGACGGTGTTAACATTTATTGGAATGGGAATGACTGGGGAAAGAGATGGCCCAGAGAAAAATCCAGCTAGGTTTTAGATGCTCTAAGGCAGGAGTCCTCAAACTTTTTACACAGGGGTCCAGTACACTGTCCCTCAGACCGTTGGAGGGCCGGACTATATAAACTATGAACAAATCCCTCTGCACACTGCACATATCTTATTTTAAAGTAAAAAAAAAAAAACAAAACAAAAAACAAAACGGGAACAAATACAATATTTAAAATAAAGCACAAGTAAATTTAAATCAACAAACTGACCAGTATTTCAATGGGAACTATGGGTGCGGATGCATCCTGTGCTCCTCTCACTGACCACCAATGAAAGAGGTGCCCCTTTCGAAAGTGCGGCGGGGCCGGATAAATGGCCTCAAGGGGCCACATGAGGCCTGCGAGCCTAGTTTGGGGACCCCTGCTCTAAGGTAAGATGTCAAATAGGCAGTGAACTGAAGTACCATAAAAGAGAAAGGCCCCATTAGAGATGGGAATTTGGCAGCCATCAGTGTAGATCAAGGCTGCTCAGTACCTCAATCGTGATCTATTGGTCGATCGCAAAGGAAGTGTGGATAGATTGCATTACATTAAAAAGACATTTGTCTTTTCTTTGGCATACAGGGTAGCCAATCTGATGTCTGAACTTTTGACACCCTACGCATGCGTGTTAAACCGCGCTAAATTGTTCAGTTACATTGCTGCGTAGTTAGCCTTCAATTTATTTAAATTAAATACAACAAAGGGTATAAAAATGAGTGCCATAGCTGGTCTGAGTAAGAAGCCTAAAACCTACCACTTTCATACAGAATGGGAGGGGATTTTTTTCACTATGTCATATTCTAAGTGCGTTTGCCTCATCTGTCTGTGTGCCATTGCTATTCCAAAGAAGGGAAATGTGGAGCGGCTTTTTCAGACTGTTCATAAAAACTATGACATTGACTTTCCTCCAAAAGGAGAGCTGAGAAGGAGAAAGGTGAAAGAAGAATACACAATATTAAATAGCAATAATAGTAACTTAAATAATGATAATATAGAAGAAATAAATTTATGTTTTGCATTTTTATTGTAGGTAGATCATTTTGACTTGGTCATCTTATAAGTAGCTCGCAAGCTGAAAAAGTGTGAGCACCCCTGGTATAGATGGTATTGGGCAGATGAAATATATTATGCTCACTTTGTTAAAGATGGCACTGCCCACGTGCAAGTTTTAAGAGTAAGCTTTGCCCCACACCCTTGACTGATTGGATGGTGTGGGGTGGTGCACTCTCATAAAGAATCCTCCCATTATGCCTCAGATAAGTGACTTTGTATCAGAGACTTACTTGTTTGTAGATTGGATTAAAGGTTTGGATTTCTACGCTATAAAGTGGGACAGACGTGGAGCTTGCTCTCTCAGTTCCTGAGGTTAGTATTAGAGAGCTGAGCAGAGAAAGGCCACATGGAGGAGGCCAGGAGAAGCAGCCAAGATAGCAGAGTGCTGAGGGAGAAGCCAGTTTTGAGCAGTTTATGCTGGAGAAAGAGATGGGGAACAGAGGTGAATAAGACTGGTGAGCTAGAAACCTTTGATTCTAGGAAACCCAGATAAGTTAGTAGCGTTGTGAGCACTGAATGAGTGGGTTTTGGAGCCCACTGTGTGTTTTTACTTGCATGCCGGGTGCAAGCTAGAATTAAAGCTGATGGCTCACCAGTTTTTGGCTCCGTTGTTTCATTACCGACTCTCTGAATCTAATGTGAACCTGCATGAGCCACACGGCTGTGATGGTGGCCTTGGCTACAGGCTTTACAAATGGCATTTAAAGCCTGAGGATTGGATGAAGTCAAGGTAAGATTGACACACAAGAAGTCCAAGACCAAGCCCTCAGGTAGTCCAACATACAGGGACTGCATGGAGAAGCCTAGAAAGGAGTATCCCTGAGGCCAGAGGAAACTGAGAGACACAAGATAAAGATTAGCAAACAGTACCAGAGCTTCAGGAGTGATGACTCATGAGTGAAAGCAGCAGTATCTTATTTTACACCAACATATTCTTGCAAATCTTGTATAAATTTAAATGACTCACTCTTGCAGAAAAGCCTAACTTTTTATATTCCTCAGAAATTTGTATATAGTGCGTCTACAATTATTTGTAGGATTTTAAATGCACCCTGACTTCAAAAAGTTTGAGAACCACTGGTCTAGGTAGATGCTTTTTGGTGCTTTTTCTGTAATACATCGCTATACCTCAGGACTCTACCCTTAAAATAAGGTGACCCATTGTCCTCGTTTAGGGAGGGCAGTCTTTCTTTTGTAAGTTCCATCCTCCCTCAAAAAAGTGTCCTCCTACATGTCCTCCTTTTTGATATTGGAAGACTAATCTGTAAATATCCATATTAGGTTGATGCAGAGTCAATCCATTGCATGTGATGTGACATATTTGTATCTAAGTGAGTACTTTTTTTTATAATTATTATTAAAAATTAAAAATTAATAGGCACGTAAGCATAAGTACAATGTAAAATATTACAAATTTTTTATCATGCATTTATCATAGTGTATTGTTGCAATGAATAAAATGTTTCTTTTATTTACAATATTTTTTTCTTCAATTTATTTTTGTCCTTCTCATTTTAAAAAAGTTGGTTACCTTACTTAAAACCTCAGGGTAAAGTTTGCCCTTCCTCTTTAATTTTCTCTACTATCCTCTTATTTTATATACCCATCCTGCCAACAAGAGAGAGACAAGAAAAACAAGCCAAAGTAACAAGAAAATAATAAAACAAAAATTGAAAAAATAATTGTAGTTGAAAACTCATCTAAAAAAATGACTAATACTGAATTTTTTTGTTTCCTGGCAGCACAAACAAAAGGGAATACACAGCAGATTACAAAGTTTCCATTACCTAATGAAAGGAATCACACTAGTTAAGCAAGAGTCCTTGTTTGTCCTAGTCCTTAAGTCCAACAGTATTTCTTGCATATGCTTATTTTAGGGAAATTAAACCATATAAATAAAAGCAATTTCTCTAATGATATATTATATGTATATATTTTTTATCTGGTTGCACTTAGAATTTTCCATTTAAAATGTGGTCAACAGCTCAGCATTCTCTACTACAAGACTGCTATATACTTCACGGTCATCTCAGCCTTTTTAAAACCTGTAACAAGTTTCCCTATGATTTAAGAACCACAACCTGAACTTTTACAATTGTCACATGGGCTCAACTGAAGTAAGACTTATTATATCCTATGTACAAATGGCCTATGCACATCTCTCTCAGAGGAGGTAACATCAAAGTAAAACAAAATCTTGACAAACATTTCAACACATTGCTTGCTCCCCAGCTCCAAGTTATGCTCCTTCACAATCAAACTGCCATGGTTTTAACTAGGAAAAACCAGTTTGTTTTTAGAAAACATCCTCATTATCGACTAATATAACAGAAATGACCAGCAGGAGCACAATTTAATATGGATTAAATGTGAATACAACTCAGAAGCTTTCTTCTTGTTGAATTAGATAATCAAAACTATTAAACAGTATCTTAAAATGCTTTTCATAATCCTGGGACCATTAATGTCATGTTCAAATCACTGTGGATTTTTGTTGTTGTTGCTTTTACTATTCATGGGGATACAATGAGTCGTTGGCACATTTCCAGTGCAAGATGCATTTGAATAATACATGACATGCCCTTTAGCTAGCATCATGATGCCAGATTTAAAACAAGGTAAGAAGTTTCCTCCATGTACACTTGCAGTGTTCAGCTGTTCATAATCTATAGCGTTAACAATTTATCATCAAACCCAGCGACTTGCTGCCAACTTATCAAAGTAGCCACTGGATGCATATGATCAAGTCTGAGCATCTGGCTCTCCTCTGTTCTTGACATTAGCACAGACAACGGAATCAGTGGACTATTGAATGCAATTACAGTAAGCGAGACAGACAATAAAGATTGATAGCGCCTTCTCTTTTTATCACACACAAAACTAGTGGGGGTTAAAGCTTTGCCTTGAGCTGCCTTCATTTAACAATGATTGAAAATATGCAATTGTGTTGGTAAAACACTGTAGCCTGTACCACTTCATTTACTGGACACATTATCAAATTAAATGAAAAGTGAACTGCCAAAAGCAACAGTTATTATATATTAATGATGAATATTTACTTAGCATTGTTCACAAATCATACAGAGAACAGAATCCTTCTTGTTATCTTCTTTGCAGGTTACAGTTGAGTAGGTTTAACATTTCTATGTTTACGTTAAGTCTTCTGTCTACAAATCTTTAAATACAGACTTGCACGATTGGTTTTGTGACTATCCATGTGATTACAATGTGTAATTAATAAAACACTCTCGTTGTAGATGAATCCTAATTATTGAAGAGCTTCCCTCTCCCTTTATAACAATTCTCATTGTTGTAGCTCATTTTGCACTAAGACAAACTTAGCCAGGAGTATATGTTGTGACCAAAAGGTTAAAAACTCCAGCTTAATTGAGCTCCCAAAATACGAAATGTGAATAAAAGAAGCTCAAGATACAGACAAGCCACAACTTATAGTTTATATTTTATTCCAAAGAGTATTGCTTTAGTAGCCATAGGGGGATATAATAGTTCACCCATAATTTGACCTGCAAAATAAGAAATACACAAGGGGCAAAAAACCAAAATGGGTCAGTATATAAAACTATTGAGCAGACGAGGGAAAATGGATCCTATTCCACAGTTCATACAGAGAAAATTGCATTCTAAGCAAATATCAGTAGGTCTGGAAATGCAAAAATAAGTGTCTCATTGTTAAGTGGACAAACATTTGGTGTGCATACCAGCATGTCACAAAGACATGATGGCAGGCAGACATGACTGTTCAAAGTTATGTAGATTAATTCAAGGTTCTTTTAAAAACACACACATCTGGCCCTTCCTTTCCAATGATAGATACAGGAAAAGAAGGCGCTCAGATATGAAATGTAATCATGTCTCTTTTTTAAGAGCTCAATAACCTGAAAAGGTGACATATACCAAACAAAAAGAAAGTAAGAAGAAGTAAAAGAAAGGGAGAGGCAAAGAATCAGCCACGGGTTTTCTAAAACTATCTCACTGATTATTCTGTAAACAATTAAATACATACACAGAAATGTTGAGTTTAGAATTAAAGTACCCACCATATGCAGTTAATATATATAAATAGCAACACGAAGTATAGGATATTCAGCAAGTGGAAAACTCTTCAAAGTAATAGCATCACCAGAGTAGACTGAGACTGTGGAAGCCAAAAAGGAGTACTGATGCAGTTTTCATAAAATACAGAAAAAGGGTACAGTTATGTTCTCTAGATTTCCCTTCAAGAAAATCTAAGTAAAATCGCTTTTCTAGGCACCTCAAATTCTAAGGTCCATGTTGCCTTTTAATCCTTTGGAGAAGTATAGCCTTTGCCAGTTATTCTCACACCCAGCTAACTACCAGACTTATTCTCTCAGGGGCTTCATAAAATGCAGATCCCCAGGTTCCAATCTTTGGGATTCCTATTCAGTACAAGTTAAGTGGAGCAATGAGTATGTGCTATGGAATATTCGGTAAATAAAATATGAAAAAGCAGAGAGAAAACCTATCATCTATAAAGCCATGGTCTATGATTTATCCTTTTACCCATGCATATTGTTTTATCTATAAATATAAAATTCTCAAGTCAATAATATTTTCAACAATTTGGGGGAGGGTCAGTTTACAAAAATTTAAATGAAAAGGAAATGCACGCTTATGGCTAAAAATCAATATGCTAAATATTAATGCAAGTAAAAACCTGAAAGAATGTTCTTGCTGGATGCTCAATAGAGGTCTGTCACAGAGTTAACTACTGTTAAATATAGATGTTTTTCTAGTCTTTACAGTTTTAGTACATTGGGAGTTGGGGGATTATGGAAAAATTGTGTCCAAGCTACTTCCACCTGCTCCAATGTGGTTTTCTGCTTGTTGGCTGTGTAGCTGTCACTCAGCCAGCCTTTACATTTTTTTAAGAGGGAATCATTCCATATGTAGGTGTAGACATAGTGTGTCTGTGGGAGGAGGTGAGTTCACGATCTTCCCACTCACATGACCATTCTGAGTCTCGTACCCTTTATGTATTCACTTTTAATGAATTTGTGTATGCATTTTACATAATCTAAATTGGGCTACACATACTGTTCTGTGAGTTGACTTTTTCACTTCATGTGATTCTGATATATTACTAGAACTAGTTAAAACTACCTTTTTTCTTTCTTCTAATGGCTATATACAGTGTTCCATAGCATAAATAATTATTACTATTTTAGCCCTTCCTCGGCTTAATTATTGTTCCTAACAAATTAGTTTTACAAAAAGGAAAAAAAAAAAACGTTTCTACGAACATCTTTTTATTGGGTATTATTTACATGTGTTTTTGCAGTATAGATTCCTAGAAATGGAATTTCTTTGTCAGTGATTTGTGAACTTACAAATGTAATAGATGCCGAAAAGTTGCTCTTCCCAAAGGCTGGACTGTTTTCTACTCTCATCTACATAAAATATAAGAGGGCCTTTTTGCCACGAGTCTAATATGCTCAATATTTTTCATAATTCATAATTTTACCAATCTACTGCATTTTTTTTACAGGGACAGAGAGAGAGTAAGAGAGAGGGATAGATAGGAACAGACAGACAGGAACGGAGAGAGATGAGAAGCATCAATCATCAGTTTTTTGTTGCGACACCTTAGTTGTTCATTGATTGCTTTCTCAGATGTATCTTGACCGCGGGTCTTCAGCAGACCAAGCAACCCCTTGCTCGAGCCAGCAACCTTGGTTGCAAGCTGGTGAACTTTTGCTCAAGCTAGATGGGTCCGCGCTCAAGCTGGCAAGCTCAGGGTCTCGAACCTGGATCTTCCGCATCCCAGTCCAACGCTCTATCTACTGTGCCACCGCCTGGTCAGGCCTACTGCATTTTTAAAATCATTTTTAATTTTCATCCTCAGCTTCTTTTCACATATTCATTAGGCATTTTTATTTCTTCTGTGAACTGCTTCTTCAGAGCTTATAACCATTTTAGTATTATGATTTACCTTTTTCTCTGATTTTCTAAAAGCTTTCTACTCGACTATTTGATTTTTTAACTTTGTATAATATAAATACAAGAGGTTGGGTTTTTTTGTCTTTTCCTTAGAATGGTCTTTCTCTGACAATTTTTAAAAGAAATCACCTCATGTGTTATATTTTTATGGTTTATAAAATTTAGATTTTTAATATCTCTGGAATTCACTTTTATGTACAATATAAAAATATTCGTGTTATCAAACTTCTCCAAATGACTCTTATTAACATCCAGATACAGCAGGCGCTGCCATAGGCTACACTGGAGCCCAGATGCCTGGGATTGAAGCCCGGCAGTCCTTTCGACTGTACTGCTTGTCTGTAAACCTAAGGGTACACATCCAACTGGTAGGAGTTTGGGAAGATTCAATGAGATAAGAAATATACAGAGCCTAGCATGGTGTCTCCCACAGAGAAAATGCTCAGTAAACATCAGCTGTTGGTATCATTGCATTATTTTCACTTAGCTCAAATACCTTGTTTTTATGTTCAATTCAAAGTATCTTCCTATTTCCCAAATTTCTCTCAAAACCAAGGGCTGTATCTTGATGTAGATTTTCAAGGAACAATCTCCTTTAAGGAGCCAATGACCCCTTAAGGCAATGTCACTTTACAACATCGATAACTTTTATTTCCTTGGTCAACAGACTATTTCTACAGTAGCTGAGCCCAAGGGCCGTAAGAGGGAAGTGCTAGCTAAGGCAAGCTCATTATAGTGCAGTGCAGTGCAGTGCAAGTTGCTGGCAACACTTTGCTTAATGAAAGAATGAGTTTGGCACTTAACTACACATTTTGAAAGATCTGTGGGTAACTTTTGTCTGGCAGCCCCATTCTGACTCTCCAGTGGCCCTAGATGCATCTGAGATTTGCACTCTCAGCTCCACTGTCTCCAATAGACAAACGGAAGCCTGGTGGTCCTTCCCTCTGAGACCAGTCCTGGTCTATGCTACTCATGCTGCACAGACAGAGATTCTCCAGGAGACAGGAACGCAGGGTTCCTAGGGACCATCAGGCTGTCAGAAGACCCTAGCCCCTCTTTTACACTGTTCTAACTCATTACTCTACATTTTTTGGTAGAACCTTTGAGTCTTTGGAGGATAGGAGGTGACATTCAAGCCTGCTTGTGCTTATTTCCCACTTTGTGAGTACAAATCTCTGTTCAAGTCCAATTAAAAAGTTGTTCAAAGAACCTGCTCCTAGCTCCACCTATAAAGGTAGAAAAGTCTGTAATCAGAAAACATTCAGGAAGTTATTACATTTTGTCCAGCACCAGCACACAATGTAGCATTCTATAAGTACCTATGGTCATTATTAAGGTGACCAATTGTCCTCCTTTAGGGAAAACAGTCCTTCTTTTGTAAGTTCTGTCATCCATCAATAATGTCCTCCTTTTTGATATTGAAAGACTAATCTGTAAATGTCTATATTTGATCGATGCAGTGTAGATCCATTGTGTGTGATGTAACATATTTGTATTTGACATGACGATTCATCAGGACCAGTACAGTGCGGTGAGACACGATTATGAGACACATGCACTCCACACAGGAGACCTTGAGAGAGCACGCAATATACCCAGCAGCAAATGGCTTTGTGTACTTCTTACTGAAACACACGACATGGCACATACAACACTGTAGACTCATGATTATTTTTTTCTCAGTGAATATTTAATCATAGACAGGTAGGCACAATTCATGTTTTATTAATTCATTATCTATTTAATGATTTCCAAATACGTATAATTTTATTTACAAGTATTTTCCCAAAATTTGAGTTTTAAAGTGGAAATCTAACCTCAAACCATATCTGTTAATAACACATTTTGATTAAATAGTTGCATAAAACAGACATTTTTTAATTAGCAAATTATAAATACACCCGAATATCAGTCCAAATTAGTGGTTTTGTTTGATATTTAGTTTTACTAAATGAGTACTTTTTTCTTACAATTATTATTAAAAATTAATAGACATGTAAGCATAATTACAATATAAAATATTACAAATGTTTTTATTATGCATTTATCATATTATAGTGTATTATTGTTGCAATGAATAAAATGTTTATTTTATTTACGATATTGTTTTTTCAATTTATTTTTGTCCTCTTTTTCATTGTAAAAATGTTGGTCACCTTATTATTATGATTATTAGATAAAAATATTTATTGATTACTGTCTTAGTCAGTTAGGGCTGCTATAACAAAATATCATAAAAGAAATTTATTTTTCACAGTTCTGGAGGCTGGGAGGACCTAGCAAGGCATAAACAGATTCTGTGTCTGGTGAGGATCCACCTCCTGGCTTCTGGTACTCTCCTGCCCCATCCTTTTATTATAAGGGCACTAATCCTATCATGAGAATCTCAGTTACTTCCCAAAGACCTCACCTCCTAATGCCATCACATTTTGGGGAAGGAGTTTAACATGAATTTGGGGAGAACATAAACATTTAGCCCATAACAGATACTTACTGTGATCAGGGCACCATGCTATGTGTTTTACATGTATTACCTCAATTAATCCTCCACAACCCTTTGAAGCAGTTCTATTTATTACCCACAATACACAGAGGAAAAATCAACTGGAGGCACAATATGCCCCAAATATTGTTACAAACTTACTCAAGGTCAAAGTTAGTACGAAAATCTGTCCTCCTCTTAACACACCCCTCCCCCAATAAAATTGTCTACCTTGCTGTCATGCTGGTCTAGCAGGAAAAAGAGATAACCTTTTAAGTTAGCAAAATCCAGGTGAGATTTGTTTTTTGTGTTTTTTTTTTTTTTTGAGATTTGTTTGTTTTTTAAGTATACTTTTTATCCTCTCTTCCCAACTCTTCTTAAAACAACAAAACACAACCACCTGCATTAACTGTAATAAATGAGTTTCAATCAGACATAATTGAAAACACAGATGCAGAATAAAGGTTGGAGAAATACATTTCTACATAAGCAAGCAGAAATGAAAGAGCAAATTTTTATTCTACCAAATATTTTGGGAGATTGGTTGTTATGGGCTGAATTGAATGCTCCCAAATTCATGTTTAAGTCCCAACCCTCTCGACACATATTTCTCTCTGGAGATAGGTCTTTAAAGTGATTAAGTTGGCCCTGGCCAGTTGGCTCAGTGGTAGAGTGTTGGCCTGGCATGTGGATGTCCTAGATTCGATTCCCTATCAGGGCACACAGGAGAAGTGCCTAGCTGCTTCTCCACCCATTCCCTTCTTAATTCTCTCTCTCTCTCTTCCCCTCCTGCAGCCATGGTTCGATTGCAGCAAGTTGGCCCTGGGGCTGGGGATGGCTCCATGGCCTCCGCCTCAAGTGCTAAGAAGAGCTCAGTTACTGAGTATCAAAGCAATGCCCCAGATGGGCAGAGCATCACCCCCTAGTGGGCTTGCCAGGTGGGTCCTAGTATGGGCACATGTGGGAGTCTGTCTCTCTGCCTCCCCTCCTCTCACTGAATAAAAACAAACAAACAAGTAAATAAATAAATAAAGTGATTAAGTTTAAATGAAGGCTTTAGGGTGGGCCCTAGTCCAATTGGACTGATATCTTTATAAGAAGAGAGAATTTAAACACAAAGAGACACCAGAAACATGAGCATCAGGGCAACCATGTGAAGATACAAGGAGTGGCTTCTCTCCTGCAAGCCAAGGAGAGAGGCCTCAGAGGAAACTAACCCTACAACACCTTGATCTCAGACTCCTAGCATCAGGAACTGTGAGAAAATAAACCTCCGTTGTTTAAGCCTCCATCTGATCTATGGTACCTTATCATGGCACACTAATATACCAGTATTTTTGTCCAGGAAACAGAGAGAACTAGCATGTGGGATTCACTGGAAATTTCATTCTCACTCACAGCTTCTGTCCAGGTCACTAGTAATTCGCAGGTGTTATTATTTCCCTTCTGCTTTTTGTTTGTTTTTTTTTAAAAAACAGGATTAAACTGGGAGTCGTAAGGGTATGAAGATAGTCTTAGTCCTGAGAAAAATAACTAAATATCCCGATTTTCATAACCAAGATAGGCAGATAATCTCTAACATTTCTTTCACTATTCTTATTGTGATTGGTCTGTCATTCCCACAGTGGGTAGGTGTGTTAATTAGCTAAGAATACATCTGACTCTAGAGAAATGAGTCAACTAGATGCATGGCCTGAGGTACTAACCGGAAAACTTCTCCTCACGTTTAGATCATTTATTGGCCGAGCAGGACATGTAGCAAGAAATCAACTAATTTCTGCTCCTAGTGGTTTACCTGCTCCCATTACCTCATCACAGCAACGTCTCCTCTTTGCCATCAGTCAATGGCTGGGAGCAAAAGCAAACGCTGACCTGAGTTGGAACATTCTTCTGCTCACAGCCGCGCTCCCCCAGGACGTGTGGGGGAACTGGCTCACGCCAGGAGGAGTCAGCCTACCCTCATTCCTGCTCACCAATAACCTTTCCTTGCTTTTGTTTGGATCTTAATGACCTCAACCCGTCCCTGGATTTCTACCTCTTTTTTTCCCTCCTCAACATGAACATAAAATGGCAGATAACCCAAAGAAATAAGTATAATTTAGATGTATAATAAAAATCTATCTACTAGGTCGTGGATGCACAATGTGTGTCTCATTGGCATGCGCCAGATTGGACTAAATGGCAGGAATTTCCCAAGGGAAGATAACCTCCAGATACTGCCACAAAAGCTTTATTCCCCACACTCTGCAAATTATTCCATTTAAACACTGCTTGAGATGACTCTCTGAGGAGAAGGGTGTTTCCCCAGATCCACGTTTAATTTGTTGGTGTGTATATGTTGGCATGTGTGCCTATGGAACCAGCCTCACAAATGCATTCGCTGCTGTACACAGTCCAATCACAAGCTTCTGACTGCAGAACCAGGGGCTGCAAACTGCTGTTTAATACTAGGAAAATGACGAAATGCACATGCAATTTCTCCTTTTTTTTTTTTTGGTGAGGAAAAATAGGCAGAGGTTAGTTGTTCATCTCCTCCCAAGCACTTTGCATTTCCTTAGTAGATATAACTAAATATATTTTAAGTTGTGTGCGCATGTGTGTATGTGTGTGTACATGCACCATGGTTAATTTCTCACAGTTGAAAATGGGCACATTCATGGCTACACTTCACTAAAGCAGGAGAAGTGATGCAAAGATAAAAGAATTCATTTCATCAGTAGTTGGTAGTGCTATATAGTGCGTCAGAGATTATTTATAGCATTCTTTTAATCCTTCTGCTTCTCTAGCTTACACTTCCACTGCCATTCTGCTATGGACTAATCAGGAAATGATACCTGGGGGAAAAAAACCCAAGTGCCCTAATACGTATTTTGCCAAACCTCATCATGAAAAAATCTTGCCTTTTAAAAGAGTATATAGATCTCATTAAAGGATTCAAATAAATTTCACCCTTAGATAGAATTTCTTTGCATAAGATTCCACCAAAGGGCTCACCCTGCTACAGAAGCAAACTTGCCTACCCAGGGCCAACTAAGGGGATAGTCTTGTCATCTTGGCTAAATAAATTCAAAAGCAAATAAGCACTAGACAATAAATTTCAATTTTAACTTACTCTTCCTGCTTCTTCACCAGAGCAAGCTAAGGGTGTGTGAACTCCGTTTCACCCTTCACCTGGGTTTCCTCAAGTTCCCTCCCTGCATTGCCCCCCCCCCCCCCCCCGCACAGGTAAAGCAGCCTCCTTCCTTCCAGCCTAGTTATTTATTGAATATGCTTGCATTCGGGAGCATTATCAGCTTAATGCATAATTCAAAGTCTCTTGCATGTGGCCGGCACTTTTGCCTTATCCCCTACATTCTGAAGGAAAGATAAGAGGAAGTATTTCCAAAGTGGGCAAACATAAGGATTCCTGAAGGTTAACGGTAATAGTGTCCCCCATCCCCATCCTGCCAGCACTCCCCCGCACCTCAGAAAATGGTGCACCTTGCAGCTCACACCCCCACCCCTTCAAAGAGACAGTCCACAAGTTCCCACTGAGAGGGACCCAAGCACCTTTGGATAAGAGGTTTCTGAAAGTAGAAAATCACAATTATTACCTTTAGAATCACATTCTAGACCACCGGCAGCCAGATGTTTTCAGCCAAACAACAGCTTCAAATTTCTGCAATTTAAAAAGAAAACCCAGATTTAGAATGTTTTGTGAGTTTTTTCACCCCAGTGGGGCAGGGAAAGCTGTGTGTCTGGCAAAAGGGGAGAGTGAATGGGAAGAGAGGAGCAGCTGGGAAAGGATTCTTAACACGTTAGAGGGAAGAAGAAAAAAGGGGAGGGTGGAGGACAAAAGGGAAAGAGACAGTGAAGGGTTAGGGTGCAAACTGATGAGGAGACAGGATGGGGAGGGAAAGAGAGGACTTGGAGAAGAGAGGGCTTCAAGATCAACTGTATTAGAAGGTTAATTCAGTCAAAATCAATTCAGCAAGAGTGGCTCCAGTGATTTTTCCTCCATACTGAATTGACTGTCTTCTGATTGAATTGATTAAATTAACTAGTTATTTTTAATGATGTGTGAAAAGAGAGAAAATGAGTGGATAAGTCCACCTGCAAATATACAGATCCAGGTAACCTGTATGCTCTGATCTGAGCACACTAACAATTTGACAAGAATAAAAAATATCAACACATACACACATATCTGTATGCATATATGTGTGTGTGGCAATGCTGAATTCTGTCAAAAAGTACCATCTCTGTTCCCCAGTATATTCAAAAGCATACTATATATATATATATATACATACACACACACACACAAACACATGCACAGACTAAGTTTTGTTCTTTCTAGGATCCAAATATTGTTTTGGAAAGTAGCTTACCCTTGAGAGAGTTACTATGATGTACAAATGCACCAGCATCATTTGTCAGCACCATTTTTAACAGTAAGGTTCACTTTTCCCTAATGCACTTCTGTCAGTCAGGATGCGATACTAAAAAGCCTAAGGTCATCAATATCATCTGAACTTATTACTAAATACAGAATTTTAGTAGATGCTTTTTACATAATTTTGAGTCCACCAAGCAATAATCCCTTCTCTTTTATAAACATAAAGGCATGAATTATTAAAAAATTAAAGACATTTACCAAAAAGTTCCTCCATTTGCAAAGTATTTATTTCAACTTCCATCATTCATAGTTTATTGCATTGATTGTTTTTCATCAGTTTATTCAGTATTAGACTTCCACTGAACTCATCAATAAGAAATGAATTTTGTAACTTTCAAATCCACTATAGTATTTTACTTTTTATTTGTAGTGAATTTTTCTTCTCTCCATGGTATTACTGCAATAAGTCACTCATTATTTTTTTATGTTTTCCCTTCTTTCTTTAGTATTTCATTTCCCTTTACAGCACATCTTGTGATCACAAAGAAAACAGAGACACTTATTTCTTTTAACAGTTGAAATTGCTGCAAGTGATTTAGTTGTCATTTAATTTGATTCCTCTCTGCTGTCTGTGGAGAAATATGTTTAATGTACTGGAAATTATGTTAATAAGAAAAAGCATTATCTCATTTAATGAAATAAATATACAAATATTTCAAAATAAAATAAAGAGGCAATCTTCACTGAGAAAAATGTCTCTTATGGTTTGCAGAAAATAAATGAGAAAACAAAATCATGAATACATTGAAACACTGAAAAAATGATGTTTCTATTCAAAAGGGGAGGGGAAGCTTGGAAACTGAATTTCCCGTGATTTAATCAAACATCTTTCTGAAAAATATGGGGCACAATAGGATTAAATTGTTAAACTTACATTTTTAATTACCTCAAGAAAAATCATTTTTCTTTAGTATGGACACTGGGATTTTCAAAACTTTTCTTTGTAATTTTTCTGTTCTATTTCAATTGGTCTTTCTGATTGCTATGGCTTGAATTAATAATTATCAGCAATCTCGTTGAAAATATGACCCAACCCATATAACTACAAAAAAAGGTTAGAATTCCTTTGATTTTACTAATCAAAACAGAGTCAATGAACTCATTCCAAAGCTTTTATATATTAAAATTTATTTCATGTACAAAAAGGTTAAATAAATATTGTTAGTGATTTGAGCAAAACTTGAAGCAATTATGTAATAAAAGCATGACCACAGTAACAGAAACACATAATTAGCAATTTAATTACTAGCATGAAGACAAGCTAAAGATGTCAATAAAAAAAAAATCTTTAGTGACAAGCTGATTTTATTCTCTTTATTGCAATTCGTGAGAAATATTCAATACCTGATGAGTTAAACCATTTTTTATACAATATACCTACCCTTCCAGAAACTGGAAACCTAATTTAAAATATTTTTGCATTTATAGCCTTGCATAGTGAAGTATATTTTCCTCCATTCGAATTAACACTTTCTCTTCTCTGAAAATACTGTATTTCTTGTCTGCAAGTAAAGAACATTATGTTTTTTAAAAATGAGTTAAAGTTGCAGATGGTCTTTGTTTCAATTTTATTCTTTTTCAGCTTCAATAATGTTTGACAGAAATGCTTGCCTATTAATGACTTTCCAAATATCCTATATTTTCTTATCTCCTGAATTCAGCAGAGAAATACTCCTAAACTATGAATTGTTTTAAATGGAGAGACATGCCAGCTCCAGTAGAAAGAGTCAGGCTATTTGGGCATTCTTCTGGGTCTTCCACAATTTCTTTTTCTCCCCCAACTCTGTATTTAGAGTTACCAGTGGGAGGTAAAAGAGAGAAGTCAGTCCAGTTTATTGTGCTGTGGTCCACTTGTATTTCTTTTTTTCATCACAATTCCAAGTTTTAGATTTTTTAAACAGCCCTGAACTACTTATCTTAAAGTGTTCGATGAATGCTTACTACCTTCTATGTCACTGGTATTTAACCAGCAGCAGAAAACAGATATCTTGAGATAGAACCATACTGAAAAAGGTTTTCCATCTTGTGATAAAAAGTGAATCATCTTGGCTGGTGTTCAATAGCCACTTGTACAAGCCCAGTGCATGGAGTGAAATCATGAAAACCAGACTTGTGAAGAAGTTTGGTTTATAAATAAACTTGAAGCATGATGGAATACACTAAAAAAATAAACTCTAGCCAGTGTGAACATAATAAATAATAACTCCTAATAATACTGCCTTTTATAATTAATCTGCTGATTCTAATCAGGTTGACATATAGTTTCAGAAATCCTAACTAAATATTCAAGTCTTGAGGAAAGAGTGTATAATACAAACTATAGGTTTCTAAGGAAATTGAAAATGTTCTTAAAAGCATCTTTTACTTGGCTATAACTTGATAAATGTGAAGAAGGCAAATAATTGGAAGATGACTTCTTGGAACCTCGTAGCTAATATACTGGTTATTTCAATCATTCATTTCTTACATATATTTAGATTAGAGGTGGCACTTCCATACAAAGTTCCCTTTCTCAGGAGCTTTTGATCACCATTCATTATAGCTTCTAAGTTTCTGTGCCAGCCATAAGCACAAACTTACTTGGGTTTTTAAACTCCAATCATCTAGGCTTGAAATTATCCTTCCTCTGTACTTTTATGGTCCAGATACAAGTTGCCAGCAATGAGCATATTAAATTACAAACCTACATAAAACAACTCCCATATTACCATTGTGGAGGATGGTTAAGCAATGGTACCTGCGTTTAAGGAAGGAGCTCAAAGTCTAGTTAAGAAGATGGTGTGCCCAAAGGTAATGGCTGCATTATAACTCAAGTGTTGTTATGATAAACATCAAACAGATGACACAATAAAAACAAGAAAGTTCATAGGATAAAAACAGCACAGTGTCCTTGTGGGTAGACCCTTTTATAAATGAATACTATGGGGAGAATTTTATAAAGCTCCCCATAGTATTCAAATGAGATGTTTCAAATGTAACATCTCATTTGAACTTATGAGCTAAACAGCCCTTTGTATAAGTAAAGAAACAGAAAGCGAAAGAGGTCAAATAATTTACCCAAATGAAAATGTATTATTATGGGGATGCAATTATAGCTCTGTGGGCTCTAAGTTCTAGTCATGAAGAAGAAAGTACTTGAGGTGAAGGAATGATCAAGGAAGTATGACAAGTGGAAAGGAAGCAAAGAGATTTGTAAAACATGTGCAGGACCAAATGAGGGATTTTTATGGTTTCTGGGCACAATGATGTCATGATGAATGCAGAGCAAAGCATGAGTTTTAAAGATGAGAGACAAAAGGCAAAGGCAATGTGGATGTTCTTGGTGCTCCACCCAGACTCTTTTACCTGGGAGCAGTCCTCCCCCAGCTGCTAGGATTGGTGGCTCCTAAAGCCCCTCAGTCTAGCAGGATCTATTTCACTGGAGAGGTTAAAATTACCTCCCCTGTCAACCCATACAAGGCTGCTGTCTGACATTGGGGGAGAGGGTACAAAAGCCAGCTCTTTTGTTAGAGTGTTGTCATGATACACCAAGGTTGCAGGTTCCAACCCCAGTCAGGGTACCATACAAGAATCAACCAATGAATGCATGAATGAGTAGAACAACAAATCAATGTTTCTCTCTCCCACCTCTCTCTGTCTCTTCTGCTGTCCTCATCCTCCTTTAGGGAAGAAAGACTCATGCTGTTAACAGTTGAGTGACAACAGCTTTACCCAGACTTATCCAGAAAATAATCAATGTCCAGGAAAAGTAACCAGGGTATATATGGAGGCCACCTAGATGGGATTTTGCCATTCTGGGTTTCTTGGCTTTAATTGTTCAAAGAATAAAATTTGTATGGCATATATTGGGGAAAATTTAGAATTTGACCACTATAGCCTATACCAGAGATACAATGAAAAGGCGGGGAGGGGTGGGGGGAGGAGTGCTCTCTTATAATAGTAGTGACCTACCAGAAACTCTAACTTTTCCCAACCAAATCCCATCTGAACTTCACAGCTTTGTAAATCATTATCTTTCATTAATCTTTTACCCAGTGAAAAATATCCCAGCTCTCTGAAAAACAAAACAAAACAAAACCCCACCTAAATTTACATCTATGTAAACTGTGAAATGAAAAAGGAAAAATAAAATTTTATAAACTGGGAAATTGAAAAACTGTTTTCTTTTAAAATATAATAATCAGATACCACAGTACCTAGTGCTACTCAATATGATGATTATTTACCACAAAAAGAAAAAAGATTGTGTTCAATAAACTTTCAGAGCATAAATTCTAAGTCACTTTACCAAGGAAGTGAGGCAAAGAGGGGAGGGGGAAGAGAAGAGAAAGAGGAATGACCTCTAGGAAAAAATAATGATGTAGTTAGTGACCAGAGCACAAACCTGAAGAAGCTGATATGTCTTAAATTTTCTTTTCTTAATAAAAATCCTTTTGTTTTCAGGCAGTTTCTTTAAAATAATTTATTCTAATATTTAGTCTTCCACCCTGTGTTTTCTGATAACCAATCCTTTTTTCCTACCATGTACTATGGTGACACATTTATGCTCAGAATAAATATCTTGCTTGTGCAATGGGATTGGATGAGTGTAAAACTTCATAGAAATGTCAAAGGGAATGTTAAAACTCAATGGTAGTGTTCTCAAACTTGAGGAAACTCAACCTGGGGAGCCTGGTGAACATACAGATTCCTGGGCCTCACATCCTTCATCTTAGACTCAGTAAGTCTAAGGAGAGGCCAGGAACTCATTTTAGCAAACACTATGGGTGATCCTGGTATCGGACCAGACCTCAAAAGCCACTGCTCTATGAACTCATAGTCTTTGGACCATTTTGTGTGTGCTTCATAATATCCTTTCAATTAAACCCCTCAGGCTAGATGACTGAATTATGATAGGCTTGACTGTTTCTAAGTTACACACAAAGAATCACCAAATTTCTTGCTCTGAAATAATGATACCTCTCTTGAAATGTACTCGGATATTGAGGGAGAACATCACCAGTCATCAGAAAAAAAAGGTATCCCCTGAGAGTTACATTACTGTCCTTGAAATACAGCCACCAACTTTCCCTAGATAGGATCATACCATTTGGGAAATTAGACTTGGGTCTTAGGTCAGTTTTGAGAATGAACTCTGGTCATTTACAACAATGCATCTAAAAGATTAAGTAGCCTTTGCCTAAATACACTATTAGCTAGGTGTAAACTACATATGTTTTGCTGATTTATTTTTCCTAAAGATATTTCACTTTTATTTGGGATTAGGTAATCCTTCTTCAGCATCATGTAGGATACATATTCGTGTATCCAGAGGGATGAACCAAAACTCAGTTTCTCTTTTTTCCAGTAGTTTCTTAAACATTTGAGGCCACTAAAACTCAAGGAGCAGCGATGTAAATGAAAGGGGCAGAACTTCACACATTTAAATGTAAAGACAAATTAATATTAGGTGCTTCTCTAAAACACTGTCTCTGGAACAAGTAAAATTCATCTGAAACACAAAGGACTCACATACTTGTAGTGGTTGTGTGAAAAGAAGTGCCATGGGGAAAGGTGCCCCCTTTTTTTTTTAATTGAATCTAATCCAACAAAGATTTGGCAGACTACATATTTAAAAGGTTGGGAATGCTTGCAGAAATTGATTCATTCACACGGTTGTGAATCATTTAGCACACACTTCAGAGAGAGTTTAGCATCTTCGTCTCTGCCTCCCACTTCCTAAAAAAGGCTGTTAATCAAAATGAAGATGCAGAGACACAGCCTTGGGAATGGGACAAAGACGAGAGAATAAGGCACATCACCAGGCACGATTTTTGTCCTCTCAGAACAGTTTGGGTTTTTCTTTTTTCTTGAGGGTAGAAGGTTTAATGTAGTAGTGTAGCATAAATTGATGTGTAGATTATCAGGCTGGAGTCTTTATTACAGTTATAGAAAAACAAAAAGCAAGTCTTATATTTAGAAAATGCTTTTGAATGTGCCTGAGTCAAAAAGGATACTGCCCAAGTCACTGAAACACAGTTCTCCCAATTGTAAGGTTATAGAGTAAAAGAGTACATTATACATTATCTAAATGAAATGATGAAAAGCATCTCTATTTGTAAAAATCTTGTGGTTATAAAAGAAAATTAAATATCTTTCTTTAAAAAAAATTTATATGTCATTTTAATGCATTTTTAAAATAATAAATATAGCAATTCAGTCGTGGACATTAGATCAGGGCATTAGCGATAGATCATGTAAAACCTGAAGTTCACACACACACACAGACACATACACACACACAACCAATAATTTAATAAGGCCAATAAAATTTGCCAGATTTTTTTTTATTTTGAGAGTGCCAGTAAATTCACTATTACTTTAAAAATAAAAGATGATAAATTGTCAGTTAAGGAAAATGCCCCATGCTATATTAATAATGATTAGGTTTTATAAATGATGTTTGCAAGTAATTAAAATAACAAAAAAAATCACAGGTAAAGATAATACACGAGTAAGTATGTGTTTACTTTTTGGAAAATAGACAAAAACAAATGTGGAGGTTGATAAAACCAAAGTCAGATGAGCCATCACTATGGATGGGGTCCTGTGACATGCACTGAACCACACATCACATGGAATTCCTTGTCACTCTGCTGTGACCACTGTTCACAATGGTGAGCTCTCGGATACATGCCCTCGTGCTCAAAAGGTCTTCACCACAATCACTGCAATAGAACCATGAGCTTACTCATGTAAATTTAAACATCATATTCATCTAGGAAAAATAGTAACAGGAACGGGACAGTGAGCAGGGAGAATTAACTTTTCAAGTGTCTGTGTGTGGAACACACAAATAATCCAAATACCAGCTCATTTAAAGGTCACTCACATTTGTTTTTAAGAGGCATAAGATAGCTACTGATATCCATTTTAATTTATCCCTTTGGTAGATATAAACTAAAGTAATAAAAGACAGATTTACTGCTCTGTCATTTGGTATAAAATAATTCTTTATTTCAAAACACTTTATGCCTTTAAGATGTCAGTATATTATATGTTTAATTTAATTCTCATAACCACCATCTTCCATTTCCTAGATAGTGGTGAGGGCAGAGAAGGGGTGCATCCACCTGTCCTCCCCGTCCCTGTGCGACAGCAAAGGCGGAGGTGGGGGGCACGCATGGCAGTCACAGTCTCAGATTCATAACCCTTGGTCAGAGCTTCTGCTCTAAAGCCTCAGTCAAGTGTCTTATTCTCTGTGTAAGTAGCTTACAAATAGAAATTTGATATCATGGAATCTCTTTCCTTGCACATGTATAATTAATTTTCATTTGTGTAAGAGCGGCAATTTGCGACTAGTGACGTGAATGCTGAAAAAGTGATTACTACAGACGCAGGAGGAACTTGTATATTGTTTGATTTTAAGTAGTGGGTCTCAACGCTGGCTGCACAATTATAATTGTGGGGGGAGGTTTAAAAAAAATCCTTGGCCAGGCCCCATCCCCTGAGATGCTGACTTAATGGGCTAGGTGGGGTCCAGACACAAGTATTACTTTCAAAATCTCCCCAGGTGACTCTAATGTGCAGCCAGGGTTGAGAGCCACCGATTTTACAGCCTGGGTACACAGAGAAGCAGGAGGGTTGATTTCTGACCTCGGGTACACGATGGATTTACGCTCATAGGCAAGTGGATTTTAGTTTGTAAGAAATAAAATAGGAATAATAGTGTATTATATATCAAAACTGAAGAATTAAATTGAAAACATGTGTATTAAATTTTTTATTGATTGATTTTAAAGAGAAAGGAAGAGAAATATTCATTTGTTGTTCCACTTTTTTTATGGATTCATTTATCCATTATTCACTTATTTATGCATTCATCTTGTATGTGTCCTGACCGGGGATCGAACCCACACCCTTGACTTGTTTGTACAACACTCTAACCAACTGAGCTACTCAGACAGGGCTAGAAGCTTTCTTTCTTATCTCTTCCATAGATGGATTAAATTGAAGTTCAAAGCATTTGTTTTGGTATCTTGGAGGAGGAAAAGTGAGAGATGAATAAAAAAATAAAAGAATATTTTTACACCTTTTTTTTTTTAAATTTGTGCTCTTCGTTTAGATGGGAGAACAAATGTTATTTGAAAAATACACGTTAAAAGCTAGTTTAGAATAATTTTTGAATTGCATTTTCTCAAGATCTCATTTCAAATTCACATTTACTTTTATACAACTTAAGATCCTTGGAGGCAATGAGGTATTGTTATAAGATGGATGGATTCATCTCCCAACATATTAGGATAATGACACTGCCCATATTCAGGCTTCAACCTTTACCTGAAAAATTTCTGCTAGAAAAAAACCCTACCCTGAGAAACACGTGTCAAAACTTAATCATTCGACTTCTCAAGTAAAAAGTTATTTTTAAAAAAAGAATAACAAACCAGCATTTTCTTTTAATTTTTAAAGAAAAGTATTCCAAAACTGTAATGACATTCAAAAGCATATAAATTCCACCAACGCCCTTCAGGTTGCCAGTCAGCACCGTGTTAATAGCAACATTATGGATGCCTTAAAGCAAAACCGGTAGGGCAAATATTTCATTCAAATCTTAAGACTCCTTTTTAACTTAAATAGTAAGATTGGGTGACATAATAATTATGTTCTATAGAGATGTATTATATTTGATACCTGGCAACATCCCTTGGCCAATATTTGTACCTGTGATATAACAAAGGTCTTCACGGAAAGCAGGACTAGTACAAAAGTGATGAGGAGCTCAAACACAATGCTTGACCTAAATACATTATGTAGCACTGGGTATCTGTTAACTAGGTCAGCATAGGCTCTTAAAAGTTATGCAAAACTTATTTCTGCCGCACAGGAGATATGTCACTAGTCAGGCTGTATAAAAATCAGCTTTCTAGGCAGGAAGAAAATGCTCCTCATCACAGGGAGGGGAAAAAAAACTCTCTTGCCATACATAAAATGTCTTAAATACTATACTATGCTTGTCATACATCTTTAGGCTACCGAAAGTAATAAAAGCAATGAAGCTGATGAAATACCTAACCATTCCAGGATTCATTTAAGTGGATGGGAATTCTTTGAACACTGCTATAGAAATTCATCTTCTCGCAGCAAAAGCAAATGGGATCTCAAAGATGCATAGGTCTCAACTACCATACCAAAACAATGCATATTGCCACAAGATCCAGACCTGGACTATTGCTTTTAGTAACGATGAAACATGGAAAGTTACTACTCATCTGGGCTGGGGTGGTTCCACCTGTACTTCATTCCACCTCTACTTTGGACAAAATTGTCTTGATCTTGCTCAAATTGGCTTTTCATTACCTGCCTTACATGTGCAGGGTGTTATTTTCAAAACATCAAATAAATCGAAAGCTCACAAAACTCTTTCCTTTTTTTATGTTTACTTTGTTGATTAGAGAGAGAGGAAGGAAGAGAGAGAGAGAGACAGAGAGGAACATCAATCTGCTCCTGTATGTGCCCTGACTCGAGATGGAACCAGTAACTTCTATGCCTTGGGACAATGCTCTAACCAACTGAGCTATCCGGCCAGGGCTACAAAACTCTTTCTATGCTCAAATCAATAATATTTGATGGTGCTAAAGCTTCTGCCTGATCACTAGATGCTACAAACATAGCCAATGGCTGGTTCTCCAACTGTGATCCCAGGGATCAGCTGCAGCATCAACTGGGAAATTGTTTTAAAAAAATGCAAGTTGTAACCTACTCACTCCATGTAAATCCACTAAATCAGAAACTCTGGGGTTGGGGCATTGATTTGTGATTTAACTGGCTCTCCAATCTGAGAACTCCTGAACTAAGCTATTAATTACTTATCTTGAGAGTGGACATAACAGTTTCAACTTAACAATGAAAACTCTTAATTATCCTTAACAATTAGGGACAAGAATCAAAGTAAATTAAAAACATCCCCAAACGTCATATTAACCAACATAAAATTCTTCCTTCAAATAAACTTTTCATGAACAATGGGCACTCTTTCTAAGCAATCCAAAACCCTTTCCATCTTGAACTTAAAAATTCTCATGGGATAGCTCTGCTTCTTGAAAAATAAATTATAGCAGTGGGCACAAGAAGAAAAAATTAAGTGAGGCAAATAAAAACAAACAACTCAGAGTACTCGCTAATCACGTGGTTTAACCTTTAGGAATTGAAAAAATATACAGACTTTAATAAGAAAGTTAATTCATAGTAAAGTGACATTTGTGCAATCTTTAAAAAAAAAAATCTTGAAGAGTGAATCTTTATATGTAGGCACTAGGGAATTAAAATTCCCCAAGTCCCCATAGATATGTGAGCATAATAATATACCCTCTGTTTGAATGTTCGGTTCTGATCAGTAGCTCTGACAAGCTAAAATAAGATGCTTCAGACCCCCCACTGAAAAACTGAGTTTTTACCTCTCACTTCATTACCCTCCACACTCCCTTAGTAGGTTTAGTTTAATGTATGTGAGTTCCATTTCTGAGAGCACAAACTCTTCTGATTTTGCATGATTGAAAGACATTCATTAAAGAGACAGGAAATGAAGTGTATGTAAATTTGATCCAAGCTAACAAATTTGTTTGATAAAAATAATAAAAAAAAAACCTATCTGTTCCCAGTTACACACTAAAAACAAAACTCAGAGCAAAACAGATCACAGCTGCTGAACTAAACTGTAATACGCTCTGGGAAGCGGCATCCGCCTTATCCCATACACCTGTTTGCTAACGGTCAGGCAGCAGCAAAATCTGCGTGAGGAAAGTCAGTGGCCAAAAGTAAGCAAACTTCTTCATTTTGCATTATCACACCAGACTCTTAGATAGGTTTTTACTACTAGCTTCTTGCTGATATACTGAACTTCACAGAGGTAAGTCACATACTGCAGGTAGCTTTTGAGTCAAAATTCAGTTCCTCTGGGACAAGTGATTATTTTCTTCTCTCTGACCTAGTGAATGCAGCAATGCTTCACACACACACAGTATTTCTACCCTGAAGGCATTTATGTCCCACCACCTTACCCCCTAATGCTCATAACGATGCTAGGCAGAGTGACAAAAATAAGTCTGCCCTTCCTTTGCATATAGAAAACAAAATACACACAATGCTGCTGTGGCTGTTTTATTGCTTTGTTATTTCATCATTATTCACCACAGTTCTTTGCCTTCATTTGCAGAGTTTGGGTTTTAATGTAATGGCCATTCAATAAAAATGTTGCTTTTAAGGGTTTGCATATCATCCCATTTTCTCTTCAACCCTTCAGCAACCATATGGCAAGCAATCAGGTCTGCAATCACTAGGTCCATATTATGTAGAGCATGATTTCGGCATTATGCTATTACCCATCTGTTTCTGTAGAAAAAGACATGAACCCATGTATAAGAGGTCAGTGGTTTCATTGCACACCGTATTCCAGAAATCTATCTCTGTTCACTTGAGATCACTTTTGCGATTTACTCTCATTTCCAGGCCAGACTTTCTCTCCCTCTCGTCTTTCTTTTCTTTTTTAAAGAAATACAGACAATCAGCACAATTTGTCTGTCTGCCTCTTGTATAAAATTATTTGTAACTGTCAGAGTAGACACTTAAACTTTCTTACTTAAGAATATTTATCCAGAGCATCTGCACTTAAAAAAAATGTGGGTGGGTGGTGGAGAGAGGAGAAATCAATCTCACTGATTTTACATTTTTAACTGTCTACACAATAAAGATGACAGAATTTTCAGGCAGAAGCAGACACAGGAAGAGAGAAAGTCCAGGCTTCTGCCTCCAATTTGAGGCACCTAGCACCAGCCTACACTAACTAATTCTTTTGGGCTCTAGGCAAGATTGCCACATTTAAATCTAATATATCTGTATCTATATCTATATTCTATTTCTGCTTGTATGCCTGCCTAGTGGGTTCACATACATGACCTTTGAACAGCAGGCTCAATTTGAATGTTGAGTGTTAATTCAGTGGATTGCTTACTTGGCTATTTCATAAACACTTTTAATGAACTTCAGATGCAATCAATTATGACTATGAAAAGACCCAAAGTTTGAAATGCCATCTATTGTAATAAGCCAGTGACTCTGTTGGGTAAAACTTCTTACATAATATCTCCACTGTCTTCTATACTGCTTCAGACTGTTATCAGCCCAAAACTGATTTGGGAAGCAGGACAGGAGCATACCAAATGGATATGAAACCTGAAGCAAGGGACTTTTGACAAAATCTTTTGGGGCCACTGGGAGTGACTCAGAGCAGATGTGCCTTTTTGCCCCATCCGTGGGATCTCAAACCTGACTGCATTTGGGACTCAAATGGGAAGGTTTAAAAAATCCTGATACCTGGGTCCACACCTCCGAGATTCTGACTTAATTAATCTGGGGTGCACTATGGACAATTGGATTTTTCAAACCTCCCCAGGTGTTTCTATTGTGCAGCTCATATTGAGAACCTCTGGTCCAATAAGACAATTAAATAATGATCATCTTTTCATCATTTAAAGATGCAATGACAGGACATGGTGTAAATACTAGAAAAACGAATGAAAACTATAAAATATTCAAGGCATTACAATGAGAAAAATTACAGGCTGATTACAATTACAAAATACATGCTTTTTAACAGTAATAACAGTGGTGAGATTTCTATATAGAGTCAGCCTACAGTTTTATTTACAACTTCCAAGAAACTTGAATGTCAGAGAACAGGCATAAACAATGTTAATGCTGAAACTTTAGTAAAATGTGGACAAATTTAATTAAAATGTTATAATTAATTAAATCATTACAATGTAATAATTGGAAAAAAATAAAGCCAAATTACTTAGTATTTAATATACCCATACAAATAATTATTCACTCAAAAATTATATAGGAAATAGAGCCATATGTCCCTTTCACAAATCACTCATGTGTCCATAAACTCTAAAAGTTTTAATATTTGTTGTATTTTGAAATAAACATTTTTAACTATTAGACTTCACTAGAATGTATGCATTTATAATTTATTAATTTATTTATTTCACCTGCCCCCACCCTTTGGCAACCATCAGCTTGTTCTCTATATCTGTGGGTCTGTTTCTGTTTTGTTTTGTTTAAAATCAATATTTTTTAGGGCAAATACTTTGGAAAAGAAAACTGAATTATCCACAGGTTTTAAAAAGATAAAGTTTCCATTACATTAATGTTTAACACAACTGGCTACAAGCAAAAATATCTAAATTTAAGACTGACTCCCAGAACTTATGATGTTGCTCAGACAATGTGAATTTAATCAAGATCCAAATGCTATATGGATGGAACTTGAATGGTAATGTTCAAGTATTAAAGTGGTTGGGACTGCATCTGGACACAATGAAGACACACCACTAGGTAGCCTAACTTCATCTTCCCATGGCCATGGCCACAGCCACCCACAAGATCTTCATGCAGGATAAGCAACCATTTGTAGGACTATAATCTTGCTGGTTGGTGTGACCCTATCTAATCAGCTGTCTCATCATCAACAGATTATTGAAGCCAGTCCATAAAGACTGATTCCAGTAGGGCATTGTACATAACTATGTGAATTTTTCTGAATTTGTTCAACTTCATAGTCACCCCTATTACTCCTTTAGTATAACTTTCTTTTTATTTTATTTTTTGTGACAGAGACAGAGAGAGGGACAGATAAGGACAGACAGATAGGAGGGGAGAGAGATGAGAAGCATCAGTTCTTCTCTGCGGCACCTTAGTTGTTCATTGATTGCTTTCTCATATGTGCCTTGACCGGGGTACTGCAGCAGACTGAGTGACCCCTTGCTCAAGCCAGCAACCTTGGGCTCAAGCTGGTGAGCCTTGCTCAAACCAAATGAGCCTGCGCTCAAGCTGGCGACCTCGGGGTTTCGAACCTGGGTCCTCTGCATCCCAGTCTGATGTTTTATCCACTGCACCACAGCCTGATCAGGCTAGGTATAACTTTCAATATTATTATTCCTTATTTACTCTCTACTAGAACTCATCCTCTACTGTTCATGCCCCATATGCTCAAACTAGATGAATCAGAGTTTAGGTAAAAGGATATGAACAACCCATTTTTCTTAGTGGTTCAGAAAAGCCATTGTTCATCCTTTTCAACATCACAAACAAAATGTGTTGATTGACTGTATGTTGATATATCATTATTCATTACAAAAAACCTTTTCTAAAAGTTATTTGAACTGAATGACAATATAGAACACATGTACAGTAAGATGAAATGCTTTTTTAAGTATTCAAAAAAAAGAGAAATATTCCAGTTGTGAAAGTTAAAACAGTTTCCATGGTTGTCATATCTGGCCCTGTACTTCCTGTCAATCAGTGAGAGAGAGAAACGTGGTAATTTATATGAGCTTTCTTATCATAAAGAAGACAGCACAACAGTTCTCCAAACTAGACAAAGATTTTCCTGGCACTAAATTTTGGAAGGCTGTCTCATGGGAACATTACACAGGTGGTGTTGACTCGCATAAGACCCAGTGTCTTCAATAACTTTTTTATTGCAGAAGAAGAGATGGGGACAAGATCTCTGTGCATGGATTTGGTGTATCTTCCTTTCCCATGGCTTCTTTTTCTTATTCACATTTTCTTTTCGCCTTTATTACCAACAGTCTCGTTATTCTTTTTGTTGCTGCTATTATTATTCTTTTTAAAGTATTGTTCTATATATATTTGATAAGCCATCTTAAATCTTTCTGGTAACAACAAAGGGTAGAGAAAATGAATGAATACTGTTTAAAGGGTTAATGAATTCAATGTGTTGATCAATCATGTTTATAACTAGTTAAGACTCTTGCAACTCAAGGTGAGAGATGCCTGGTAATTTGTAGACTTCCATGATCTAACTCTCATCCTAGGGACATAATAGTCTAAGCATTAGACTCCAAAATATTTCTCAAACTTTAATGTGATTGTGAATCATATGTTAAAGATGAGGACTCTGATTGGGCAGCTCTGGAGTTAGGTCTGAGGTTCTGCATTCTACTTATTTTTTTTTAAGTGAGTGAGGTGAGGGGCAGACAGACAAGAAGGGAGAAAGATGAGAAACTGCAGCACCTTAGTTGTTCATTGATTGCTTCTCATATGTACCTTGATGGAGGGCAGGGTGGAGGGGTACTCCAGTGACCCTTTGCTCTAGCCAGCAAGCTTGGGCTCAAGCCAGCAACCTTTGGGCTCAAGCTGGCAACCCCACACTCAAGCTGGTGAGCCCTCATTCAAGACGATGACCTTAGGGTTTCAAAGCTGGGTCCTCAGCATCCCAGGCCGACACTCTGTTCACTGTGCCAGTGCCTAGTCAGGCTAAGATTGTTCATTTTTAACAACTTCCTAGGTGATGCTAATGCTGCTAGCCTCTAGATAAAACTTTGTATAACCAGGGCGAACAGCCAATGACTTAGGTTGCATACCACTCTCTGATCAGGGCACAGGTATTCCACTTTGCTAAGCCTCTCAGACCATAATGTAGTCTGAACATGAGGAAGAATGGGGAGCTTCTACATTGGTAAATGCTTCCCAGATGCCGTGCTAGCAAGGCTCAATAATCCTTGTGCCAAAGTTGGCTATCAGAGTAGAACCAATTGTCCCAGAAACAAGCCTGACTTAGCATGTCACCAAGCTTAGTGATTGGCTGAACTATACAGGAGTCATGGCCTTGGAGCAAACTCAGAAGTAGGTTGCAGAGCACAGAAGCCTAGAGACCTTTATCAATTCTGTTACCAGGATCCAGGTGGGAAGTGGAAACTCCTGAGATGGAATTCGAGTTCACCACAAAAATGGTGCTCAGGCAAAAGGTTAATTGAAAAGCAAGTATGTGTGAGGGAAACAGCATCTAAAGGGAGAAAGAAAATGCTGCTCTCTGAGCAAAGGCAGGATAAGAAGTGGAGGTGGGAAAGACGGCATCTAAGTATGTAGAGGCGGGGACTCTGGCGGTTGTGCAGTGCGACTACATGCTTTTCCTGCATTGCATATCTCTGGGAAGTCTCTCTCCCTGACGAGGCTGTACCTTGTGTTTACTAGCGCTGCTCTGTCTGATTGGGTGCACAGTTTCAGGGGCAACTGATGGGAATTCCAATCTTATCGGAACAAGCTCAGCCTGTCTCAATTCCACTTCCTATAGTTGGTGATGGGCAGGTACATCATAAAGGTTGCCACAGGCACTATATGTATGTTGGCACACATATGAAGCTACTAATGGACTTTTGACACATTTAAATGTGAGTAGATAGAATTTTCTAATTTGACACCCCTACACAAAACATAGTGAAAGTGAGAATCTCTTATCATCAAACACATGCCTCTAAGTGTAAATATACTCAATAAAACCATAGGTATTTCAAGGTAAGGAAAATACAATTAATATGCTATGCATTAAAAGATTCCTCTGGTAAATCAAATGATATTTTTTGAGATCCATAAACCTGATTTTAGATACTATTGGGATCTAACAATATAAAAATACACACACACATACCTTAAACCAATTAAATATTTAACTCCCAATCTTTCTTTTACTAAATTTATTCTTTAAAGTATAAATGCAGTTATAATCCTTGTGTTTATCTTATAAAAGTGCATTCTATTTGTTTTTGCCTATGTTTAAAATTGTTCTATATAAGAATTTCAAATAGAGCTGGAAGAATTTAAGATGCGTTTACTTTACTAATTATTGTTAGAATAAGTAACAGTTGCTAATAACAATTTTCTTTATACCTATCTGCCAGTCTCACCAATTGAGTCAGGATGAAGTTGAGAATATTATATACTTAATATTTTTAAGATAAACCTGTAATGCATTGATTACAAAAGTCTATTTGTTAACTGATATCTGGTAAAAATTGGTAGTTTTATTTTTCTATTTCATCTAAAAGTCTTTTGTATATGAGTCAATAATCTATTATTTTTTGGCAAAAATAATGTATAATTCCAAAGTATCTGATCACAATTCACCAGTTCAGTATTAAATGCACGAGGGGACATTTTAACTTCGATTTGTTTTACCAATCAAGTTTTATAATCTATTTCATTTGGTTGCCTGCATTGCCATTCTGTGGCCAGCCATGAAGCAGCTTCCCCTGAGTATAGATATGATTGCCCAGTTTGATGTTCAAAAGAGTCCGGATGAGCACATTTCTGGTCCCACAGATTGTCCATTTTCACGCCCAAGGAGGTACATGGCAGGTTAGGAGGGCATTGTCATAGCTAAACTGTTTGATCCCTGCTGCTGCTTCCCAAAGATATAAAAATAAAAGATGCCTGTGGCTCCTTTATTATTCCATTTTGTCTTGTTTTAAAAGTGATGTCCTAACCTTTCACACAAGCAGCAGGGCACTTTGAACTTTTCAGAATTCATTTAAAAATATTCAACTTGGTATTTGTTAATGATATAAAATTAAGGCACCACAGAATTTACCATGGACTTACGAGGTATGAAATAATTTACTAGACTAAAAGACTCTTTTTCCTTCCAAACCTGAGAATAAAATTTCAAGAGTAAAATCTCTCAAATAAGATCTCAAGACATTACAGTCAGAACTGCAGAAAGCTTATGTCAAAACCCAATTCTTATGGGAAGAGGTCAAACTCCAGAGCTAGAAGAAATCTGACACGTTTTTCTGTGATTAGGTCATATGAGAATGCTTAGGGTAAGGGACACAGAAGAGAGTTACACGAACTGTTACATCCTTGTTATTAATGAATGTTTGCCACATTTATACATACATACAAATATACACATATATATTATGCATACATATACATATATGTATGTTTATTTTATAACAAAGACACTGATGTAAGGTCTTTCCCAACATCCTGTGTTCATCATAATTAAAACATATGAGAAGGTGGACTGAAGAGTCAAATAATCTTAGCAATAGAATTAAAAAAACTTCCTATTCCAATACATCAAATGCAAACAGGGCTCCTGAAACAATGAGGGAAAGAAAAAAAAGAAGCTAATACTTGGGTAATGATCCCAAAATGAATTATTGTTTCCTGGAAGATAGGTTCACATTTAATTAGCATAACTACATTTTTATAACTCATATTAAAACAAAATTTTAAGAAACCAGAAAAGTTAAGCTGAAAAGATTCTCAATTACTAATCAATATGATTATAATCTAATTTGTTACATCAAATTTTATTGTTCCATACTCATGTAAAATAATCACACCAGAATTCTGCACTCAAAAAAGTAAGATGTCATATTTCTTTAAGGGTTCTTCAAATTACAACCATGTAATTACATAAATATGCTCTTAAACTTTTGAAAATAACTAACTCTTGTGGGACTCCTTTAAATTGACATGGAATGATTAAATAACAACAACTGTAAAACAACAGCAGCAACAAAACATTTTTCCTAAGGAAAATCTTTCCTGGGCTAGATGTAGAGGGACGGCAAATATACAGCATGTCTGTTCTCACTCCACTCTCCTACCACTGTAGAATATGTTGATAATCAATAAGGACATCCTTGCAGCTAATCGCAGACTTAGTTCAGAAGCCTCAATATAGCACCAGAGCAGCCACTGCCAATCAACAGAATTTGGCAGGTGATTTAAAACCTATTTGCTACTTAAACCATGTATTCGTTGGAACACTTAATTTTGCACTTGTTTTTATATACCTCTCAATATTATTCTGTGTGTGTGCGTGTGTTTGTGTATGTGTGTGTGTGTGTGTGTGTGTGTGTGTGTGTGTGAGAGAGAGAGAGAGAGAGAGAGAAAGGAAGGAAGACACAAAGTCACATATGCCTAAATTTATTATAAATTCTGAGGCTGAGACCAAGCTTTTATTCCTCTAGCATATCCTTGGGCACCTAGCACAGTGCTTGGTTTGTATTTGCTAACTTTTTATTAAAAGCAAAACAAAACACATTGACCAGGTAGATCAGTTGGTTAGAGTGTCATTCCATTATGGCAAGATTGTGGGTTCGATCCCCAGTCAGGGCATATACAAGAATCAACCAATGAATGCATAGATGACTGGAATAACAAATGGCTATTTCTCTCTTTTTCTCTCTTAGAGATCAATCAATTAAAACAAATAAATTTTAAAAAGGAAAACAAAACACTGGGTCTGTCCTTTAAGTACTTGCCATACTTGTCCATAGTTGCTTATTTGATTACAGCAATATATTATGACCCAACTGAAATATAAATTAAAACTATGACACCTAGACATAACTGGAATGTTTGAGTGAGTATAGAGATACCGGTCTGCAATCTCGCTTCTGCAACTCTGAAAACAAAAGAAACCCATAAGGTGCTTTGTAATGCATATGGCAGCAAAACCAGACCTGAACTAATTTCAAAGAGAGATTTCCAGCCTTTATTTATCCCATGTAGTGTGAATATTCATACATTGCAATCCAGAAATATGATTGTGTTTGATTATAGGGTGCTACACCAGAACAAGCTGGAAATATTGCATAATCTGTGGTATATGTACCATATTACCTTTCTAAAACAGAAAATTTCTGAATGCCAAAATATATATGCCCCAGGGGCTTTGCATAAGGGATTGTAGACTTGCATATGTGGACTTGCTGCAATTCAGTCCCTGACCTATTTCACAAATGAGCTACATCACCTAATCTAATTAAATAATTTTTAAAGAAGAGATTTTTGGAAGAAACAACACTAAACAAATCATTTTTTATGCCATATCAGGTTTTTTTCTTGATGAAGTGTTGAAGGGATGATGAACCTGGACTGTCAACCCTTTACATTGGGATCGTATTTCCCATTATTTCTGCTTAAAGAAATCTTCAATCTATAGAGAAGAGGAAAAGTGCTAGGGTTACACAGAATACAGAGTTTATTCTTGTATTATATATTTTTCCATATGAACAACTGAACAACTGCAAACTTACTTTTGCCCACCCCTGTATGTATATATACTGGGATGTAACCATGGGGAATTTCACACTCCCTCTATTGGATTTTCAGAATAAATCCCATGTTAAAGGTTGATTGAATTATATTAGAATTCCATTTGACCCACAGTATTTCTAAACAGATATAACAATATGCTATATTACAATAGATTTCCCTGGTTAATGTTCTCTGATCACCTGGCTAAATTAAAAATACTGATGTATACATATGAAAGAAATGCACTTTCATAAGCTATGTTGAACATTATAAAAATTAAAAGAAACTTGAGCCCTACAAAATGCAAAAGAAGATAAAAAGAATCTAACATGTAACTTTCAGTTTTGAAGAATCAGAAGTTGTATACAAATACCATACAAAGGCACTTACTTAACAGGGTCCCATTAAACTTGTGGCATTATTTACTCAACCTCCACGAAATGCCTTCCTTTTGGGGTGAGTGTGCCACCTCCCAGCAATGAGTTTACTGTCACAGTGTGATGGGTAACAGACTTGTTTGTACTGTCACAATGGCTAATAAAACTGAGCTGCAGACTCTTCATTTTAAACCTAAAATAAATAACCAGATTTCATTTAAGCCTCCCTGTGTGAAGTGCCTCAGTCTTTCCGTAGTCTTCACTTTGGCTGCTTTTAATGCCCAACTACTTAGGAATCACAAGAGTGTTGGAGTGTTTAGTGACTCTGATCCTCCCTTCAGTAAACTGATAGGGTGATAAAATGGAAAGGGCCTGGTACTATTTGCATTTTTACTCAGTTTAGTCACAGATCACAAAATAAATTAGTAAATTGAGCAACAAGGCTTCCCATTTGCAAAACCCTAACGTTGGGAGTAATCGTCTATGCTTAAATTCACAAATCCCTAAAAATGTAATAATTTCCCCATCAACTATCAAAAATAACAGCCCCACCGCATCTATTTACAACCCCCTCCAGGCCAATAGCCCTTGGCTGTGTTTGAATTTGGTATTTAGGAACACACACCACACACACACACACACACACACACACACACACACACACACACACACTACATGAATAAGTTATATAGGTGCATTTTCTGGACATCCTCCCCTCCTTCAAATATTTAGGCCATTTCATGAAAAGAGGGAAGAAACTGAGAAGAAGAATCTGATAACCCAGTAGGTTAACTAACTGGCAGTCAGGAACACTCAAATTTAAATGGCCGCTGGAATGATGCTGCATGTAAGATCTCTCCAGCCTTGAGAGAATCAGGTTTAGATGCTTTGGTTAATGGGACCACCCACACAGGTTTGTTCCCCAAAAACCCACGACCAAAAACTCCACTGCCTAGAGATAGCAAGCTCATGCCAAATGCTACAAAAATTTCAAACTCAAAATATTACTGCCCTGCAATAGAGGCGAGAGTGACTGACAAGGACACCAGCCCACATTCTCAGTTCAGAGCACAAAACTTTGTCAAGGACTTTGGGCAAAGACTATGTTATAACACTGAGAAATATGCAAGAGTTTTCCTGCTTACACAACGCTTCCAGCAAGGTTTCACCTCCCAGTAGCCTTCTCCCAGGAAATATGGAGCTTCTCTATCTTGTGGAGAGATAAAGAAGATGTCACTACCACTGAGACTTTAACTGGCATCCTGGGAAATTCAAGTTGCAAATCCTAAAACCAGAGTCCCAGAACTTCAGTTCTTTCTAAAAAGAGAGGACTCTTGAGTAGAATCTAATTCAGACATCTATGGTTAAGAAAGCTCATGTCAAGCCTTTAGACCACCTAAGCTGAGTTAATTATAATATACAGTAGCAACAAGTACAAAGGCCCCGGGTTTGCCCCTAGGGTATGCAATATCTTTATCAGCATCACTGCAGAGTAAAATGCACAGCTTTGGAGCCTTTTTAATAATGGCATCAGGTAGCCAATTAAAGGTAATGGAAAAAAGGGAGGTAAATAAAAGGGAGAGAAAAGGGCCAATAACCAAAGTACTTTGGAATGTCTAAGTTACTCTGTTTTAACCAAATCACCAAACACCAGAAGCAATGAACTTCATCAACTGAAATCCAAATATCAGGCAGAACTATTTTGTTTTTTGTTGCGCTTAATTTCTACCAATGGTTGTGAATTATCCAACCCACTATAGGGAGCAAGGTACACAATTTAATAAATATAACACAAAGGCTGCCAGGAGTGCAAATGAGTAAACAAGTCATGGTTTTATCAGTAACTACCGTGTTTTTAATAACCACCGGTTTAAAATATAATTTATTGTTGGGTTTTTTTTGAAAAAGAGCTCTCAGAGTAATAAATAAATAAATAAATCATGGTAGCAGTGTAACCCTAGGAATATATTCCTGTCTGGTGAGATTTTTTTTTTTTTATGCACCGTAAAAATAAAGATGAAAAACTACCATTCCTTGAGTTTGAAACACATTCTCTCTGAAAATGTAATATGACTCCACATTACCGCTACTGAAGTGTACAGGGGAAAAAAAGAAAAGAAAGAGAAAAAACAAAACAAAACGAATTCCTATCTGATTCATCATAACATACTCCTTCCTGATGCTAATCTCATTTCTTCACTGTGATACTCCACCATAATAGTGGTCATCTAAGTACTGTTAATCCTTTTAGCAAGCACTAATAATTATGCATTAGTACAAATAACATTCAAGCCTTTTTTTTTTTCTCAAATAATTACATATATAATGGATGTGTCTTTTAAAAGTTGTTTACAGCTAATTAACCAATGAATAATTGTTTTCTCTTTCTGAAAGAGGGAAAGCTTATCTTGGAGTCACAGTTAAAAATGCTTTTTTTCCCACTTTTACAGATGTTGTTAGCAATTAAGATGGTTAAAACACTATTAAAAAAGAATTCTTGTATTAAAGGGCTTGCTCATCCCAGTTGCTGTGCGTTCTCAGCTCCCACCACTTTTAAAAATTGTTTTCAGTTTGAAAGGGCGCTGGTGGCCCGAACAGAGCAGACCCCTTTCTAAATAGGTCACACCCTTCGGTATCGCAACACCGTGTGCTTGTCGCTATATGACTAGTTTAATTGTGGGCTGTAATAAAGGTCATAATTAATATCCCAACACAGACACTAACAAACAATTTTAAATTGCCAGCATAATCAAATGATGCAAACATCTATGAGCTACAAAAGTTCATTGCCGCAACTGACAATTTCTTAATTGTATTCAGTCATTCATGGAAATTTTATTAACATCGAACTGATGTATCCTGCCCTTACTCTGTCACAACACCAGGGATCTAATTTCATTATTTTCCACAAGATTTGCTTGACTACTGCCATGATTCTAATATTGCTTTAGTCCAGATGTTTATGCTATTTAAATTAGGAAGAAAAGGCTTTTGGGTAAACACAATTAAAGAAGTTTTTTTTTTTCAAATTTAGTTTAACAAACTTCTTTTAATTAATGCATATAGCTGCAATGTGGAGGCTTTTTCACTGGTTTTATGCTCGTTTCCTACTGTGTGCAACATACATTAAGTGTACAGCTATATCAAAATACAACCACCTTTTCATTTTTCACTTACATCTGAGTGCTCATTAAAGTGAAAAATATAAGCACATAACTGCACTTTTAGCTTTAATCAATCTCATGTGTGAGTGTGTGTGCGTGTATGACTAGCATGCATATACACATACACACCACAAATACACAAAAACACCTATATACAGGAAGAGGCTCAGGACAAATTTCTCTGATATTTGGTCACCTTCAGGATCCCTTTTTGTCATAATAATCCCCAGTTGTAAGTGCATTTAATATGACCCCATACCCACCCCCAGTATCCTCTAGTCTAAACCAAGTCGTCTTCTCAGTAAATTGAGAAGCATTTTAAAAACAACAGCAAAACCTCTGTTAATAGATGACTGCTGTAACTTCTCATAAGGAGGGCTCCTGGAACTCCTGTGTTCACCTCATCGGAGCTGAGTTCTAATAAATAAGATCTTTGTTCTCTCGGGCAATCCTTTTCATTCTTTGGCTTCTTCATTTCAGTTATTATAGTAACTCAAAAAGGCTGGCTTGCTATTTAATACTGGAAAGCTAATAAATTTGTATCGCTTTTAGAAAATAATGTTATTGGTCAAAATGCCAATGTATAGCTAATGGAGATTGTTGTACATCAACTCTTAGAATATTTTTATTCATAAACATCAGGTAAATTATTAAATAACTTTCAAGGAATGCCATCTCCTATTTAATCGTGTATGCAGATGTTATAGAATACATCATGCAAGCAAGTCTCAGCCCTTTCAATATTTTTTAAACCAAAGAATTAGTTTTAAAATCAGGCAATTTGAAGAAATCAG